>CM059782.1:17789952-18034952 GCA_030435695.1 Brachymystax lenok tsinlingensis
GTGGTGTTAGACAGAGCAGGTAACAGTAGTGCTAGACAGAGCAGGTAACAGTGGTGTTAGACAGAACAGGTAACGGTAGTGCTAGACAGATAAGGTAACGGTAGTGCTAGACAAAGCAGGTAACAGTGGTGCTAGACAGAGCAGGTAACAGTTGTGCTAGAACGAGCAGGTAACAGTAGTGCTAGACAGAACAGGTAATAGTAGTGCTAGACAGAACAGGTAACAGTATTGCAAGACAGTGCAGGTAACAGTGGTGCTAGACAGAGCAGGTAACAGTAGTGCTAGACAGAGCAGGTAACAGTAGTGCTAGACAGAGCATATAACAGTGGGTAGACAGAGCAGGTAACAGTAGTGCAAGACAGAGCAGGTAACGGTAGTGCTAGACAGAGCAGATAACAGTAGGTAGACAGAGCAGGTAACAGTAGTGCTAGACAGAGCAGGTAACAGTGGTGCTAGACAGAGCAGGTAACAGTTGTGCTAGACAGAGCAGGTAACAGTAGTGCTAGACAGAACAGGTAATAGTAGTGCTAGACAGAACAGGTAACAGTAGTGCTAGACAGAGCAGGTAACAGTGGTGCAAGATAGAGCAGGTAACAGTTGTGCTAGACAGAGCAGGTAACAGTAGTGCTAGAAAGAACAGGTAATAGTAGTGCTAGACAGTACAGGTAACAGTAGTGCTAGACAGAACAGGTAACTGTAGTGCTAGACAGAACAGGTAACAGTGGGTAGACCTGAATAGGTAACAGTAGTGCTAGACAGAGCAGGTAACAGTGGTGCTACACAGAGCAGGTAACAGTAGTGCAAGACAGAGCAGGTAACAGTAGTGCTAGACAGAACAGGTAACAGTGGGTAGACAGAACAGGTAATGGTAGTGCTAGACAGAGCAGGTAAAAGTAGTGCAAGACAGAGGAGGTAACGGTAGTGCTAGACAGAGCAGATAACAGTAGGTAGACAGAGCAGGTAACAGTAGTGCTAGACAGAGCAGGTAACAGTGGTGTTAGACAGAGCAGGAAACAGTAGTGCCAGACAGAGCAGGTAACAGTGGTGTTAGAAAGAACAGGTAACGGTAGTGCTAGACAGATCAGGTAACAGTTGTGCTAGACAGAGCAAGTAACAGTGGTGCTAGACAGAGCAGGTAACAGTAGTGCTAGACAGAGCAGGTAACAGTAGTGCTAGACAGAGCAGGTAACAGTTGTGCTAGACAGAGCAGGTAACAGTGGTGCTAGACTGAACAGGTAACAGTGGGTAAACAGAGCAGGTAACAGTAGTGCTAGACAGAGCAGGTAACAGTGGTGCAAGACAGAGCAGGTAACAGTGGTGCAAGATAGAGCAGGTATCAGTAGTGCTAGACAGAGCAGGTAACAGTGGGTAGACAGAATAGGTAACAGTAGTGCTAGACAGAGCAGGTAACAATGGTGCTACACAGAGCAGGTAACAGTAGTGCAAGACAGAGCAGGTAACAGTAGTGCTAGACAGAACAGGTAACAGTGGGTAGACAGAACACGTAATGGTAGTGCTAGACAGAGCAGGTAACAGTAGTGCTAGACAGAGCAGGTAACAGTGGTGCTAGAAAGAGCATATAACAGTGGGTAGACAGAGCAGGTAACAGTAGTGCAAGACAGAGCAGGTAGCGGTAGTGCTAGACAGAGCAGATAACAGTAGGTAGACAGAGCAGGTAACAGTAGTGCTAGACAGAGCAGGTAACAGTGGTGTTAGACAGAGCAGGTAACAGAAGTGCTAGACAGAGCAGGTAACAGTGGTGTTAGACAGAACAGGTAACGGGTGTGCTAGACAGATCAGGTAACTTTAGTGCTTGACAGAGCAGGTAACAGTGGTGCAAGATAGAGCAGGTATCAGTAGTGCTAGACAGAGCAGGTAACAGTGGGTAGACAGAATAGGTAACAGTAGTGCTAGACAGAGCAGGTAACAGTGGTGCTACACAGAGCAGGTAACAGTAGTGCAAGACAGAGCAGGTAACAGGAGTGCTAGATAGAACAGGTAACGGTAGTGCTAGACTGAACAGGTAACAGTGGGTAGACAGAATAGGTAACAGTAGTGCAAGACAGTGCAGGTAACAGTGGTGCTAGACAGAGCAGGTAACAGTAGTGCTAGACAGAGCAGGTAACAGTAGTGCTAGACAGAGCATATAACAGTGGGTAGACAGAGCAGGTAACAGTATTGCAAGACAGAGCAGGTAACGGTAGTGCTAGACAGAGCAGATAACAGTAGGTAGACAGAGCAGGTAACAGTAGTGCTAGACAGAGCAGGTAACAGTGGTGTTAGACAGAGCAGGTAACAGTAGTGCTAGACAGAGCAGGTAACAGTGGTGTTAGACAGAACAGGTAACGGTAGTGCTAGACAGATAAGGTAACGGTAGTGCTAGACAAAGCAGGTAACAGTGGTGCTAGACAGAGCAGGTAACAGTTGTGCTAGAACGAGCAGGTAACAGTAGTGCTAGACAGAACAGGTAATAGTAGTGCTAGACAGAACAGGTAACAGTATTGCAAGACAGTGCAGGTAACAGTGGTGCTAGACAGAGCAGGTAACAGTAGTGCTAGACAGAGCAGGTAACAGTAGTGCTAGACAGAGCATATAACAGTGGGTAGACAGAGCAGGTAACAGTAGTGCAAGACAGAGCAGGTAATCGGTAGTGCTAGACAGAGCAGATAACAATAGGTAGACAGAGCAGGTAACAGTAGTGCTAGACAGAGCAGGTAACAGTGGTGCTAGACAGAGCAGGTAACAGTTGTGCTAGACAGAGCAGGTAACAGTAGTGCTAGACAGAACAGGTAATAGTAGTGCTAGACAGAACAGGTAACAGTAGTGCTAGACAGAGCAGGTAACAGTGGTGCAAGATAGAGCAGGTAACAGTTGTGCTAGACAGAGCAGGTAACAGTAGTGCTAGACAGAACAGGTAATAGTAGTGCTAGACAGTACAGGTAACAGTAGTGCTAGACAGAACAGGTAACGGTAGTGCTAGACAGAACAGGTAACAGTGGGTAGAACGAATAGGTAACAGTAGTGCTAGACAGAGCAGGTAACAGTGGTGCTACACAGAGCAGGTAACAGTAGTGCAAGACAGAGCAGGTAACAGTACTGCTAGACAGAACAGGTAACAGTGGGTAGACAGAACATGTAATGGTAGTGCTAGACAGAGCAGGTAACAGTAGTGCAAGACAGAGCAGGTAACGGTAGTGCTAGACAGAGCAGATAACAGTAGGTAGACAGAGCAGATAACAGTAGTGCTAGACAGAGCAGGTAACAGTGGTGTTAGACAGAGCAGGAAACAGTAGTGCCAGACAGAGCAGGTAACAGTGGTGTTAGAAAGAACAGGTAACGGTAGTGCTAGACAGATCAGGTAACAGTTGTGCTAGACAGAGCAAGTAACAGTGATGCTAGACAGAGCAGGTAACAGTAGTGCTAGACAGAGCAGGTAACAGTAGTGCTTGACAGAGCAGGTAACAGTTGTGCTAGACAGAGCAGGTAACAGTGGTGCTAGACTGAACAGGTAACAGTGGGTAAACAGAGCAGGTAACAGTAGTGCTAGACAGAGCAGGTAACAGTGGTGCAAGACAGAGCAGGTAACAGTGGTGCAAGATAGAGCAGGTATCAGTAGTGCTAGACAGAGCAGGTAACAGTGGGTAGACAGAATAGGTAACAGTAGTGCTAGAAAGAGCAGGTAACAGTGGTGCAAGATTGAGCAGGTAACAGTAGTGCTAGACAGAGCAGGTAACAGTAGTGCTAGACAGAGCAGGTAACAGTGGTGCCAGACAGAGCAGGTAACAGTTGTGCTAGACAGAGCAGGTAACAGTAGTGCTAGACAGAACAGGTAATAGTAGTGCTTGACAGAACAGGTAACAGTAGTGCTAGACAGAGCAGGTAACAGTGGTGCTACACAGAGCAGGTAACACTGGTGCTAGTGAGAGCATATAACAGTGGGTAGACAGAGCAGGTAACAGTGGTGCTTCACAGAGCAGATAACAGTAGGTAGACCGAGCAGGTAACAGTGGTGCTTCACAGAGCAGATAACAGTGGGTAGACAGAGCAGGTAACAGTGGTGCTAGACAGAGAAGGTAACAGTAGTGCTAGACAGAACAGGTAATAGTAGTGCTTGACAGAACAGGTAACAGCGGTGCTAGACAGAGAAGGTAATAGTAGGTAGACAGAGCAGGTATCAGTAGTGCTAGACAAAGCAGGTAACAGTGGGTAGACAGAATAGGTAACAGTAGTGCTAGACAGAGCAGGTAACAATGGTGCTACACAGAGCAGGTAACAGTAGTGCAAGACAGAGCAGGTAACAGTAGTGCTAGACAGAACAGGTAACAGTGGGTAGACAGAACAGGTAATGGTAGTGCTAGACAGAGCAGGTAACAGTAGTGCTAGACAGAGCAGGTAACAGTGGTGCTAGAAAGAGCATATAACAGTGGGTAGACAGAGCAGGTAACAGTAGTGCAAGACAGAGCAGGTAGCGGTAGTGCTAGACAGAGCAGATAACAGTAGGTAGACAGAGCAGGTAACAGTAGTGCTAGACAGAGCAGGTAACAGTGGTGTTAGACAGAGCAGGTAACAGAAGTGCTAGACAGAGCAGGTAACAGTGGTGTTAGACAGAACAGGTAACGGGTGTGCTAGACAGATCAGGTAACGGTAGTGCTTGACAGAGCAGGTAACAGTGGTGCTAGACAGAGCAGGTAACAGTTGTGCTAGACAGAGCAGGTAACAGTAGTGCTAGACAGAAGAGGTAATAGTAGTGCTAGACAGAAAAGGTAACAGTAGTGCTAGACAGAGCAGGTAACAGTGGTGCAAGATAGAGCAGGTAACAGTAGTGCTAGATAGAGCAGGTAACAGTAGTGCAAGACAGAGCAGGTAACTGTAGTGCTAGACTGAACAGGTAACAGTGGGTAGACAGAACAGGTAATGGTAGTGCTAGACAGAGCAGGTAACAGTAGTGCAAGACAGAGCAGGAAACAGTGGTGCTAGACAGAGCAGGTAACAGTAGTGCTAGACAGAGCAGGTAACAGTAGTGCTAGAGAGAGCATATAACAGTGGGTAGACAGAGCAGGTAACAGTAGTGCAAGACAGAGCAGGTAACGGTAGTGCTAGACAGAGCAGATAACAGTAGGTAGACAGAGCAGGTTACAGTAGTGCTAGACAGAGCAGGTAACAGTGGTGTTAGACAGAGCAGGTAACAGTAGTGCTAGACAGAGCAGGTAACAGTGGTGTTAGACAGAACAGGTAACGGTAGTGCTAGACAGATCAGGTAACGGTAGTGCTAGACAGAGCAGGTAACAGTGGTGCTAGACAAAGCAGGTAACAGTTGTGCTAGACAGAGCAGGTAACAGTAGTGCTAGACAGAACAGGTAATAGTAGTGCTAGACAGAACAGGTAACAGTAGTGCTAGACAGAGCAGGTAACAGTAGTGCTAGATAGAACAGGTAACGGTAGTGCTAGACTGAACAGGTAACAGTGGGTAGACAGAATAGGTAATGGTAGTCCTAGACAGAGCAGGTAACAGTAGTGCAAGACAGAGCAGGTAACAGTAGTGCTAGACAGAACAGGTAACAGTGGGTAGACAGAACAGGTAATGGTAGTGCTAGACAGAGCAGGTAACAGTAGTGCAAGACAGAGCAGGTAACGGTAGTGCTAGACAGAGCAGATAACAGTAGGTAGACAGAGCAGGTAACAGTAGTGCTAGACAGAGCAGGTAACAGTGGTGTTAGACAGAGCAGGAAACAGTAGTGCCAGACAGAGCAGGTAACAGTGGTGTTAGAAAGAACAGGTAACGGTAGTGCTAGACAGATCAGGTAACAGTTGTGCTAGACAGAGCAAGTAACAGTGGTGCTAGACAGAGCAGGTAACAGTAGTGCTAGACAGAGCAGGTAACAGTAGTGCTAGACAGAGCAGGTAACAGTTGTGCTAGACAGAGCAGGTAACAGTGGTGCTAGACTGAACAGATAACAGTGGGTAAACAGAGCAGGTAACAGTAGTGCTAGACAGAGCAGGTAACAGTGGTGCAAGACAGAGCAGGTAACAGTGGTGCAAGATAGAGCAGGTATCAGTAGTGCTAGACAGAGCAGGTAACAGTGGGTAGACAGAATAGGTAACAGTAGTGCTAGAAAGAGCAGGTAACAGTGGTGCAAGATTGAGCAGGTAACAGTAGTGCTAGACAGTACAGGTAACAGTAGAGCTAGACAGAACAGGTAACGGTAGTGCTAGACTGAACAGGTAACAGTGGGTAGACAGAATAGGTAACAGTAGTGCTAGACAGAGCAGGTAACAGTGGTGCTACACAGAGCAGGTAACAGTAGTGCAAGACAGAGCAGGTAACAGTAGTGCTAGACAGAGCAGGTAACAGTAGTGCTAGACAGAGCAGGTAACAGTGGTGCCAGACAGAGCAGGTAACAGTTGTGCTAGACAGAGCAGGTAACAGTAGTGCTAGACAGAACAGGTAATAGTAGTGCTTGACAGAATAGGTAACAGTAGTGCTAGACAGAGCAGGTAACAGTGGTGCTACACAGAGCAGGTAACACTGGTGCTAGTGAGAGCATATAACAGTGGGTAGACAGAGCAGGTAACAGTGGTGCTTCACAGAGCAGATAACAGTAGGTAGACCGAGCAGGTAACAGTGGTGCTTCACAGAGCAGATAACAGTGGGTAGACAGAGCAGGTAACAGTGGTGCTAGACAGAGAAGGTAACAGTAGTGCTAGACAGAACAGGTAATAGTAGTGCTTGACAGAACAGGTAACAGCGGTGCTAGACAGAGAAGGTAATAGTAGGTAGACAGAGCAGGTATCAGTAGTGCTAGACAAAGCAGGTAACAGTGGGTAGACAGAATAGGTAACAGTAGTGCTAGACAGAGCAGGTAACAATGGTGCTACACAGAGCAGGTAACAGTAGTGCAAGACAGAGCAGGTAACAGTAGTGCTAGACAGAACAGGTAACAGTGGGTAGACAGAACAGGTAATGGTAGTGCTAGACAGAGCAGGTAACAGTAGTGCTAGACAGAGCAGGTAACAGTGGTGCTAGAAAGAGCATATAACAGTGGGTAGACAGAGCAGGTAACAGTAGTGCAAGACAGAGCAGGTAGCGGTAGTGCTAGACAGAGCAGATAACAGTAGGTAGACAGAGCAGGTAACAGTAGTGCTAGACAGAGCAGGTAACAGTGGTGTTAGACAGAGCAGGTAACAGAAGTGCTAGACAGAGCAGGTAACAGTGGTGTTAGACAGAACAGGTAACGGGTGTGCTAGACAGATCAGGTAACGGTAGTGCTTGACAGAGCAGGTAACAGTAGTGCAAGATAGAGCAGGTATCAGTAGTGCTAGACAGAGCAGGTAACAGTGGGTAGACAGAATAGGTAACAGTAGTGCTAGACAGAGCAGGTAACAGTGGTGCTACACAGAGCAGGTAACAGTAGTGCAAGACAGAGCAGGTAACAGGAGTGCTAGATAGAACAGGTAACGGTAGTGCTAGACTGAACAGGTAACAGTGGGTCGACAGAATAGGTAACAGTAGTGCAAGACAGTGCAGGTAACAGTGGTGCTAGACAGAGCAGGTAACAGTAGTGCTAGACAGAGCAGGTAACAGTAGTGCTAGACAGAGCATATAACAGTGGGTAGACAGAGCAGGTAACAGTATTGCAAGACAGAGCAGGTAACGGTAGTGCTAGACAGAGCAGATAACAGTAGGTAGACAGAGCAGGTAACAGTAGTGCTAGACAGAGCAGGTAACAGTGGTGTTAGACAGAGCAGGTAACAGTAGTGCTAGACAGAGCAGGTAACAGTGGTGTTAGACAGAACAGGTAACGGTAGTGCTAGACAGATAAGGTAACGGTAGTGCTAGACAAAGCAGGTAACAGTGGTGCTAGACAGAGCAGGTAACAGTTGTGCTAGAACGAGCAGGTAACAGTAGTGCTAGACAGAACAGGTAATAGTAGTGCTAGACAGAACAGGTAACAGTATTGCAAGACAGTGCAGGTAACAGTGGTGCTAGACAGAGCAGGTAACAGTAGTGCTAGACAGAGCAGGTAACGGTAGTGCTAGACAGAGCATATAACAGTGGGTAGACAGAGCAGGTAACAGTAGTGCAAGACAGAGCAGGTAACGGTAGTGCTAGACAGAGCAGATAACAGTAGGTAGACAGAGCAGGTAACAGTAGTGCTAGACAGAGCAGGTAACAGTGGTGCTAGACAGAGCAGGTAACAGTTGTGCTAGACAGAGCAGGTAACAGTAGTGCTAGACAGAACAGGTAATAGTAGTGCTAGACAGAACAGGTAACAGTAGTGCTAGACAGAGCAGGTAACAGTGGTGCAAGATAGAGCAGGTAACAGTTGTGCTAGACAGAGCAGGTAACAGTAGTGCTAGACAGAACAGGTAATAGTAGTGCTAGACAGTACAGGTAACAGTAGTGCTAGACAGAACAGGTAACGGTAGTGCTAGACAGAACAGGTAACAGTGGGTAGACCGAATAGGTAACAGTAGTGCTAGACAGAGCAGGTAACAGTGGTGCTACACAGAGCAGGTAACAGTAGTGCAAGACAGAGCAGGTAACAGTAGTGCTAGACAGAACAGGTAACAGTGGGTAGACAGAACAGGTAATGGTAGTGCTAGACAGAGCAGGTAACAGTAGTGCAAGACAGAGCAGGTAACGGTAGTGCTAGACAGAGCAGATAACAGTAGGTAGACAGAGCAGGTAACAGTAGTGCTAGACAGAGCAGGTAACAGTGGTGTTAGACAGAGCAGGAAACAGTAGTGCCAGACAGAGCAGGTAACAGTGGTGTTAGAAAGAACAGGTAACGGTAGTGCTAGACAGATCAGGTAACAGTTGTGCTAGACAGAGCAAGTAACAGTGGTGCTAGACAGAGCAGGTAACAGTAGTGCTAGACAGAGCAGGTAACAGTAGTGCTAGACAGAGCAGGTAACAGTTGTGCTAGACAGAGCAGGTAACAGTGGTGCTAGACTGAACAGGTAACAGTGGGTAAACAGAGCAGGTAACAGTAGTGCTAGACAGAGCAGGTAACAGTGGTGCAAGACAGAGCAGGTAACAGTGGTGCAAGATAGAGCAGGTATCAGTAGTGCTAGACAGAGCAGGTAACAGTGGGTAGACAGAATAGGTAACAGTAGTGCTAGAAAGAGCAGGTAACAGTGGTGCAAGATTGAGCAGGTAACAGTAGTGCTAGACAGTACAGGTAACAGTGGGAAGACAGAACAGGTAATGGTAGTGCTAGACAGAGCAGGTAACAGTAGTGCTAGACAGAGCAGGTAACAGTAGTGCTAGACAGATCAGGTAACTGTAGTGCTAGACAGAGCAGATAACAGTAGGTAGACAGAGCAGGTAACAGTAGTGCTAGACAGAGCAGGTAACAGTAGTGCTAGACAGAACAGGTAACAGTTGGTAGACAGAACAGGTAATGGTAGTGCTAGACAGAGCAGGTAACAGTAGTGCAAGACAGAGCAGGTAACGGTAGTGCTAGACAGAGCAGATAACAGTAGGTAGACAGAGCAGGTAACAGTAGTGCTAGACAGAGCAGGTAACAGTGGTGTTAGACAGAGCAGGAAACAGTAGTGCCAGACAGAGCAGGTAACAGTGGTGTTAGAAAGAACAGGTAACGGTAGTGCTAGACAGATCAGGTAACAGTTGTGCTAGACAGAGCAAGTAACAGTGGTGCTAGACAGAGCAGGTAACAGTAGTGCTAGACAGAGCAGGTAACAGTAGTGCTAGACAGAGCAGGTAACAGTTGTGCTAGACAGAGCAGGTAACAGTGGTGCTAGACTGAACAGATAACAGTGGGTAAACAGAGCAGGTAACAGTAGTGCTAGACAGAGCAGGTAACAGTGGTGCAAGACAGAGCAGGTAACAGTGGTGCAAGATAGAGCAGGTATCAGTAGTGCTAGACAGAGCAGGTAACAGTGGGTAGACAGAATAGGTAACAGTAGTGCTAGAAAGAGCAGGTAACAGTGGTGCAAGATTGAGCAGGTAACAGTAGTGCTAGACAGTACAGGTAACAGTAGAGCTAGACAGAACAGGTAACGGTAGTGCTAGACTGAACAGGTAACAGTGGGTAGACAGAATAGGTAACAGTAGTGCTAGACAGAGCAGGTAACAGTGGTGCTACACAGAGCAGGTAACAGTAGTGCAAGACAGAGCAGGTAACAGTAGTGCTAGACAGAGCAGGTAACAGTAGTGCTAGACAGAGCAGGTAACAGTGGTGCCAGACAGAGCAGGTAACAGTTGTGCTAGACAGAGCAGGTAACAGTAGTGCTAGACAGAACAGGTAATAGTAGTGCTTGACAGAATAGGTAACAGTAGTGCTAGACAGAGCAGGTAACAGTGGTGCTACACAGAGCAGGTAACACTGGTGCTAGTGAGAGCATATAACAGTGGGTAGACAGAGCAGGTAACAGTGGTGCTTCACAGAGCAGATAACAGTAGGTAGACCGAGCAGGTAACAGTGGTGCTTCACAGAGCAGATAACAGTGGGTAGACAGAGCAGGTAACAGTGGTGCTAGACAGAGAAGGTAACAGTAGTGCTAGACAGAACAGGTAATAGTAGTGCTTGACAGAACAGGTAACAGCGGTGCTAGACAGAGAAGGTAATAGTAGGTAGACAGAGCAGGTATCAGTAGTGCTAGACAAAGCAGGTAACAGTGGGTAGACAGAATAGGTAACAGTAGTGCTAGACAGAGCAGGTAACAATGGTGCTACACAGAGCAGGTAACAGTAGTGCAAGACAGAGCAGGTAACAGTAGTGCTAGACAGAACAGGTAACAGTGGGTAGACAGAACAGGTAATGGTAGTGCTAGACAGAGCAGGTAACAGTAGTGCTAGACAGAGCAGGTAACAGTGGTGCTAGAAAGAGCATATAACAGTGGGTAGACAGAGCAGGTAACAGTAGTGCAAGACAGAGCAGGTAGCGGTAGTGCTAGACAGAGCAGATAACAGTAGGTAGACAGAGCAGGTAACAGTAGTGCTAGACAGAGCAGGTAACAGTGGTGTTAGACAGAGCAGGTAACAGAAGTGCTAGACAGAGCAGGTAACAGTGGTGTTAGACAGAACAGGTAACGGGTGTGCTAGACAGATCAGGTAACGGTAGTGCTTGACAGAGCAGGTAACAGTAGTGCAAGATAGAGCAGGTATCAGTAGTGCTAGACAGAGCAGGTAACAGTGGGTAGACAGAATAGGTAACAGTAGTGCTAGACAGAGCAGGTAACAGTGGTGCTACACAGAGCAGGTAACAGTAGTGCAAGACAGAGCAGGTAACAGGAGTGCTAGATAGAACAGGTAACGGTAGTGCTAGACTGAACAGGTAACAGTGGGTCGACAGAATAGGTAACAGTAGTGCAAGACAGTGCAGGTAACAGTGGTGCTAGACAGAGCAGGTAACAGTAGTGCTAGACAGAGCAGGTAACAGTAGTGCTAGACAGAGCATATAACAGTGGGTAGACAGAGCAGGTAACAGTATTGCAAGACAGAGCAGGTAACGGTAGTGCTAGACAGAGCAGATAACAGTAGGTAGACAGAGCAGGTAACAGTAGTGCTAGACAGAGCAGGTAACAGTGGTGTTAGACAGAGCAGGTAACAGTAGTGCTAGACAGAGCAGGTAACAGTGGTGTTAGACAGAACAGGTAACGGTAGTGCTAGACAGATAAGGTAACGGTAGTGCTAGACAAAGCAGGTAACAGTGGTGCTAGACAGAGCAGGTAACAGTTGTGCTAGAACGAGCAGGTAACAGTAGTGCTAGACAGAACAGGTAATAGTAGTGCTAGACAGAACAGGTAACAGTATTGCAAGACAGTGCAGGTAACAGTGGTGCTAGACAGAGCAGGTAACAGTAGTGCTAGACAGAGCAGGTAACGGTAGTGCTAGACAGAGCATATAACAGTGGGTAGACAGAGCAGGTAACAGTAGTGCAAGACAGAGCAGGTAACGGTAGTGCTAGACAGAGCAGATAACAGTAGGTAGACAGAGCAGGTAACAGTAGTGCTAGACAGAGCAGGTAACAGTGGTGCTAGACAGAGCAGGTAACAGTTGTGCTAGACAGAGCAGGTAACAGTAGTGCTAGACAGAACAGGTAATAGTAGTGCTAGACAGAACAGGTAACAGTAGTGCTAGACAGAGCAGGTAACAGTGGTGCAAGATAGAGCAGGTAACAGTTGTGCTAGACAGAGCAGGTAACAGTAGTGCTAGACAGAACAGGTAATAGTAGTGCTAGACAGTACAGGTAACAGTAGTGCTAGACAGAACAGGTAACGGTAGTGCTAGACAGAACAGGTAACAGTGGGTAGACCGAATAGGTAACAGTAGTGCTAGACAGAGTAGGTAACAGTGGTGCTACACAGAGCAGGTAACAGTAGTGCAAGACAGAGCAGGTAACAGTAGTGCTAGACAGAACAGGTAACAGTGGGTAGACAGAACAGGTAATGGTAGTGCTAGACAGAGCAGGTAACAGTAGTGCAAGACAGAGCAGGTAACGTAGTGCTAGACAGAGCAGATAACAGTAGGTAGACAGAGCAGGTAACAGTAGTGCTAGACAGAGCAGGTAACAGTGGTGTTAGACAGAGCAGGAAACAGTAGTGCCAGACAGAGCAGGTAACAGTGGTGTTAGAAAGAACAGGTAACGGTAGTGCTAGACAGATCAGGTAACAGTTGTGCTAGACAGAGCAAGTAACAGTGGTGCTAGACAGAGCAGGTAACAGTAGTGCTAGACAGAGCAGGTAACAGTAGTGCTAGACAGAGCAGGTAACAGTTGTGCTAGACAGACAGAGCAGGTAACAGTGGTGCTAGACTGAACAGGTAACAGTGGGTAAACAGAGCAGGTAACAGTAGTGCTAGACAGAGCAGGTAACAGTGGTGCAAGACAGAGCAGGTAACAGTGGTGCAAGATAGAGCAGGTATCAGTAGTGCTAGACAGAGCAGGTAACAGTGGGTAGACAGAATAGGTAACAGTAGTGCTAGAAAGAGCAGGTAACAGTGGTGCAAGATTGAGCAGGTAACAGTAGTGCTAGACAGTACAGGTAACAGTAGAGCTAGACAGAACAGGTAACGGTAGTGCTAGACTGAACAGGTAACAGTGGGTAGACAGAATAGGTAACAGTAGTGCTAGACAGAGCAGGTAACAGTGGTGCTACACAGAGCAGGTAACAGTAGTGCAAGACAGAGCAGGTAACAGTAGTGCTAGACAGAGCAGGTAACAGTAGTGCTAGACAGAGCAGGTAACAGTGGTGCCAGACAGAGCAGGTAACAGTTGTGCTAGACAGAGCAGGTAACAGTAGTGCTAGACAGAACAGGTAATAGTAGTGCTTGACAGAACAGGTAACAGTAGTGCTAGACAGAGCAGGTAACAGTGGTGCTACACAGAGCAGGTAACACTGGTGCTAGTGAGAGCATATAACAGTGGGTAGACAGAGCAGGTAACAGTGGTGCTTCACAGAGCAGATAACAGTAGGTAGACCGAGCAGGTAACAGTGGTGCTTCACAGAGCAGATAACAGTGGGTAGACAGAGCAGGTAACAGTGGTGCTAGACAGAGAAGGTAACAGTAGTGCTAGACAGAACAGGTAATAGTAGTGCTTGACAGAACAGGTAACAGCGGTGCTAGACAGAGAAGGTAATAGTAGGTAGACAGAGCAGGTATCAGTAGTGCTAGACAAAGCAGGTAACAGTGGGTAGACAGAATAGGTAACAGTAGTGCTAGACAGAGCAGGTAACAATGGTGCTACACAGAGCAGGTAACAGTAGTGCAAGACAGAGCAGGTAACAGTAGTGCTAGACAGAACAGGTAACAGTGGGTAGACAGAACAGGTAATGGTAGTGCTAGACAGAGCAGGTAACAGTAGTGCTAGACAGAGCAGGTAACAGTGGTGCTAGAAAGAGCATATAACAGTGGGTAGACAGAGCAGGTAACAGTAGTGCAAGACAGAGCAGGTAGCGGTAGTGCTAGACAGAGCAGATAACAGTAGGTAGACAGAGCAGGTAACAGAAGTGCTAGACAGAGCAGGTAACAGTGGTGTTAGACCGAGCAGGTAACAGAAGTGCTAGACAGAGCAGGTAACAGTGGTGTTAGACAGAACAGGTAACGGGTGTGCTAGACAGATCAGGTAACGGTAGTGCTTGACAGAGCAGGTAACAGTGGTGCTAGACAGAGCAGGTAACAGTTGTGCTAGACAGAGCAGGTAACAGTAGTGCTAGACAGAACAGGTAATAGTAGTGCTAGACAGAAAAGGTAACAGTAGTGCTAGACAGAGCAGGTAACAGTGGTGCAAGATAGAGCAGGTAACAGTAGTGCTAGATAGAGCAGGTAACAGTAGTGCAAGACAGAGCAGGTAACTGTAGTGCTAGACTGAACAGGTAACAGTGGGTAGACAGAACAGGTAACGGTAGTGCTAGACAGATCAGGTAACGGTAGTGCTAGACAGAGCAGGTAACAGTGGTGCTAGACAAAGCAGGTAACAGTTGTGCTAGACAGAGCAGGTAACAGTAGTGCTAGACAGAACAGGTAATAGTAGTGCTAGACAGAACAGGTAACAGTAGTGCTAGACAGAGCAGGTAACAGTAGTGCTAGATAGAACAGGTAACGGTAGTGCTAGACTGAACAGGTAACAGTGGGTAGACAGAATAGGTAACAGTAGTGCTAGACAGAGCAGGTAACAGTGGTGCTACACAGAGCAGGTAACAGTAGTGCAAGACAGAGCAGGTAACTGTAGTGCTAGACTGAACAGGTAACAGTGGGTAGACAGAACAGGTAATGGTAGTGCTAGACAGAGCAGGTAACAGTAGTGCAAGACAGTGCAGGTAACAGTGGTGCTAGACAGAGCAGGTAACAGTAGTGCTAGACAGAGCATATAACAGTGGGTAGACAGAGCAGGTAACAGTAGTGCAAGACAGAGCAGGTAACGGTAGTGCTAGACAGAGCAGATAACAGTAGGTAGACAGAGCAGGTAACAGTAGTGCTAGACAGAGCAGGTAACAGTGGTGTTAGACAGAGCAGGTAACAGTAGTGCTAGACAGAGCAGGTAACAGTTGTGTTAGACAGAACAGGTAACGGTAGTGCTAGACAGATCAGGTAACGGTAGTGCTAGACAGAGCAGGTAACAGTGGTGCTAGACAGAGCAGGTAACAGTTGTGCTAGACAGAGCAGGTAACAGTAGTGCTAGACAGAACAGGTAATAGTAGTGCTAGACAGAACAGGTAACAGTAGTGCTAGACAGAGCAGGTAACAGTGGTGCAAGATAGAGCAGGTATCAGTAGTGCTAGACAGAGCAGGTAACAGTGGTGCTAGACAGAGCAGGTAACAGTTGTGCTATACAGAGCAGGTAACAGTAGTGCTAGACAGTATAGGTAACAGTAGTGCTAGACAGAACAGGTAACGGTAGTGCTAGACAGAGCAGGTAACAGTGGTGCTACACAGAGCAGGTAACAGTAGTGCAAGACAGAGCTGGTAACAGTAGTGCTAGACAGAACAGGTAACAGTGGGTAGACAGAACAGGTAATGGTAGTGCTAGACAGAGCAGGTAACAGTAGTGCTAGACAGAGCAGGTAATAGTAGTGCTAGACAGAGCATATAACAGTGGGTAGACAGAGCAGGTAACAGTGGTGCTACACAGAGCAGGTAACACTGGTGCTAGTGAGAGCATATAACAGTGGGTAGACAGAGCAGGTAACAGTGGTGCTTCACAGAGCAGATAACAGTAGGTAGACCGAGCAGGTAACAGTGGTGCTTCACAGAGCAGATAACAGTGGGTAGACAGAGCAGGTAACAGTGGTGCTAGACAGAGAAGGTAACAGTAGTGCTAGACAGAACAGGTAATAGTAGTGCTTGACAGAACAGGTAACAGCGGTGCTAGACAGAGAAGGTAATAGTAGGTAGACAGAGCAGGTATCAGTAGTGCTAGACAAAGCAGGTAACAGTGGGTAGACAGAATAGGTAACAGTAGTGCTAGACAGAGCAGGTAACAATGGTGCTACACAGAGCAGGTAACAGTAGTGCAAGACAGAGCAGGTAACAGTAGTGCTAGACAGAACAGGTAACAGTGGGTAGACAGAACAGGTAATGGTAGTGCTAGACAGAGCAGGTAACAGTAGTGCTAGACAGAGCAGGTAACAGTGGTGCTAGAAAGAGCATATAACAGTGGGTAGACAGAGCAGGTAACAGTAGTGCAAGACAGAGCAGGTAGCGGTAGTGCTAGACAGAGCAGATAACAGTAGGTAGACAGAGCAGGTAACAGAAGTGCTAGACAGAGCAGGTAACAGTGGTGTTAGACCGAGCAGGTAACAGAAGTGCTAGACAGAGCAGGTAACAGTGGTGTTAGACAGAACAGGTAACGGGTGTGCTAGACAGATCAGGTAACGGTAGTGCTTGACAGAGCAGGTAACAGTGGTGCTAGACAGAGCAGGTAACAGTTGTGCTAGACAGAGCAGGTAACAGTAGTGCTAGACAGAACAGGTAATAGTAGTGCTAGACAGAAAAGGTAACAGTAGTGCTAGACAGAGCAGGTAACAGTGGTGCAAGATAGAGCAGGTAACAGTAGTGCTAGATAGAGCAGGTAACAGTAGTGCAAGACAGAGCAGGTAACTGTAGTGCTAGACTGAACAGGTAACAGTGGGTAGACAGAACAGGTAACGGTAGTGCTAGACAGATCAGGTAACGGTAGTGCTAGACAGAGCAGGTAACAGTGGTGCTAGACAAAGCAGGTAACAGTTGTGCTAGACAGAGCAGGTAACAGTAGTGCTAGACAGAACAGGTAATAGTAGTGCTAGACAGAACAGGTAACAGTAGTGCTAGACAGAGCAGGTAACAGTAGTGCTAGATAGAACAGGTAACGGTAGTGCTAGACTGAACAGGTAACAGTGGGTAGACAGAATAGGTAACAGTAGTGCTAGACAGAGCAGGTAACAGTGGTGCTACACAGAGCAGGTAACAGTAGTGCAAGACAGAGCAGGTAACTGTAGTGCTAGACTGAACAGGTAACAGTGGGTAGACAGAACAGGTAATGGTAGTGCTAGACAGAGCAGGTAACAGTAGTGCAAGACAGTGCAGGTAACAGTGGTGCTAGACAGAGCAGGTAACAGTAGTGCTAGACAGAGCATATAACAGTGGGTAGACAGAGCAGGTAACAGTAGTGCAAGACAGAGCAGGTAGCGGTAGTGCTAGACAGAGCAGATAACAGTAGGTAGACAGAGCAGGTAACAGTAGTGCTAGACAGAGCAGGTAACAGTGGTGTTAGACAGAGCAGGTAACAGTAGTGCTAGACAGAGCAGGTAACAGTTGTGTTAGACAGAACAGGTAACGGTAGTGCTAGACAGATCAGGTAACGGTAGTGCTAGACAGAGCAGGTAACAGTGGTGCTAGACAGAGCAGGTAACAGTTGTGCTAGACAGAGCAGGTAACAGTAGTGCTAGACAGAACAGGTAATAGTAGTGCTAGACAGAACAGGTAACAGTAGTGCTAGACAGAGCAGGTAACAGTGGTGCAAGATAGAGCAGGTATCAGTAGTGCTAGACAGAGCAGGTAACAGTGGTGCTAGACAGAGCAGGTAACAGTTGTGCTATACAGAGCAGGTAACAGTAGTGCTAGACAGTATAGGTAACAGTAGTGCTAGACAGAACAGGTAACGGTAGTGCTAGACAGAGCAGGTAACAGTGGTGCTACACAGAGCAGGTAACAGTAGTGCAAGACAGAGCTGGTAACAGTAGTGCTAGACAGAACAGGTAACAGTGGGTAGACAGAACAGGTAATGGTAGTGCTAGACAGAGCAGGTAACAGTAGTGCTAGACAGAGCAGGTAATAGTAGTGCTAGACAGAGCATATAACAGTGGGTAGACAGAGCAGGTAACAGTAGTGCAAGACAGAGCAGGTAACTGTAGTGCTAGACAGAGCAGATAACAGTAGGTAGACAGAGCAGGTAACAGTAGTGCTAGACAGAGCAGGTAACAGTGGTGTTAGACAGAGCAGGTAACAGTAGTGCTAGACAGAGCAGGTAACAGTGGTGTTAGACAGAACAGGTAACGGTAGTGCTAGACAGATCAGGTAACGGTAGTGCTAGACAGAGCAGGTAACAGTGGTGCTAGACAGAGCAGGTAACAGTTGTGCTAGACAGAGCAGGTAACAGTGGTGCTAGACAGAGCAGGTAACAGTGGTGCTAGACAGAGCAGGTAACAGTGGTGCAAGATAGAGCAGGTATCAGTAGTGCTAGACAGAGTAGGTAACAGTGGGTAGACAGAATAGGTAACAGTAGTGCTAGAAAGAGCAGGTAACAGTGGTGCAAGATTGAGCAGGTAACAGTAGTGCTAGACAGTACAGGTAACAGTAGAGCTAGACAGAACAGGTAACGGTAGTGCTAGACTGAACAGGTAACAGTGGGTAGACAGAATAGGTAACAGTAGTGCTAGACAGAGCAGGTAACAGTGGTGCTACACAGAGCAGGTAACAGTAGTGCAAGACAGAGCAGGTAACAGTAGTGCTAGACAGAGCAGGTAACAGTAGTGCTAGACAGAGCAGGTAACAGTGGTGCCAGACAGAGCAGGTAACAGTTGTGCTAGACAGAGCAGGTAACAGTAGTGCTAGACAGAACAGGTAATAGTAGTGCTTGACAGAACAGGTAACAGTAGTGCTAGACAGAGCAGGTAACAGTGGTGCTACACAGAGCAGGTAACACTGGTGCTAGTGAGAGCATATAACAGTGGGTAGACAGAGCAGGTAACAGTGGTGCTTCACAGAGCAGATAACAGTAGGTAGACCGAGCAGGTAACAGTGGTGCTTCACAGAGCAGATAACAGTGGGTAGACAGAGCAGGTAACAGTGGTGCTAGACAGAGAAGGTAACAGTAGTGCTAGACAGAACAGGTAATAGTAGTGCTTGACAGAACAGGTAACAGCGGTGCTAGACAGAGAAGGTAATAGTAGGTAGACAGAGCAGGTATCAGTAGTGCTAGACAAAGCAGGTAACAGTGGGTAGACAGAATAGGTAACATTAGTGCTAGACAGAGCAGGTAACAATGGTGCTACACAGAGCAGGTAACAGTAGTGCAAGACAGAGCAGGTAACAGTAGTGCTAGACAGAACAGGTAACAGTGGGTAGACAGAACAGGTAATGGTAGTGCTAGACAGAGCAGGTAACAGTAGTGCTAGACAGAGCAGGTAACAGTGGTGCTAGAAAGAGCATATAACAGTGGGTAGACAGAGCAGGTAACAGTAGTGCAAGACAGAGCAGGTAGCGGTAGTGCTAGACAGAGCAGATAACAGTAGGTAGACAGAGCAGGTAACAGTAGTGCTAGACAGAGCAGGTAACAGTGGTGCAAGACAGAGCAGGTAACAGTAGTGCTAGACAGAGCAGGTAACAGTAGTGCTAGACAGAGCAGGTAACAGTGGTGCCAGACAGAGCAGGTAACAGTTGTGCTAGACAGAGCAGGTAACAGTAGTGCTAGACAGAACAGGTAATAGTAGTGCTTGACAGAACAGGTAACAGTAGTGCTAGACAGAGCAGGTAACAGTGGTGCTACACAGAACAGGTAACACTGGTGCTAGTGAGAGCATATAACAGTGGGTAGACAGAGCAGGTAACAGTGGTGCTTCACAGAGCAGATAACAGTAGGTAGACCGAGCAGGTAACAGTGGTGCTTCACAGAGCAGATAACAGTGGGTAGACAGAGCAGGTAACAGTGGTGCTAGACTGAACAGGTAACAGTAGTGCTAGACAGAACAGGTAATAGTAGTGCTTGACAGAACAGGTAACAGCGGTGCTAGACAGAGAAGGTAATAGTAGGTAGACAGAGCAGGTATCAGTAGTGCTAGACAAAGCAGGTAACAGTGGGTAGACAGAATAGGTAACAGTAGTGCTAGACAGAGCAGGTAACAATGGTGCTACACAGAGCAGGTAACAGTAGTGCAAGACAGAGCAGGTAACAGTAGTGCTAGACAGAACAGGTAACAGTGGGTAGACAGAACAGGTAATGGTAGTGCTAGACAGAGCAGGTAACAGTAGTGCTAGACAGAGCAGGTAACAGTGGTGCTAGAAAGAGCATATAACAGTGGGTAGACAGAGCAGGTAACAGTAGTGCAAGACAGAGCAGGTAGCGGTAGTGCTAGACAGAGCAGATAACAGTAGGTAGACAGAGCAGGTAACAGTAGTGCTAGACAGAGCAGGTAACAGTGGTGTTAGACAGAGCAGGTAACAGAAGTGCTAGACAGAGCAGGTAACAGTGGTGTTAGACAGAACAGGTAACGGGTGTGCTAGACAGATCAGGTAACGGTAGTGCTTGACAGAGCAGGTAACAGTGGTGCAAGATAGAGCAGGTATCAGTAGTGCTAGACAGAGCAGGTAACAGTGGGTAGACAGAATAGGTAACAGTAGTGCTAGACAGAGCAGGTAACAGTGGTGCTACACAGAGCAGGTAACAGTAGTGCAAGACAGAGCAGGTAACAGGAGTGCTAGATAGAACAGGTAACGGTAGTGCTAGACTGAACAGGTAACAGTGGGTAGACAGAATAGGTAACAGTAGTGCAAGACAGTGCAGGTAACAGTGGTGCTAGACAGAGCAGGTAACAGTAGTGCTAGACAGAGCAGGTAACAGTAGTGCTAGACAGAGCATATAACAGTGGGTAGACAGAGCAGGTAACAGTATTGCAAGACAGAGCAGGTAACGGTAGTGCTAGACAGAGCAGATAACAGTAGGTAGACAGAGCAGGTAACAGTAGTGCTAGACAGAGCAGGTAACAGTGGTGTTAGACAGAGCAGGTAACAGTAGTGCTAGACAGAGCAGGTAACAGTGGTGTTAGACAGAACAGGTAACGGTAGTGCTTGACAGAGCAGGTAACAGTGGTGCAAGATAGAGCAGGTATCAGTAGTGCTAGACAGAGCAGGTAACAGTGGGTAGACAGAATAGGTAACAGTAGTGCTAGACAGAGCAGGTAACAGTGGTGCTACACAGAGCAGGTAACAGTAGTGCAAGACAGAGCAGGTAACAGGAGTGCTAGATAGAACAGGTAACGGTAGTGCTAGACTGAACAGGTAACAGTGGGTAGACAGAATAGGTAACAGTAGTGCAAGACAGTGCAGGTAACAGTGGTGCTAGACAGAGCAGGTAACAGTAGTGCTAGACAGAGCAGGTAACAGTAGTGCTAGACAGAGCATATAACAGTGGGTAAACAGAGCAGGTAACAGTATTGCAAGACAGAGCAGGTAACGGTAGTGCTAGACAGAGCAGATAACAGTAGGTAGACAGAGCAGGTAACAGTAGTGCTAGACAGAGCAGGTAACAGTGGTGTTAGACAGAGCAGGTAACAGTAGTGCTAGACAGAGCAGGTAACAGTGGTGTTAGACAGAACAGGTAACGGTAGTGCTAGACAGATAAGGTAACGGTAGTGCTAGACAAAGCAGGTAACAGTGGTGCTAGACAGAGCAGGTAACAGTAGTGCTAGACAGAACAGGTAATAGTAGTGCTAGACAGAACAGGTAACAGTATTGCAAGACAGTGCAGGTAACAGTGGTGCTAGACAGAGCAGGTAACAGTAGTGCTAGACAGAGCAGGTAACAGTAGTGCTAGACAGAGCATATAACGGTGGGTAGACAGAGCAGGTAACAGTAGTGCAAGACAGAGCAGGTAACGGTGGTGCTAGACAGAGCAGATAACAGTAGGTAGACAGAGCAGGTAACAGTAGTGCTAGACAGAGCAGGTAACAGTGGTGCTAGACAGAGCAGGTAACAGTTGTGCTAGACAGAGCAGGTAACAGTAGTGCTAGACAGAACAGGTAATAGTAGTGCTAGACAGAACAGGTAACAGTAGTGCTAGACAGAGCAGGTAACAGTGGTGCAAGATAGAGCAGGTAACAGTTGTGCTAGACAGAGCAGGTAACAGTAGTGCTAGACAGAACAGGTAATAGTAGTGCTAGACAGTACAGGTAACAGTAGTGCTAGACAGAACAGGTAACGGTAGTGCTAGACAGAACAGGTAACAGTGGGTAGACCGAATAGGTAACAGTAGTGCTAGACAGAGCAGGTAACAGTGGTGCTACACAGAGCAGGTAACAGTAGTGCAAGACAGAGCAGGTAACAGTAGTGCTAGACAGAACAGGTAACAGTGGGTAGACAGAGCAGGTAACAGTAGTGCTAGACAGAGCAGGTAACAGTGGTGTTAGACAGAGCAGGAAACAGTAGTGCCAGACAGAGCAGGTAACAGTGGTGTTAGAAAGAACAGGTAACGGTAGTGCTAGACAGATCAGGTAACAGTTGTGCTAGACAGAGCAAGTAACAGTGGTGCTAGACAGAGCAGGTAACAGTAGTGCTAGACAGAGCAGGTAACAGTAGTGCTAGACAGAGCAGGTAACAGTTGTGCTAGACAGAGCAGGTAACAGTGGTGCTAGACTGAACAGGTAACAGTGGGTAAACAGAGCAGGTAACAGTAGTGCTAGACAGAGCAGGTAACAGTGGTGCAAGACAGAGCAGGTAACAGTGGTGCAAGATAGAGCAGGTATCAGTAGTGCTAGACAGAGCAGGTAACAGTGGGTAGACAGAATAGGTAACAGTAGTGCTAGACAGAGCAGGTAACAATGGTGCTACACAGAGCAGGTAACAGTAGTGCAAGACAGAGCAGGTAACAGTAGTGCTAGACAGAACAGGTAACAGTGGGTAGACAGAACAGGTAATGTTAGTGCTAGACAGAGCAGGTAACAGTAGTGCTAGACAGAGCAGGTAACAGTGGTGCTAGAAAGAGCATATAACAGTGGGTAGACAGAGCAGGTAACAGTAGTGCAAGACAGAGCAGGTAGCGGTAGTGCTAGACAGAGCAGATAACAGTAGGTAGACAGAGCAGGTAACAGTAGTGCTAGACAGAGCAGGTAACAGTGGTGTTAGACAGAGCAGGTAACAGAAGTGCTAGACAGAGCAGGTTACAGTGGTGTTAGACAGAACAGGTAACGGGTGTGCTAGACAGATCAGGTAACGGTAGTGCTTGACAGAGCAGGTAACAGTGGTGCAAGATAGAGCAGGTATCAGTAGTGCTAGACAGAGCAGGTAACAGTGGGTAGACAGAATAGGTAACAGTAGTGCTAGACAGAGCAGGTAACAGTGGTGCTACACAGAGCAGGTAACAGTAGTGCAAGACAGAGCAGGTAACAGGAGTGCTAGATAGAACAGGTAACGGTAGTGCTAGACTGAACAGGTAACAGTGGGTAGACAGAATAGGTAACAGTAGTGCAAGACAGTGCAGGTAACAGTGGTGCTAGACAGAGCAGGTAACAGTAGTGCTAGACAGAGCAGGTAACAGTAGTGCTAGACAGAGCATATATCAGTGGGTAGACAGAACAGGTAACAGTATTGCAAGACAGAGCAGGTAACGGTAGTGCTAGACAGAGCAGATAACAGTAGGTAGACAGAGCAGGTAACAGTAGTGCTAGACAGAGCAGGTAACAGTGGTGTTAGACAGAGCAGGTAACAGTAGTGCTAGACAGAGCAGGTAACAGTGGTGTTAGACAGAACAGGTAACGGTAGTGCTAGACAGATAAGGTAGCGGTAGTGCTAGACAAAGCAGGTAACAGTGGTGCTAGACAGAGCAGGTAACAGTTGTGCTAGAACGAGCAGGTAACAGTAGTGCTAGACAGAACAGGTAATAGTAGTGCTAGACAGAACAGGTAACAGTATTGCAAGACAGTGCAGGTAACAGTGGTGCTAGACAGAGCAGGTAACAGTAGTGCTAGACAGAGCAGGTAACAGTAGTGCTAGACAGAGCATATAACAGTGGGTAGACAGAACAGGTAACAGTATTGCAAGACAGTGCAGGTAACAGTGGTGCTAGACAGAGCAGGTAACAGTAGTGCTAGACAGAGCAGGTAACAGTAGTGCTAGACAGAGCATATAACAGTGGGTAGACAGAGCAGGTAACAGTAGTGCTAGACAGAGCAGGTTACAGTGGTGCTAGAGAGAGCATATAACAGTGGGTAGACCGAATAGGTAACAGTAGTGCTAGACAGAGCAGGTAACAGTGGTGCTACACAGAGCAGGTAACAGTAGTGCAAGACAGAGCAGGTAACAGTAGTGCTAGACAGAACAGGTAACAGTGGGTAGACAGAGCAGGTAACAGTAGTGCTAGACAGAGCAGGTAACAGTGGTGTTAGACAGAGCAGGAAACAGTAGTGCCAGACAGAGCAGGTAACAGTGGTGTTAGAAAGAACAGGTAACGGTAGTGCTAGACAGATCAGGTAACAGTTGTGCTAGACAGAGCAAGTAACAGTGGTGCTAGACAGAGCAGGTAACAGTAGTGCTAGACAGAGCAGGTAACAGTAGTGCTAGACAGAGCAGGTAACAGTTGTGCTAGACAGAGCAGGTAACAGTGGTGCTAGACTGAACAGGTAACAGTGGGTAAACAGAGCAGGTAACAGTAGTGCTAGACAGAGCAGGTAACAGTGGTGCAAGACAGAGCAGGTAACAGTGGTGCAAGATAGAGCAGGTATCAGTAGTGCTAGACAGAGCAGGTAACAGTGGGTAGACAGAATAGGTAACAGTAGTGCTAGACAGAGCAGGTAACAATGGTGCTACACAGAGCAGGTAACAGTAGTGCAAGACAGAGCAGGTAACAGTAGTGCTAGACAGAACAGGTAACAGTGGGTAGACAGAACAGGTAATGTTAGTGCTAGACAGAGCAGGTAACAGTAGTGCTAGACAGAGCAGGTAACAGTGGTGCTAGAAAGAGCATATAACAGTGGGTAGACAGAGCAGGTAACAGTAGTGCAAGACAGAGCAGGTAGCGGTAGTGCTAGACAGAGCAGATAACAGTAGGTAGACAGAGCAGGTAACAGTAGTGCTAGACAGAGCAGGTAACAGTGGTGTTAGACAGAGCAGGTAACAGAAGTGCTAGACAGAGCAGGTTACAGTGGTGTTAGACAGAACAGGTAACGGGTGTGCTAGACAGATCAGGTAACGGTAGTGCTTGACAGAGCAGGTAACAGTGGTGCAAGATAGAGCAGGTATCAGTAGTGCTAGACAGAGCAGGTAACAGTGGGTAGACAGAATAGGTAACAGTAGTGCTAGACAGAGCAGGTAACAGTGGTGCTACACAGAGCAGGTAACAGTAGTGCAAGACAGAGCAGGTAACAGGAGTGCTAGATAGAACAGGTAACGGTAGTGCTAGACTGAACAGGTAACAGTGGGTAGACAGAATAGGTAACAGTAGTGCAAGACAGTGCAGGTAACAGTGGTGTTAGACAGAACAGGTAACGGTAGTGCTAGACAGATAAGGTAACGGTAGTGCTAGACAAAGCAGGTAACAGTGGTGCTAGACAGAGCAGGTAACAGTAGTGCTAGACAGAACAGGTAATAGTAGTGCTAGACAGAACAGGTAACAGTATTGCAAGACAGTGCAGGTAACAGTGGTGCTAGACAGAGCAGGTAACAGTAGTGCTAGACAGAGCAGGTAACAGTAGTGCTAGACAGAGCATATAACAGTGGGTAGACAGAGCAGGTAACAGTAGTGCAAGACAGAGCAGGTAACGGTAGTGCTAGACAGAGCAGATAACAGTAGGTAGACAGAGCAGGTAACAGTAGTGCTAGACAGAGCAGGTAACAGTGGTGCTAGACAGAGCAGGTAACAGTTGTGCTAGACAGAGCAGGTAACAGTAGTGCTAGACAGAACAGGTAATAGTAGTGCTAGACAGAACAGGTAACAGTAGTGCTAGACAGAGCAGGTAACAGTGGTGCAAGATAGAGCAGGTAACAGTTGTGCTAGACAGAGCAGGTAACAGTAGTGCTAGACAGAACAGGTAATAGTAGTGCTAGACAGTACAGGTAACAGTAGTGCTAGACAGAACAGGTAATCTTGGTAGTGCTAGACAGAACAGGTAACAGTGGGTAGACCGAATAGGTAACAGTAGTGCTAGACAGAGCAGGTAACAGTGGTGCTACACAGAGCAGGTAACAGTAGTGCAAGACAGAGCAGGTAACAGTAGTGCTAGACAGAACAGGTAACAGTGGGTAGACAGAGCAGGTAACAGTAGTGCTAGACAGAGCAGGTAACAGTGGTGTTAGACAGAGCAGGAAACAGTAGTGCCAGACAGAGCAGGTAACAGTGGTGTTAGAAAGAACAGGTAACGGTAGTGCTAGACAGATCAGGTAACAGTTGTGCTAGACAGAGCAAGTAACAGTGGTGCTAGACAGAGCAGGTAACAGTAGTGCTAGACAGAGCAGGTAACAGTAGTGCTAGACAGAGCAGGTAACAGTTGTGCTAGACAGAGCAGGTAACAGTGGTGCTAGACTGAACAGGTAACAGTGGGTAAACAGAGCAGGTAACAGTAGTGCTAGACAGAGCAGGTAACAGTGGTGCAAGACAGAGCAGGTAACAGTGGTGCAAGATAGAGCAGGTATCAGTAGTGCTAGACAGAGCAGGTAACAGTGGGTAGACAGAATAGGTAACAGTAGTGCTAGACAGAGCAGGTAACAATGGTGCTACACAGAGCAGGTAACAGTAGTGCAAGACAGAGCAGGTAACAGTAGTGCTAGACAGAACAGGTAACAGTGGGTAGACAGAACAGGTAATGTTAGTGCTAGACAGAGCAGGTAACAGTAGTGCTAGACAGAGCAGGTAACAGTGGTGCTAGAAAGAGCATATAACAGTGGGTAGACAGAGCAGGTAACAGTAGTGCAAGACAGAGCAGGTAGCGCGTAGTGCTAGACAGAGCAGATAACAGTAGGTAGACAGAGCAGGTAACAGTAGTGCTAGACAGAGCAGGTAACAGTGGTGTTAGACAGAGCAGGTAACAGAAGTGCTAGACAGAGCAGGTTACAGTGGTGTTAGACAGAACAGGTAACGGGTGTGCTAGACAGATCAGGTAACGGTAGTGCTTGACAGAGCAGGTAACAGTGGTGCAAGATAGAGCAGGTATCAGTAGTGCTAGACAGAGCAGGTAACAGTGGGTAGACAGAATAGGTAACAGTAGTGCTAGACAGAGCAGGTAACAGTGGTGCTACACAGAGCAGGTAACAGTAGTGCAAGACAGAGCAGGTAACAGGAGTGCTAGATAGAACAGGTAACGGTAGTGCTAGACTGAACAGGTAACAGTGGGTAGACAGAATAGGTAACAGTAGTGCAAGACAGTGCAGGTAACAGTGGTGCTAGACAGAGCAGGTAACAGTAGTGCTAGACAGAGCAGGTAACAGTAGTGCTAGACAGAGCATATATCAGTGGGTAGACAGAACAGGTAACAGTATTGCAAGACAGAGCAGGTAACGGTAGTGCTAGACAGAGCAGATAACAGTAGGTAGACAGAGCAGGTAACAGTAGTGCTAGACAGAGCAGGTAACAGTGGTGTTAGACAGAGCAGGTAACAGTAGTGCTAGACAGAGCAGGTAACAGTGGTGTTAGACAGAACAGGTAACGGTAGTGCTAGACAGATAAGGTAACGGTAGTGCTAGACAAAGCAGGTAACAGTGGTGCTAGACAGAGCAGGTAACAGTTGTGCTAGAACGAGCAGGTAACAGTAGTGCTAGACAGAACAGGTAATAGTAGTGCTAGACAGAACAGGTAACAGTATTGCAAGACAGTGCAGGTAACAGTGGTGCTAGACAGAGCAGGTAACAGTAGTGCTAGACAGAGCAGGTAACAGTAGTGCTAGACAGAGCATATAACAGTGGGTAGACAGAACAGGTAACAGTATTGCAAGACAGTGCAGGTAACAGTGGTGCTAGACAGAGCAGGTAACAGTAGTGCTAGACAGAGCAGGTAACAGTAGTGCTAGACAGAGCATATAACAGTGGGTAGACAGAGCAGGTAACAGTAGTGCTAGACAGAGCAGGTTACAGTGGTGCTAGAGAGAGCATATAACAGTGGGTAGACCGAATAGGTAACAGTAGTGCTAGACAGAGCAGGTAACAGTGGTGCTACACAGAGCAGGTAACAGTAGTGCAAGACAGAGCAGGTAACAGTAGTGCTAGACAGAACAGGTAACAGTGGGTAGACAGAGCAGGTAACAGTAGTGCTAGACAGAGCAGGTAACAGTGGTGTTAGACAGAGCAGGAAACAGTAGTGCCAGACAGAGCAGGTAACAGTGGTGTTAGGAAAGAACAGGTAACGGTAGTGCTAGACAGATCAGGTAACAGTTGTGCTAGACAGAGCAAGTAACAGTGGTGCTAGACAGAGCAGGTAACAGTAGTGCTAGACAGAGCAGGTAACAGTAGTGCTAGACAGAGCAGGTAACAGTTGTGCTAGACAGAGCAGGTAACAGTGGTGCTAGACTGAACAGGTAACAGTGGGTAAACAGAGCAGGTAACAGTAGTGCTAGACAGAGCAGGTAACAGTGGTGCAAGACAGAGCAGGTAACAGTGGTGCAAGATAGAGCAGGTATCAGTAGTGCTAGACAGAGCAGGTAACAGTGGGTAGACAGAATAGGTAACAGTAGTGCTAGACAGAGCAGGTAACAATGGTGCTACACAGAGCAGGTAACAGTAGTGCAAGACAGAGCAGGTAACAGTAGTGCTAGACAGAACAGGTAACAGTGGGTAGACAGAACAGGTAATGTTAGTGCTAGACAGAGCAGGTAACAGTAGTGCTAGACAGAGCAGGTAACAGTGGTGCTAGAAAGAGCATATAACAGTGGGTAGACAGAGCAGGTAACAGTAGTGCAAGACAGAGCAGGTAGCGGTAGTGCTAGACAGAGCAGATAACAGTAGGTAGACAGAGCAGGTAACAGTAGTGCTAGACAGAGCAGGTAACAGTGGTGTTAGACAGAGCAGGTAACAGAAGTGCTAGACAGAGCAGGTTACAGTGGTGTTAGACAGAACAGGTAACGGGTGTGCTAGACAGATCAGGTAACGGTAGTGCTTGACAGAGCAGGTAACAGTGGTGCAAGATAGAGCAGGTATCAGTAGTGCTAGACAGAGCAGGTAACAGTGGGTAGACAGAATAGGTAACAGTAGTGCTAGACAGAGCAGGTAACAGTGGTGCTACACAGAGCAGGTAACAGTAGTGCAAGACAGAGCAGGTAACAGGAGTGCTAGATAGAACAGGTAACGGTAGTGCTAGACTGAACAGGTAACAGTGGGTAGACAGAATAGGTAACAGTAGTGCAAGACAGTGCAGGTAACAGTGGTGCTAGACAGAGCAGGTAACAGTAGTGCTAGACAGAGCAGGTAACAGTAGTGCTAGACAGAGCATATATCAGTGGGTAGACAGAACAGGTAACAGTATTGCAAGACAGAGCAGGTAACGGTAGTGCTAGACAGAGCAGATAACAGTAGGTAGACAGAGCAGGTAACAGTAGTGCTAGACAGAGCAGGTAACAGTGGTGTTAGACAGAGCAGGTAACAGTAGTGCTAGACAGAGCAGGTAACAGTGGTGTTAGACAGAACAGGTAACTGTAGTGCTAGACAGATAAGGTAACGGTAGTGCTAGACAAAGCAGGTAACAGTGGTGCTAGACAGAGCAGGTAACAGTTGTGCTAGAACGAGCAGGTAACAGTAGTGCTAGACAGAACAGGTAATAGTAGTGCTAGACAGAACAGGTAACAGTATTGCAAGACAGTGCAGGTAACAGTGGTGCTAGACAGAGCAGGTAACAGTAGTGCTAGACAGAGCAGGTAACAGTAGTGCTAGACAGAGCATATAACAGTGGGTAGACAGAACAGGTAACAGTATTGCAAGACAGTGCAGGTAACAGTGGTGCTAGACAGAGCAGGTAACAGTAGTGCTAGACAGAGCAGGTAACAGTAGTGCTAGACAGAGCATATAACAGTGGGTAGACAGAGCAGGTAACAGTAGTGCAAGACAGAGCAGGTAGCGGTAGTGCTAGACAGAGCAGATAACAGTAGGTAGACAGAGCAGGTAACAGTAGTGCTAGACAGAGCAGGTAACAGTGGTGCTAGACAGAGCAGGTAACAGTTGTGCTAGACAGAGCAGGTAACAGTAGTGCTAGACAGAACAGGTAATAGTAGTGCTAGACAGAACAAGTAACAGTAGTGCTAGACAGAGCAGGTAACAGTGGTGCAAGATAGAGCAGGTAACAGTTGTGCTAGACAGAGCAGGTAACAGTAGTGCTAGACAGAACAGGTAATAGTAGTGCTAGACAGTACAGGTAACAGTAGTGCTAGACAGAACAGGTAGCGGTAGTGCTAGACAGAACAGGTAACAGTGGGTAGACCGAATAGGTAACAGTAGTGCTAGACAGAGCAGGTAACAGTGGTGCTACACAGAGCAGGTAACAGTAGTGCAAGACAGAGCAGGTAACAGTAGTGCTAGACAGAACAGGTAACAGTGGGTAGACAGAGCAGGTAACAGTAGTGCTAGACAGAGCAGGTAACAGTGGTGTTAGACAGAGCAGGAAACAGTAGTGCCAGACAGAGCAGGTAACAGTGGTGTTAGAAAGAACAGGTAACGGTAGTGCTAGACAGATCAGGTAACAGTTGTGCTAGACAGAGCAAGTAACAGTGGTGCTAGACAGAGCAGGTAACAGTAGTGCTAGACAGAGCAGGTAACAGTAGTGCTAGACAGAGCAGGTAACAGTTGTGCTAGACAGAGCAGGTAACAGTGGTGCTAGACTGAACAGGTAACAGTGGGTAAACAGAGCAGGTAACAGTAGTGCTAGACAGAGCAGGTAACAGTGGTGCAAGACAGAGCAGGTAACAGTGGTGCAAGATAGAGCAGGTATCAGTAGTGCTAGACAGAGCAGGTAACAGTGGGTAGACAGAATAGGTAACAGTAGTGCTAGACAGAGCAGGTAACAATGGTGCTACACAGAGCAGGTAACAGTAGTGCAAGACAGAGCAGGTAACAGTAGTGCTAGACAGAACAGGTAACAGTGGGTAGACAGAACAGGTAATGGTAGTGCTAGACAGAGCAGGTAACAGTAGTGCTAGACAGAGCAGGTAACAGTGGTGCTAGAAAGAGCATATAACAGTGGGTAGACAGAGCAGGTAACAGTAGTGCAAGACAGAGCAGGTAGCGGTAGTGCTAGACAGAGCAGATAACAGTAGGTAGACAGAGCAGGTAACAGTAGTGCTAGACAGAGCAGGTAACAGTGGTTTTAGACAGAGCAGGTAACAGAAGTGCTAGACAGAGCAGGTTACAGTGGTGTTAGACAGAACAGGTAACGGGTGTGCTAGACAGATCAGGTAACGGTAGTGCTTGACAGAGCAGGTAACAGTGGTGCAAGATAGAGCAGGTATCAGTAGTGCTAGACAGAGCAGGTAACAGTGGGTAGACAGAATAGGTAACAGTAGTGCTAGACAGAGCAGGTAACAGTGGTGCTACACAGAGCAGGTAACAGTAGTGCAAGACAGAGCAGTTAACAGGAGTGCTAGATAGAACAGGTAACGGTAGTGCTAGACTGAACAGGTAACAGTGGGTAGACAGAATAGGTAACAGTAGTGCAAGACAGTGCAGGTAACAGTGGTGCTAGACAGAGCAGGTAACAGTAGTGCTAGACAGAGCAGGTAACAGTAGTGCTAGACAGAGCATATAACAGTGGGTAGACAGAGCAGGTAACAGTATTGCAAGACAGAGCAGGTAATTAGTGCTAGACAGAGCAGATAACAGTAGGTAGACAGAGCAGGTAACAGTAGTGCTAGACAGAGCAGGTAACAGTGGTGTTAGACAGAGCAGGTAACAGTAGTGCTAGACAGAGCAGGTAACAGTAGTGCTAGACAGAGCATATAACAGTGGGTAGACAGAGCAGGTAACAGTATTGCAAGACAGAGCAGGTAACGGTAGTGCTAGACAGAGCAGATAACAGTAGGTAGACAGAGCAGGTAACAGTAGTGCTAGACAGAGCAGGTAACAGTGGTGTTAGACAGAGCAGGTAACAGTAGTGCTAGACAGAGCAGGTAACAGTGGTGTTAGACAGAACAGGTAACGGTAGTGCTAGACAGATAAGGTAACGGTAGTGCTAGACAAAGCAGGTAACAGTGGTGCTAGACAGAGCAGGTAACAGTTGTGCTAGAACGAGCAGGTAACAGTAGTGCTAGACAGAACAGGTAATAGTAGTGCTAGACAGAACAGGTAACAGTATTGCAAGACAGTGCAGGTAACAGTGGTGCTAGACAGAGCAGGTAACAGTAGTGCTAGACAGAGCAGGTAACAGTAGTGCTAGACAGAGCATATAACAGTGGGTAGACAGAGCAGGTAACAGTAGTGCAAGACAGAGCAGGTAACGGTAGTGCTAGACAGAGCAGATAACAATAGGTAGACAGAGCAGGTAACAGTAGTGCTAGACAGAGCAGGTAACAGTGGTGCTAGACAGAGCAGGTAACAGTTGTGCTAGACAGAGCAGGTAACAGTAGTGCTAGACAGAACAGGTAATAGTAGTGCTAGACAGAGACAGGTAACAGTAGTGCTAGACAGAGCAGGTAACAGTGGTGCAAGATAGAGCAGGTAACAGTTGTGCTAGACAGAGCAGGTAACAGTAGTGCTAGACAGAACAGGTAATAGTAGTGCTAGACAGTACAGGTAACAGTAGTGCTAGACAGAACAGGTAACGGTAGTGCTAGACAGAACAGGTAACAGTGGGTAGACCGAATAGGTAACAGTAGTGCTAGACAGAGCAGGTAACAGTGGTGCTACACAGAGCAGGTAACAGTAGTGCAAGACAGAGCAGGTAACAGTAGTGCTAGACAGAACAGGTAACAGTGGGTAGACAGAACAGGTAATGGTAGTGCTAGACAGAGCAGGTAACAGTAGTGCAAGACAGAGCAGGTAACGGTAGTGCTAGACAGAGCAGATAACAGTAGGTAGACAGAGCAGGTAACGGTAGTGCTAGACAGATCAGGTAACAGTTGTGCTAGACAGAGCAAGTAACAGTGGTGCTAGACAGAGCAGGTAACAGTAGTGCTAGACAGAGCAGGTAACAGTAGTGCTAGACAGAGCAGGTAACAGTTGTGCTAGACAGAGCAGGTAACAGTAGTGCAAGACAGAGCAGGTAACAGTAGTGCTAGACAGAGCAGGTAACAGTAGTGCTAGACAGAGCAGGTAACAGTAGTGCTAGACAGAGCATATAACAGTGGGTAGACAGAGCAGGTTACAGTAGTGCAAGACAGAGCAGGTAACGGTAGTGCTAGACAGAGCAGATAACAGTAGGTAGACAGAGCAGGTAACAGTAGTGCTAGACAGAGCAGGTAACAGTGGTGTTAGACAGAGCAGGTAACAGTAGTGCTAGACAGAGCAGGTAACAGTGGTGTTAGACAGAACAGGTAACGGTAGTGCTAGACAGATCAGGTAACGGTAGTGCTAGACAGAGCAGGTAACAGTGGTGCTAGACAGAGCAGGTAACAGTTGTGCTAGACAGAGCAGGTAACAGTAGTGCTAGACAGAACAGGTAATAGTAGTGCTAGACAGAACAGGTAACAGTAGTGCTAGACAGAGCAGGTAACAGTGGTGCAAGATAGAGCAGGTATCAGTAGTGCTAGACAGAGCAGGTAACAGTGGTGCTAGACAGAGCAGGTAACAGTTGTGCTAGACAGAGCAGGTAACAGTAGTGCTTGACAGAACAGGTAATAGTAGTGCTAGACAGAACAGGTAACAGTAGTGCTAGACAGAGCAGGTAACAGTGGTGCCAGACAGAGCAGGTAACAGTTGTGCTAGACAGAGCAGGTAACAGTAGTGCTAGACAGAACAGGTAATAGTAGTGCTTGACAGAACAGGTAACAGTAGTGCTAGACAGAGCAGGTAACAGTGGTGCAAGATAGAGCAGGTAACAGTAGTGCTAGACAGAGCAGGTAACAGTGGGTAGACAGAATAGGTAACAGTAGTGCTAGACAGAGCAGGTAACAGTGGTGCCACACAGAGCAGGTATCAGTAGTGCTAGACAGAGCAGGTAACAGTGGGTAGACAGAATAGGTAACAGTAGTGCTAGACAGAGCAGGTAACAATGGTGCTACACAGAGCAGGTAACAGTAGTGCAAGACAGAGCAGGTAACAGTAGTGCTAGACAAAACAGGTAACAGTGGGTAGACAGAACAGGTAATGGTAGTGCTAGACAGAGCAGGTAACAGTAGTGCTAGACAGAGCAGGTAACAGTAGTGCTAGACAGAGCAGGTAACAGTGGTGCTAGAGAGAGCATATAACAGTGGGTACACAGAGCAGGTAACAGTAGTGCAAGACAGAGCAGGTAACGGTAGTGCTAGACAGAGCAGATAACAGTAGGTAGACAGAGCAGGTAACAGTAGTAATAGACAGAGCAGGTAACAGTGGTGTTAGACAGAGCAGGTAACAGAAGTGCTAGACAGAGCAGATAACAGTGGTGCTAGACAGAACAGGTAACGGGTGTGCTAGACAGATCAGGTAACGGTAGTGCTTGACAGAGCAGGTAACAGTGGTGCTAGACAGAGCAGGTAACAGTTGTGCTAGACAGAGCAGGTAACAGTAGTGCTAGACAGAACAGGTAATAGTAGTGCTAGACAGAACAGGTAACAGTAGTGCTAGACAGAGCAGGTAACAGTGGTGCAAGATAGAGCAGGTAACAGTAGTGCTAGATAGAGCAGGTAACAGTAGTGCAAGACAGAGCAGATAACTGTAGTGCTAGACTGAACAGGTAACAGTGGGTAGACAGAACAGGTAATGGTAGTGCTAGACAGAGCAGGTAACAGTAGTGCTAGACAGAGCAGGTAACAGTGGTGCTAGACAGAGCAGGTAACAGTAGTGCTAGACAGAGCAGGTAACAGTAGTGCTAGACAGAGCATATAACAGTGGGTAGACAGAGCAGGTAACAGTAGTTCAAGACAGAGCAGGTAACGGTAGTGCTAGACAGAGCAGATAACAGTAGGTAGACAGAGCAGGTAACAGTAGTGCTAGACAGAGCAGGTAACAGTGGTGTTAGACAGAGCAGGTAACAGTAGTGCTAGACAGAGCAGGTAACAGTGGTGTTAGACAGAACAGGTAACGGTAGTGCTAGACAGATCAGGTAACGGTAGTGCTAGACAGAGCAGGTAACAGTGGTGCTAGACAGAGCAGGTAACAGTTGTGCTAGACAGAGCAGGTAACAGTAGTGCTAGACAGAACAGGTAACAGTAGTGCTAGACAGAGCAGGTAACAGTGGTGCAAGATAGAGCAGGTATCAGTAGTGCTAGACAGAGCAGGTAACAGTGGTGCTAGACAGAGCAGGTAACAGTTGTGCTAGACAGAGCAGGTAACAGTAGTGCTAGACAGAACAGGTAATAGTAGTGCTAGACAGAACAGGTAACAGTAGTGCTAGACAGAGCAGGTAACAGTGGTGCAAGATAGAGCAGGTAACAGTTGTGCTAGACAGAGCAGGTAACAGTAGTGCTAGACAGAACAGGTAATAGTAGTGCTAGACAGTACAGGTAACAGTAGTGCTAGACAGAACAGGTAACGGTAGTGCTAGACTGAACAGGTAACAGTGGGTAGACCGAATAGGTAACAGTAGTGCTAGACAGAGCAGGTAACAGTGGTGCAACACAGAGCAGGTAACAGTAGTGCAAGACAGAGCAGGTAACAGTAGTGCTAGACAGAACAGGTAACAGTGGGTAGACAGAACAGGTAATGGTAGTGCTAGACAGAGCAGGTAACAGTAGTGCAAGACAGAGCAGGTAACGGTAGTGCTAGACAGAGCAGGTAACAGTAGGTAGACAGAGCAGGTAACAGTAGTGCTAGACAGAGCAGGTAACAGTGGTGTTAGACAGAGCAGGAAACAGTAGTGCCAGACAGAGCAGGTAACAGTGGTGTTAGACAGAACAGGTAACGGTAGTGCTAGACAGATCAGGCAACAGTTGTGCTAGACAGAGCAAGTAACAGTGGTGCTAGACAGAGCAGGTACCAGTAGTGCTAGACAGAGCAGGTAACAGTAGTGCTAGACAGAGCAGGTAACAGTGGTGCTAGACAGAGCAGGTAACAGTGGTGCTAGACAGAACAGGTAACAGTGGGTAAACAGAGCAGGTAACAGTAGTGCTAGACAGAGCAGGTAACAGTGGTGCAAGACAGAGCAGGTAACAGTGGTGCAAGATAGAGCAGGTATCAGTAGTGCTAGACAGAGCAGGTAACAGTGGGTAGACAGAATAGGTAACAGTAGTGCTAGACAGAGCAGGTAACAGTGGTGCAAGATTGAGCAGGTAACAGTAGTGCTAGACAGAGCAGGTAACAGTGGTGTTAGACAGAGCAGGTAACAGAAGTGCTAGACAGAGCAGGTAACAGTGGTGTTAGACAGAACAGGTAACGGGTGTGCTAGACAGATCAGGTAACGGTAGTGCTTGACAGAGCAGGTAACAGTGGTGCTAGACAGAGCAGGTAACAGTTGTGCTAGACAGAGCAGGTAACAGTAGTGCTAGACAGAACAGGTAATATTAGTGCTAGACAGAACAGGTAACAGTAGTGCTAGGCAGAGCAGGTAACAGTGGTGCAAGATAGAGCAGGTAACAGTAGTGCTAGATAGAGCAGGTAACAGTAGTGCAAGACAGAGCAGGTAACTGTAGTGCTAGACTGAACAGGTAACAGTGGGTAGACAGAACAGGTATTGGTAGTGCTAGACAGAGCAGGTAACAGTAGTGCAAGACAGAGCAGGTAACAGTGGTGCTAGACAGAGCAGGTAACAGTAGTGCTAGACAGAGCAGGTAACAGTAGTGCTAGACAGAGCATATAACAGTGGGTAGCAGAGCAGGTAACAGTAGTGCAAGACAGAGCAGGTAACGGTAGTGCTAGACAGAGCAGATAACAGTAGGTAGACAGAGCAGGTAACAGTAGTGCTAGACAGAGCAGGTAACAGTGGTGTTAGACAGAGCAGGTAACAGTAGTGCTAGACAGAGCAGGTAACAGTGGTGTTAGACAGAACAGGTAACGGTAGTGCTAGACAGATCAGGTAACGGTAGTGCTAGACAGAGCAGGTAACAGTGGTGCTAGACAGAGCAGGTAACAGTTGTGCTAGACAGAGCAGGTAACAGTAGTGCTAGACAGAACAGGTAATAGTAGTGCTAGACAGAACAGGTAACAGTAGTGCTAGACAGAGCAGGTAACAGTGGTGCAAGATAGAGCAGGTATCAGTAGTGCTAGACAGAGCAGGTAACAGTGGTGCTAGACAGAGCAGGTAACAGTTGTGCTAGACAGAGCAGGTAACAGTAGTGCTAGACAGAACAGGTAATAGTAGTGCTAGACAGAACAGGTAACAGTAGTGCTAGACAGAGCAGGTAACAGTGGTGCCAGACAGAGCAGGTAACAGTTGTGCTAGACAGAGCAGGTAACAGTAGTGCTAGACAGAACAGGTAATAGTAGTGCTTGACAGAACAGGTAACAGTAGTGCTAGACAGAGCAGGTAACAGTGGTGCAAGATAGAGCAGGTAACAGTAGTGCTAGACAGAGCAGGTAACAGTGGGTAGACAGAATAGGTAACAGTAGTGCTAGACAGAGCAGGTAACAGTGGTGCCACACAGAGCAGGTATCAGTAGTGCTAGACAGAGCAGGTAACAGTGGGTAGACAGAATAGGTAACAGTAGTGCTAGACAGAGCAGGTAACAATGGTGCTACACAGAGCAGGTAACAGTAGTGCAAGACAGAGCAGGTAACAGTAGTGCTAGACAGAACAGGTAACAGTGGGTAGACAGAACAGGTAATGGTAGTGCTAGACAGAGCAGGTAACAGTAGTGCTAGACAGAGCAGGTAACAGTGTTGCTAGAGAGAGCATATAACAGTGGGTAGACAGAGCAGGTAACAGTAGTGCAAGACAGAGCAGGTAACGGTAGTGCTAGACAGAGCAGATAACAGTAGGTAGACAGAGCAGGTAACAGTAGTGCTAGACAGAGCAGGTAACAGTGGTATTAGACAGAGCAGGTAACAGAAGTGCTAGACAGAGCAGGTAACAGTGGTGTTAGACAGAACAGGTAACGGGTGTGCTAGACAGATCAGGTAACGGTAGTGCTTGACAGAGCAGGTAACAGTGGTGCTAGACAGAGCAGGTAACAGTTGTGCTAGACATAGCAGGTAACAGTAGTGCTAGACAGAGCAGGTAACAGTAGTGCTAGACAGAGCAGGTAACAGTGTTGCTAGAGAGAGCATATAACAGTGGGTAGACAGAGCAGGTAACGGTAGTGCTAGACAGAGCAGATAACAGTAGGTAGACAGAGCAGGTAACAGTAGTGCTAGACAGAGCAGGTAACAGTGGTGCTACACAGAGCAGATAACAGTAGGTAGACAGAGCAGGTAACAGTGGTGCTAGACAGAGAAGGTAATAGTAGGTAGACAGAGCAGGTATGAGTAGTGCTAGACAGAGCAGGTAACAGTAGTGCTAGACAGAGCAGGTAACAGTAGTGCCAGACAGAGCAGGTAACAATGGTGCTACACAGAGCAGGTAACAGTAGTGCAAGACAGAGCAGGTAACAGTAGTGCTAGACAGAACAGGTAACAGTGGGTAGACAGAACAGGTAATGGTAGTGCTAGACAGAGCAGGTAACAGTAGTGCTAGACAGAGCAGGTAACAGTGGTGCTAGAGAGAGCATATAACAGTGGGTAGACAGAGCAGGTAACAGTAGTGCAAGACAGAGCAGGTAACGGTAGTGCTAGACAGAGCAGATAACAGTAGGTAGACAGAGCAGGTAACAGTAGTGCTAGACAGAGCAGGTAACAGTGGTATTAGACAGAGCAGGTAACGGGTGTGCTAGACAGATCAGGTAACGGTAGTGCTTGACAGAGCAGGTATCAGTGGTGCTAGACAGAGCAGGTAACAGTTGTGCTAGACATAGCAGGTAACAGTAGTGCTAGACAGAACAGGTAATAGTAGTGCTAGACAGAACAGGTAACAGTAGTGCTAGACAGAGCAGGTAACAGTGGTGCAAGATAGAGCAGGTAACAGTAGTGCTAGATAGAGCAGGTAACAGTAGTGCTAGACAGAACAGGTAACAGTAGAGCTAGACAGAACAGGTAACGGTAGTGCTAGACTGAACAGGTAACAGTGGGTCGACAGAATAGGTAACAGTAGTCCTAGACAGAGCAGGTAACAGTGGTGCTACACAGAGCAGGTAACAGTGGGTAGACAGAACAGGTAATGGTAGTGCTAGACAGAGCAGGTAACAGTAGTGCTAGACAGAGCAGGTAACAGTGGTGCTAGACAGAGCAGGTAACAGTAGTGCTAGACAGAGCAGGTAACAGTGTTGCTAGAGAGAGCATATAACAGTGGGTAGACAGAGCAGGTAACGGTAGTGCTAGACAGAGCAGATAACAGTAGGTAGACAGAGCAGGTAACAGTAGTGCTAGACAGAGCAGGTAACAGTGGTGCTACACAGAGCAGATAACAGTAGGTAGACAGAGCAGGTAACAGTGGTGCTAGACAGAGAAGGTAATAGTAGGTAGACAGAGCAGGTATGAGTAGTGCTAGACAGAGCAGGTAACAGTAGTGCTAGACAGAGCAGGTAACAGTAGTGCCAGACAGAGCAGGTAACAGTTGTGCTAGACAGAGCAGGTAACAGTAGTGCTAGACAGAACAGGTAATAGTAGTGCTTGACAGAACAGGTAACAGTAGTGCTAGACAGAGCAGGTAACAGTGGTGCAAGATAGAGCAGGTAACAGTAGTGCTAGACAGAGCAGGTAACAGTGGGTAGACAGAATAGGTAACAGTAGTGCTAGACAGAGCAGGTAACAGTGGTGCTACACAGAGCAGGTAACAGTAGTGCTAGACAGAACAGGTAACAGTGGGTACACAGAACAGGTAATGGTAGTGCTAGACAGAGCAGGTAACAGTAGTGCTAGACAGAGCAGGTAACAGTAGTGCTAGACAGAGCAGGTAACAGTTGTGCTAGACAGAGCAGGTAACAGTGGTGCTACACAGAGCAGGTAACAGTAGTGCAAGACAGAGCAGGTAACAGTAGTGCTAGACAGAACAGGTAACAGTGGGTAGACAGAACAGGTAATGGTAGTGCTAGACAGAGCAGGTAACAGTAGTGCTAGACAGAGCAGGTAACAGTGGTGCTAGACAGAGCAGGTAACAGTAGTGCTAGACAGAGCAGGTTACAGTGGTGCTAGAGAGAGCATATAACAGTGGGTAGACAGAGCAGGTAACAGTAGTGCAAGACAGAGCAGGTAACGGTAGTGCTAGACAGAGCAGGTAACAGTAGTGCTAGACAGAGCAGGTAACAGTGGTGCTAGACAGAGCAGGTAACAGTTGTGCTAGACAGAGCAGGTAACAGTAGTGCCTGACAGAACAGGTAATAGTAGAGCTAGACAGAACAGGTAACAGTTGTGCTAGACAGAGCAGGTAACAGTGGTGCAAGATAGAGCAGGTAACAGTAGTGCTAGATAGAGCAGGTAACAGTAGTGCTAGACAGAACAGGTAACAGTAGAGCTAGACAGAACAGGTAACGGTAGTGCTAGACTGAACAGTAAACAGTGGGTAGACAGAATAGGTAACAGTAGTGCTAGACAGAGCAGGTAACAGTGGTGCTACACAGAGCAGGTAACAGTGGGTAGACAGAACAGGTAATGGTAGTGCTAGACAGAGCAGGTAACATTAGTGCTAGACAGAGCAGGTAACAGTGGTGCTAGACAGAGCAGGTAACAGTAGTGCTAGACAGAGCAGGTAACAGTGTTGCTAGAGAGAGCATATAACAGTGGGTAGACAGAGCAGGTAACGGTAGTGCTAGACAGAGCAGATAACAGTAGGTAGACAGAGCAGGTAACAGTAGTGCTAGACAGAGCAGGTAACAGTGGTGCTACACAGAGCAGATAACAGTAGGTAGACAGAGCAGGTAACAGTGGTGCTAGACAGAGAAGGTAATAGTAGGTAGACAGAGCAGGTAATGCAGTAGTGCTAGACAGAGCAGGTAACAGTAGTGCTAGACAGAGCAGGTAACAGTGGTGCCAGACAGAGCAGGTAACAGTTGTGCTAGACAGAGCAGGTACGAGTAGTGCTAGACAGAGCAGGTAACAGTAGTGCTAGACAGAGCAGGTAACAGTGGTGCCAGACAGAGCAGGTAACAGTTGTGCTAGACAGAGCAGGTAACAGTAGTGCTAGACAGAACAGGTAATAGTAGTGCTTGACAGAACAGGTAACAGTAGTGCTAGACAGAGCAGGTAACAGTGGTGCAAGATAGAGCAGGTAACAGTAGTGCTAGACAGAGCAGGTAACAGTGGGTAGACAGAATAGGTAACAGTAGTGCTAGACAGAGCAGGTAACAGTGGTGCTACACAGAGCAGGTAACAGTAGTGCTAGACAGAACAGGTAACAGTGGGAAGACAGAACAGGTAATGGTAGTGCTAGACAGAGCAGGTAACAGTAGTGCTAGACAGAGCAGGTAACAGTAGTGCTAGACAGAGCAGGTAACAGTAGTGCTAGACAGAGCAGGTAACAGTGGTGCTACACAGAGCAGGTAACAGTAGTGCAAGACAGAGCAGGTAACAGTAGTGCTAGACAGAACAGGTAACAGTCGGTAGACAGAACAGGTAATGGTAGTGCTAGACAGAGCAGGTAACAGTAGTGCTAGACAGAGCAGGTAACAGTGGTGCTAGACAGAGCAGGTAACAGTAGTGCTAGACAGAGCAGGTTACAGTGGTGCTAGAGAGAGCATATAACAGTGGGTAGACAGAGCAGGTAACAGTAGTGCAAGACAGAGCAGGTAACGGTAGTGCTAGACAGAGCAGGTAACAGTAGTGCTAGACAGAGCAGGTAACAGTAGTGCTAGACAGAACAGGTAATAGTAGTGCTTGACAGAACAGGTAACAGTAGTGCTAGACAGAGCAGGTAACAGTGGTGCAAGATAGAGCAGGTATCAGTAGTGCTAGACAGAGCAGGTAACAGTGGGTAGACAGAATAGGTAACAGTAGTGCAAGACAGAGCAGGTAACAGTAGTGCTAGACAGAACAGGTAACAGTGGGTAGACAGAACAGGTAATGGTAGTGCTAGACAGAGCAGGTAACAGTAGTGCTAGACAGAGCAGGTAACAGTGGTGCTAGACAGAGCAGGTAACAGTAGTGCTAGACAGAGCAGGTTACAGTGGTGCTAGAGAGAGAATATAACAGTGGGTAGACAGAGCAGGTAACAGTAGTGCAAGACAGAGCAGGTAACGGTAGTGCTAGACAGAGCAGATAACAGTAGGTAGACAGAGCAGGTAACAGTAGTGCTAGACAGAGCAGGTAACAGTGGTGTTAGACAGAGCAGGTAACAGTAGTGCTAGACAGAGCAGGTAACAGTAGTGCTAGACAGAACAGGTAATAGTAGTGCTTGACAGAACAGGTAACAGTAGTGCTAGACAGAGCAGGTAACAGTAGTGCTAGACAGAGCAGGTAACAGTGGTGCTAGACAGAGCAGGTAACAGTAGTGCTAGACAGAGCAGGTAACAGTGTTGCTAGAGAGAGCATATAACAGTGGGTAGACAGAGCAGGTAACAGTAGTGCTAGACAGAGCAGGTAACAGTGGTGTTAGACAGAGCAGGTAACAGTAGTGCTAGACAGAGCAGGTAACAGTAGTGCTAGACAGAACAGGTAACAGTGGGTAGACAGAACAGGTAATGGTAGTGCTAGACAGAGCAGGTAACAGTAGTGCTAGACAGAGCAGGTAACAGTGGTGCTAGACAGAGCAGGTAACAGTAGTGCTAGACAGAGCAGGTAACAGTGTTGCTAGAGAGAGCATATAACAGTGGGTAGACAGAGCAGGTAACGGTAGTGCTAGACAGAGCAGATAACAGTAGGTAGACAGAGCAGGTAACAGTAGTGCTAGACAGAGCAGGTAACAGTGGTGCTACACAGAGCAGATAACAGTAGGTAGACAGAGCAGGTAATAGTGGTGCTAGACAGAGAAGGTAATAGTAGGTAGACAGAGCAGGTACGAGTAGTGCTAGCCAGAGCAGGTAACAGTAGTGCTAGACAGAGCAGGTAACAGTGGTGCCAGACAGAGCAGGTAACAGTTGTGCTAGACAGAGCAGGTAACAGTAGTGCTAGACAGAACAGGTAATAGTAGTGCTTGACAGAACAGGTAACAGTAGTGCTAGACAGAGCAGGTAACAGTGGTGCAAGATAGAGCAGGTAACAGTAGTGCTAGACAGAGCAGGTAACAGTGGGTAGACAGAATAGGTAACAGTAGTGCTAGACAGAGCAGGTAACAGTGGTGCTACACAGAGCAGGTAACAGTAGTGCTAGACAGAACAGGTAACAGTGGGAAGACAGAACAGGTAATGGTAGTGCTAGACAGAGCAGGTAACAGTAGTGCTAGACAGAGCAGGTAACAGTAGTGCTAGACAGATCAGGTAACTGTAGTGCTAGACAGAGCAGATAACAGTAGGTAGACAGAGCAGGTAACAGTAGTGCTAGACAGAGCAGGTAACAGTAGTGCTAGACAGAACAGGTAACAGTTGGTAGACAGAACAGGTAATGGTAGTGCTAGACAGAGCAGGTAACAGTAGTGCAAGACAGAGCAGGTAACGGTAGTGCTAGACAGAGCAGATAACAGTAGGTAGACAGAGCAGGTAACAGTAGTGCTAGACAGAGCAGGTAACAGTGGTGTTAGACAGAGCAGGTAACAGTAGTGCTAGACAGAGCATGTAACAGTAGTGCTAGACAGACAGGTAATAGTAGTGCTTGACAGAACAGGTAACAGTAGTGCTAGACAGAGCAGGTAACAGTGGTGCAAGATAGAGCAGGTATCAGTAGTGCTAGACAGAGCAGGTAACAGTGGGTAGACAGAATAGGTAACAGTAGTGCTAGACAGAGCAGGTAACAGTGGTGCTACACAGAGCAGGTAACAGTTGTGCAAGACAGAGCAGGTAACAGTAGTGCTAGACAGAACAGGTAACGGTAGTGCTAGACAGAGCAGGTAACAGTAGTGCTAGACAGAACAGGTAATAGTAGTGCTAGACAGTACAGGTAACAGTAGTGCTAGACAGAACAGGTAACGGTAGTGCTAGACTGAACAGGTAACAGTGGGTAGACCGAATAGGTAACAGTAGTGCTAGACAGAGCAGGTAACAGTGGTGCTACACAGAGCAGGTAGCAGTAGTGCAAGACAGAGCAGGTAACAGTAGTGCTAGACAGAACAGGTAACAGTGGGTAGACAGAACAGGTAATGGTAGTGCTAGACAGAGCAGGTAACAGTAGTGCTAGACAGAGCAGATAACAGTAGGTAGACAGAGCAGGTAACAGTAGTGCTAGACAGAGCAGGTAACAGTGGTGCAAGATAGAGCAGGTATCAGTAGTGCTAGACAGAGCAGGTAACAGTGGGTAGACGTGGTGCTAGACAGAGCAGGTTACAGTGGTGCTAGAGAGAGCATGTAACAGTGGGTAGACAGAGCAGGTAACAGTAGTGCAAGACAGAGCAGGTAACGGTAGTGCTAGACAGAGCAGGTAACAGTAGTGCTAGACAGAGCAGGTACCAGTAGTGCTAGACAGAACAGGTAATAGTAGTGCTTGACAGAACAGGTAACAGTCGTGCTAGACAGAGCAGGTAACAGTAGTGCTAGACAGAGCAGGTAACAGTGGTGCTAGAGAGAGCATATAACAGTGGGTAGACAGAGCAGGTAACAGTAGTGCAAGACAGAGCAGGTAACGGTAGTGCTAGACAGAGCAGATAACAGTAGGTAGACAGAGCAGGTAACAGTAGTGCTAGACAGAGCAGGTAACAGTGGTATTAGACAGAGCAGGTAACAGAAGTGCTAGACAGAGCAGGTAACAGTGGTGTTAGACAGAACAGGTAACGGGTGTGCTAGACAGATCAGGTAACGGTAGTGCTTGACAGAGCAGGTAACAGTGGTGCTAGACAGAGCAGGTAACAGTTGTGCTAGACAGAGCAGGTAACAGTAGTGCTAGACAGAACAGGTAATAGTAGTGCTAGACAGAACAGGTAACAGTAGTGCTAGACAGAGCAGGTAACAGTGGTGCAAGATAGAGCAGGTAACAGTAGTGCTAGATAGAGCAGGTAACAGTAGTGCTAGACAGAACAGGTAACAGTAGAGCTAGACAGAACAGGTAACGGTAGTGCTAGACTGAACAGTAAACAGTGGGTAGACAGAATAGGTAACAGTAGTGCTAGACAGAGCAGGTAACAGTGGTGCTACACAGAGCAGGTAACAGTGGGTAGACAGAACAGGTAATGGTAGTGCTAGACAGAGCAGGTAACAGTAGTGCTAGACAGAGCAGGTAACAGTGGTGCTAGACAGAGCAGGTAACAGTAGTGCTAGACAGAGCAGGTAACAGTGTTGCTAGAGAGAGCATATAACAGTGGGTAGACAGAGCAGGTAACGGTAGTGCTAGAAAGAGCAGATAACAGTAGGTAGACAGAGCAGGTAACAGTAGTGCTAGACAGAGCAGGTAACAGTGGTGATACACAGAGCAGATAACAGTAGGTAGACAGAGCAGGTAACAGTGGTGCTAGACAGAGAAGGTAATAGTAGGTAGACAGAGCAGGTAATGAGTAGTGCTAGACAGAGCAGGTAACAGTAGTGCTAGACAGAGCAGGTAACAGTGGTGCCAGACAGAGCAGGTAACAGTTGTGCTAGACAGAGCAGGTAACAGTAGTGCTAGACAGAACAGGTAATAGTAGTGCTAGACAGAACAGGTAACAGTAGTGCTAGACAGAGCAGGTAACAGTGGTGCAAGATAGAGCAGGTAACAGTAGTGCTAGACAGAGCAGGTAACAGTGGGTAGACAGAATAGGTAACAGTAGTGCTAGACAGAGCAGGTAACAGTGGTGCTACACAGAGCAGGTAACAGTAGTGCTAGACAGAACAGGTAACAGTGGGAAGACAAAACAGGTAATGGTAGTGCTAGACAGAGCAGGTAACAGTAGTGCTAGACAGAGCAGGTAACAGTAGTGCTAGACAGAGCAGGTAACAGTAGTGCTAGACAGAGCAGGTAACAGTGGTGCTACACAGAGCAGGTAACAGTAGTGCAAGACAGAGCAGGTAACAGTAGTGCTAGACAGAACAGGTAACAGTGGGTAGACAGAACAGGTAATGGTAGTGCTAGACAGAGCAGGTAACAGTAGTGCTAGACAGAGCAGGTAACAGTGGTGCTAGACAGAGCAGGTAACAGTAGTGCTAGACAGAGCAGGTTACAGTGGTGCTAGAGAGAGCATATAACAGTGGGTAGACAGAGCAGGTAACAGTAGTGCAAGACAGAGCAGGTAACGGTAGTGCTAGACAGAGCAGGTAACAGTAGTGCTAGACAGAGCAGGTAACAGTAGTGCTAGACAGAACAGGTAATAGTAGTGCTTGACAGAACAGGTAACAGTAGTGCTAGACAGAGCAGGTAACAGTGGTGCAAGATAGAGCAGGTATCAGTAGTGCTAGACAGAGCAGGTAATAGTGGTGCTAGACAGAGAAGGTAATAGTAGGTAGACAGAGCAGGTACGAGTAGTGCTAGCCAGAGCAGGTAACAGTAGTGCTAGACAGAGCAGGTAACAGTGGTGCCAGACAGAGCAGGTAACAGTTGTGCTAGACAGAGCAGGTAACAGTAGTGCTAGACAGAACAGGTAATAGTAGTGCTTGACAGAACAGGTAACAGTAGTGCTAGACAGAGCAGGTAACAGTGGTGCAAGATAGAGCAGGTAACAGTAGTGCTAGACAGAGCAGGTAACAGTGGGTAGACAGAATAGGTAACAGTAGTGCTAGACAGAGCAGGTAACAGTGGTGCTACACAGAGCAGGTAACAGTAGTGCTAGACAGAACAGGTAACAGTGGGAAGACAGAACAGGTAATGGTAGTGCTAGACAGAGCAGGTAACAGTAGTGCTAGACAGAGCAGGTAACAGTAGTGCTAGACAGATCAGGTAACTGTAGTGCTAGACAGAGCAGATAACAGTAGGTAGACAGAGCAGGTAACAGTAGTGCTAGACAGAGCAGGTAACAGTAGTGCTAGACAGAACAGGTAACAGTTGGTAGACAGAACAGGTAATGGTAGTGCTAGACAGAGCAGGTAACAGTAGTGCAAGACAGAGCAGGTAACGGTAGTGCTAGACAGAGCAGATAACAGTAGGTAGACAGAGCAGGTAACAGTAGTGCTAGACAGAGCAGGTAACAGTGGTGTTAGACAGAGCAGGTAACAGTAGTGCTAGACAGAGCATGTAACAGTAGTGCTAGACAGAACAGGTAATAGTAGTGCTTGACAGAACAGGTAACAGTAGTGCTAGACAGAGCAGGTAACAGTGGTGCAAGATAGAGCAGGTATCAGTAGTGCTAGACAGAGCAGGTAACAGTGGGTAGACAGAATAGGTAACAGTAGTGCTAGACAGAGCAGGTAACAGTGGTGCTACACAGAGCAGGTAACAGTTGTGCAAGACAGAGCAGGTAACAGTAGTGCTAGACAGAACAGGTAACGGTAGTGCTAGACAGAGCAGGTAACAGTAGTGCTAGACAGAACAGGTAATAGTAGTGCTAGACAGTACAGGTAACAGTAGTGCTAGACAGAACAGGTAACGGTAGTGCTAGACTGAACAGGTAACAGTGGGTAGACCGAATAGGTAACAGTAGTGCTAGACAGAGCAGGTAACAGTGGTGCTACACAGAGCAGGTAGCAGTAGTGCAAGACAGAGCAGGTAACAGTAGTGCTAGACAGAACAGGTAACAGTGGGTAGACAGAACAGGTAATGGTAGTGCTAGACAGAGCAGGTAACAGTAGTGCTAGACAGAGCAGATAACAGTAGGTAGACAGAGCAGGTAACAGTAGTGCTAGACAGAGCAGGTAACAGTGGTGCAAGATAGAGCAGGTATCAGTAGTGCTAGACAGAGCAGGTAACAGTGGGTAGACGTAGTGCTAGACAGAGCAGGTTACAGTGGTGCTAGAGAGAGCATGTAACAGTGGGTAGACAGAGCAGGTAACAGTAGTGCAAGACAGAGCAGGTAACGGTAGTGCTAGACAGAGCAGGTAACAGTAGTGCTAGACAGAGCAGGTACCAGTAGTGCTAGACAGAACAGGTAATAGTAGTGCTTGACAGAACAGGTAACAGTCGTGCTAGACAGAGCAGGTAACAGTAGTGCTAGACAGAGCAGGTAACAGTGGTGCTAGAGAGAGCATATAACAGTGGGTAGACAGAGCAGGTAACAGTAGTGCAAGACAGAGCAGGTAACGGTGGTGCTAGACAGAGCAGATAACAGTAGGTAGACAGAGCAGGTAACAGTAGTGCTAGACAGAGCAGGTAACAGTGGTATTAGACAGAGCAGGTAACAGAAGTGCTAGACAGAGCAGGTAACAGTGGTGTTAGACAGAACAGGTAGCGGGTGTGCTAGACAGATCAGGTAACGGTAGTGCTTGACAGAGCAGGTAACAGTGGTGCTAGACAGAGCAGGTAACAGTTGTGCTAGACAGAGCAGGTAACAGTAGTGCTAGACAGAACAGGTAATAGTAGTGCTAGACAGAACAGGTAACAGTAGTGCTAGACAGAGCAGGTAACAGTGGTGCAAGATAGAGCAGGTAACAGTAGTGCTAGATAGAGCAGGTAACAGTAGTGCTAGACAGAACAGGTAACAGTAGAGCTAGACAGAACAGGTAACGGTAGTGCTAGACTGAACAGTAAACAGTGGGTAGACAGAATAGGTAACAGTAGTGCTAGACAGAGCAGGTAACAGTGGTGCTACACAGAGCAGGTAACAGTGGGTAGACAGAACAGGTAATGGTAGTGCTAGACAGAGCAGGTAACAGTAGTGCTAGACAGAGCAGGTAACAGTGGTGCTAGACAGAGCAGGTAACAGTAGTGCTAGACAGAGCAGGTAACAGTGTTGCTAGAGAGAGCATATAACAGTGGGTAGACAGAGCAGGTAACGGTAGTGCTAGAAAGAGCAGATAACAGTAGGTAGACAGAGCAGGTAACAGTAGTGCTAGACAGAGCAGGTAACAGTGGTGATACACAGAGCAGATAACAGTAGGTAGACAGAGCAGGTAACAGTGGTGCTAGACAGAGAAGGTAATAGTAGGTAGACAGAGCAGGTACGAGTAGTGCTAGACAGAGCAGGTAACAGTAGTGCTAGACAGAGCAGGTAACAGTGGTGCCAGACAGAGCAGGTAACAGTTGTGCTAGACAGAGCAGGTAACAGTAGTGCTAGACAGAACAGGTAATAGTAGTGCTAGACAGAACAGGTAACAGTAGTGCTAGACAGAGCAGGTAACAGTGGTGCAAGATAGAGCAGGTAACAGTAGTGCTAGACAGAGCAGGTAACAGTGGGTAGACAGAATAGGTAACAGTAGTGCTAGACAGAGCAGGTAACAGTGGTGCTACACAGAGCAGGTAACAGTAGTGCTAGACAGAACAGGTAACAGTGGGAAGACAAAACAGGTAATGGTAGTGCTAGACAGAGCAGGTAACAGTAGTGCTAGACAGAGCAGGTAACAGTAGTGCTAGACAGAGCAGGTAACAGTAGTGCTAGACAGAGCAGGTAACAGTGGTGCTACACAGAGCAGGTAACAGTAGTGCAAGACAGAGCAGGTAACAGTAGTGCTAGACAGAACAGGTAACAGTGGGTAGACAGAACAGGTAATGGTAGTGCTAGACAGAGCAGGTAACAGTAGTGCTAGACAGAGCAGGTAACAGTGGTGCTAGACAGAGCAGGTAACAGTAGTGCTAGACAGAGCAGGTTACAGTGGTGCTAGAGAGAGCATATAACAGTGGGTAGACAGAGCAGGTAACAGTAGTGCAAGACAGAGCAGGTAACGGTAGTGCTAGACAGAGCAGGTAACAGTAGTGCTAGACAGAGCAGGTAACAGTAGTGCTAGACAGAACAGGTAATAGTAGTGCTTGACAGAACAGGTAACAGTAGTGCTAGACAGAGCAGGTAACAGTGGTGCAAGATAGAGCAGGTATCAGTAGTGCTAGACAGAGCAGGTAACAGTGGGTAGACAGAATAGGTAACAGTAGTGCAAGACAGAGCAGGTAACAGTAGTGCTAGACAGAACAGGTAACAGTGGGTAGACAGAACAGGTAATGGTAGTGCTAGACAGAGCAGGTAACAGTAGTGCTAGACAGAGCAGGTAACAGTGGTGCTAGACAGAGCAGGTAACAGTAGTGCTAGACAGAGCAGGTTACAGTGGTGCTAGAGAGAGCATATAACAGTGGGTAGACAGAGCAGGTAACAGTAGTGCAAGACAGAGCAGGTAACGGTAGTGCTAGACAGAGCAGATAACAGTAGGTAGACAGGGCAGGTAACAGTAGTGCTAGACAGAGCAGGTAACAGTGGTGTTAGACAGAGCAGGTAACAGTAGTGCTAGACACAGCAGGTAACAGTAGTGCTAGACAGAACAGGTAATAGTAGTGCTTGACAGAACAGGTAACAGTAGTGCTAGACAGAGCAGGTAACAGTGGTGCAAGATAGAGCAGGTATCAGTAGTGCTAGACAGAGCAGGTAACAGTGGGTAGACAGAATAGGTAACAGTAGTGCTAGACAGAGCAGGTAACAGTGGTGCTACACAGAGCAGGTAACAGTTGTGCAAGACAGAGCAGGTAACAGTAGTGCTAGACAGAACAGGTAATGGTAGTGCTAGACAGATCAGGTAACGGTAGTGCTAGACAGAGCAGGTAACAGTAGTGCTAGACAGAACAGGTAATAGTAGTGCTAGACAGAACAGGTAATAGTAGTGCTTGACAGAACAGGTAACAGTAGTGCTAGACAGAGCAGGTAACAGTGGTGCAAGATAGAGCAGGTAACAGTAGTGCTAGACAGAGCAGGTAACAGTGGGTAGACAGAATAGGTAACAGTAGTGCTAGACAGAGCAGGTAACAGTGGTGCTACACAGAGCAGGTAACAGTAGTGCTAGACAGAACAGGTAACAGTGGGAAGACAAAACAGGTAATGGTAGTGCTAGACAGAGCAGGTAACAGTAGTGCTAGACAGAGCAGGTAACAGTAGTGCTAGACAGAGCAGGTAACAGTAGTGCTAGACAGAGCAGGTAACAGTGGTGCTACACAGAGCAGGTAACAGTAGTGCAAGACAGAGCAGGTAACAGTGGTGCTAGACAGAGCAGGTAACAGTAGTGCTAGACAGAGCAGGTTACAGTGGTGCTAGAGAGAGCATATAACAGTGGGTAGACAGAGCAGGTAACAGTAGTGCAAGACAGAGCAGGTAACGGTAGTGCTAGACAGAGCAGGTAACAGTAGTGCTAGACAGAGCAGGTAACAGTAGTGCTAGACAGAACAGGTAATAGTAGTGCTTGACAGAACAGGTAACAGTAGTGCTAGACAGAGCAGGTAACAGTGGTGCAAGATAGAGCAGGTATCAGTAGTGCTAGACAGAGCAGGTAACAGTGGGTAGACAGAATAGGTAACAGTAGTGCAAGACAGAGCAGGTAACAGTAGTGCTAGACAGAACAGGTAACAGTGGGTAGACAGAACAGGTAATGGTAGTGCTAGACAGAGCAGGTAACAGTAGTGCTAGACAGAGCAGGTAACAGTGGTGCTAGACAGAGCAGGTAACAGTAGTGCTAGACAGAGCAGGTTACAGTGGTGCTAGAGAGAGCATATAACAGTGGGTAGACAGAGCAGGTAACAGTAGTGCAAGACAGAGCAGGTAACGGTAGTGCTAGACAGAGCAGATAACAGTAGGTAGACAGGGCAGGTAACAGTAGTGCTAGACAGAGCAGGTAACAGTGGTGTTAGACAGAGCAGGTAACAGTAGTGCTAGACAGAGCAGGTAACAGTAGTGCTAGACAGAACAGGTAATAGTAGTGCTTGACAGAACAGGTAACAGTAGTGCTAGACAGAGCAGGTAACAGTGGTGCAAGATAGAGCAGGTATCAGTAGTGCTAGACAGAGCAGGTAACAGTGGGTAGACAGAATAGGTAACAGTAGTGCTAGACAGAGCAGGTAACAGTGGTGCTACACAGAGCAGGTAACAGTTGTGCAAGACAGAGCAGGTAACAGTAGTGCTAGACAGAACAGGTAATGGTAGTGCTAGACAGATCAGGTAACGGTAGTGCTAGACAGAGCAGGTAACAGTAGTGCTAGACAGAACAGGTAATAGTAGTGCTAGACAGAACAGGTAACAGTAGTGCTAGACAGAGCAGGTAACAGTGGTGCAAGATAGAGCAGGTAACAGTTGTGCTAGACAGAGCAGGTAACAGTAGTGCTAGACAGAACAGGTAATAGTAGTGCTAGACAGTACAGGTAACAGTAGTGCTAGACAGAACAGGTAACGGTAGTGCTAGACTGAACAGGTAACAGTGGGTAGACCGAATAGGTAACAGTAGTGCTAGACAGAGCAGGTAACAGTGGTGCTACACAGAGCAGGTAACAGTAGTGCTAGACAGAGCAGGTAACAGTGGTGCAAGATAGAGCAGGTAACAGTGGTGCAAGATAGAGCAGGTAACAGTAGTGCTAGACAGAGCAGTTAACAGTGGGTAGACAGAATAGGTAACAGTAGTGCTAGACAGAGCAGGTAACAGTGGTGCTACACAGAGCAGGTAACAGAAGTGCTAGACAGAACAGGTAACAGTCGGTATACAGAACAGGTAATGGTAGTGCTAGACAGAGCAGGTAACAGTAGTGCTAGACAGAGCAGGTAACAGTAGTGCTAGACAGAGCAGGTAACAGTAGTGCTAGACAGAGCAGGTAACAGTATTGCTAGACAGAGCAGGTAACAGTTGTGCTAAACAGAGCAGGTAACAGTGGTGCTAGACAGAACAGGTAACAGTGGGTAAACAGAGCAGGTAACAGTAGTGCTAGACAGAGCAGGTAACAGTGGTGCAAGATAGAGAAGGTATCAGTAGTGCTAGACAGAGCAGGTAACAGTGGGTAGACAGAATAGGTAACAGTAGTGCTAGACAGAGCAGGTAACAGTGGTGCAAGATAGTGCAGGTATCAGTAGTGCAAGACAGAGCAGGTAACAGTAGTGCTAGACAGAACAGGTAACAGTGGGTAGACAGAACAGGTAATGGTAGTGCTAGACAGAGCAGGTAACAGTAGTGCTAGACAGAGCAGGTAACAGTGGTGCTAGACAGAGCAGGTAACAGTAGTGCTAGACAGAGCAGGTTACAGTGGTGCTAGAGAGAGCATATAACAGTGGGTAGACAGAGCAGGTAACAGTAGTGCAAGACAGAGCAGGTAACGGTAGTGCTAGACAGAGCAGGTAACAGTAGTGCTAGACAGAGCAGGTAACAGTAGTGCTAGACAGAACAGGTAATAGTAGTGCTTGACAGAACAGGTAACAGTAGTGCTAGACAGAGCAGGTAACAGTGGTGCAAGATAGAGCAGGTATCAGTAGTGCTAGACAGAGCAGGTAACAGTGGGTAGACAGAATAGGTAACAGTAGTGCAAGACAGAGCAGGTAACAGTAGTGCTAGACAGAACAGGTAACAGTGGGTAGACAGAACAGGTAATGGTAGTGCTAGACAGAGCAGGTAACAGTAGTGATAGACAGAGCAGGTAACAGTGGTGCTAGACAGAGCAGGTAACAGTAGTGCTAGACAGAGCAGGTTACAGTGGTTCTAGAGAGAGCATATAACAGTGGGTAGACAGAGCAGGTAACAGTAGTGCAAGACACAGCAGGTAACGGTAGTGCTAGACAGAGCAGATAACAGTAGGTAGACAGAGCAGGTAACAGTAGTGCTAGACAGAGCAGGTAACAGTGGTGTTAGACAGAGCAGGTAACAGTAGTGCTAGACAGAGCAGGTAACAGTAGTGCTAGACAGAACAGGTAATAGTAGTGCTTGACAGAACAGGTAACAGTAGTGCTAGACAGAGCAGGTAACAGTGGTGCAAGATAGAGCAGGTATCAGTAGTGCTAGACAGAGCAGGTAACAGTGGGTAGACAGAATAGATAACAGTAGTGCTAGACAGAGCAGGTAACAGTGGTGCTACACAGAGCAGGTAACAGTTGTGCAAGACAGAGCAGGTAACAGTAGTGCTAGACAGAACAGGTAATGGTAGTGCTAGACAGATCAGGTAACGGTAGTGCTAGACAGAGCAGGTAACAGTAGTGCTAGACAGAACAGGTAATAGTAGTGCTAGACAGAACAGGTAACAGTAGTGCTAGACAGAGCAGGTAACAGTGGTGCAAGATAGAGCAGGTAACAGTTGTGCTAGACAGAGCAGGTAACAGTAGTGCTAGACAGAGCAGGTAACAGTAGTGCTAGACAGAGCAGGTAACAGTGGTGCTACACAGAGCAGGTAACAGTAGTGCAAGACAGAGCAGGTAACAGTAGTGCTAGACAGAACAGGTAACAGTGGGTAGACAGAACAGGTAATGGTAGTGCTAGACAGAGCAGGTAACAGTAGTGCTAGACAGAGCAGGTAACAGTGGTGCTAGACAGAGCAGGTAACAGTAGTGCTAGACAGAGCAGGTTACAGTGGTGCTAGAGAGAGCATATAACAGTGGGTAGACAGAGCAGGTAACAGTAGTGCTAGACAGAGCAGGTAACAGTGGTGCTAGACAGAACAGGTAACAGTGGGTAAACAGAGCAGGTAACAGTAGTGCTAGACAGAGCAGGTAACAGTGGTGCAAGATAGAGAAGGTATCAGTAGTGCTAGACAGAGCAGGTAACAGTGGGTAGACAGAATAGGTAACAGTAGTGCTAGACAGAGCAGGTAACAGTGGTGCAAGATAGTGCAGGTATCAGTAGTGCAAGACAGAGCAGGTAACAGTAGTGCTAGACAGAACAGGTAACAGTGGGTAGACAGAACAGGTAATGGTAGTGCTAGACAGAGCAGGTAACAGTAGTGCAAGACAGAGCAGGTAGCGGTAGTGTTAGACAGAGCAGATATCAGTAGGTAGACAGAGCAGGTAAGAGTAGTGCTAGACAGAGCAGGTAACAGTGGTGTTAGACAGAGCAGGTAACAGTAGTGCCAGACAGAGCAGGTAACAGTGTTGTTAGACAGAACAGGTAACGGTAGTGCTAGACAGATCAGGTAACAGTTGTGCTAGACAGAGCAAGTAACAGTGGTGCTAGACAGAGCAGGTAACAGTAGTGCTAGACAGAGCAGGTAACAATAGTGCTAGACAGAGCAGGTAACAGTGGTGCTAGACAGAACAGGTAAAAGTGGGTAAACAGAGCAGGTAACAGTAGTGCTAGACAGAGCAGGTAACAGTGGGTAAACAGAGCAGGTAACAGTAGTGCTAGACAGAGCAGGTAACAGTGGGTAAACAGAGCAGGTAACAGTTGTGCTAGACAGAGCAGGTAACAGTGGTGCTAGACTGAGCAGGTAACAGTAGTGCTAGACAGAGCAGGTAACAGTAGTGCTAGACAGAACAGGTAACAGTGGGTAGACAGAACAGGTAATGGTAGTGCTAGACAGAGCAGGTAACGGTAGTGCTAGACAGAGCAGGTAACAGTAGTGCTAGACACAGCAGGTAACAGTGGTGCTAGAGAGAGCATATAACAGTGGGTAGACAGAGCAGGTAACAGTAGTGCAAGACAGAGCAGGTAACAGTGGTGTTAGACAGAACAGGTAACGGTAGTGCTAGACAGATCAGGTAACAGTTGTGCTAGACAGAACAGGTAACAGTGGGTAGACAGAACAGGTAATGGTAGTGCTAGACAGAGCAGGTAACAGTAGTGCAAGACAGAGCAGGTAACGGTAGTGCTAGACAGAGCAGATATCAGTAGGTAGACAGAGCAGGTAAGAGTAGTGCTAGACAGAGCAGGTAACAGTGGTGTTAGACAGAGCAGGTAACAGTAGTGCCAGACAGAGCAGGTAACAGTGTTGTTAGACAGAACAGGTAACGGTAGTGCTAGACAGATCAGGTAACAGTTGTGCTAGACAGAGCAAGTAACAGTGGTGCTAGACAGAGCAGGTAACAGTAGTGCTAGACAGAGCAGGTAACAATAGTGCTAGACAGAGCAGGTAACAGTGGTGCTAAACAGAACAGGTAAAAGTGGGTAAACAGAACAGGTAATGGTAGTGCTAGACAGAGCAGGTAACGGTAGTGCTAGACAGAGCAGGTAACAGTAGTGCTAGACACAGCAGGTAACAGTGGTGCTAGAGAGAGCATATAACAGTGGGTAGACAGAGCAGGTAACAGTAGTGCAAGACAGAGCAGGTAACAGTGGTGTTAGACAGAACAGGTAACAGTTGTGCTAGACAGAGCAGGTAACAGTGGTGCTAGACAGAGCAGGTAACAGTAGTGCTAGACAGAACAGGTAATAGTAGTGCTAGACAGAACAGGTAACAGTAGTGCTAGACAGAGCAGGTAACAGTGGTGCAAGATAGAGCAGGTAACAGTTGTGCTAGACAGAGCAGGTAACAGTAGTGCTAGACAGAACAGGTAATAGTAGTGCTAGACAGTACAGGTAACAGTAGTGCTAGACAGAACAGGTAACGGTAGTGCTAGACTGAACAGGTAACAGTGGGTAGACCGAATAGGTAACAGTAGTGCTAGACAGAGCAGGTAACAGTGGTGCTACACAGAGCAGGTAACAGTAGTGCTAGACAGAGCAGGTAACAGTGGTGCAAGATAGAGCAGGTAACAGTGGTGCAAGATAGAGCAGGTAACAGTAGTGCTAGACAGAGCAGTTAACAGTGGGTAGACAGAATAGGTAACAGTAGTGCTAGACAGAGCAGGTAACAGTGGTGCTACACAGAGCAGGTAACAGAAGTGCTAGACAGAACAGGTAACAGTCGGTATACAGAACAGGTAATGTTAGTGCTAGACAGAGCAGGTAACAGTAGTGCTAGACAGAGCAGGTAACAGTAGTGCTAGACAGAGCAGGTAACAGTAGTGCTAGACAGAGCAGGTAACAGTAGTGCTAGACAGAGCAGGTAACAGTTGTGCTAAACAGAGCAGGTAACAGTGGTGCTAGACAGAACAGGTAACAGTGGGTAAACAGAGCAGGTAACAGTAGTGCTAGACAGAGCAGGTAACAGTGGTGCAAGATAGAGAAGGTATCAGTAGTGCTAGACAGAGCAGGTAACAGTGGGTAGACAGAATAGGTAACAGTAGTGCTAGACAGAGCAGGTAACAGTGGTGCAAGATAGTGCAGGTATCAGTAGTGCAAGACAGAGCAGGTAACAGTAGTGCTAGACAGAACAGGTAACAGTGGGTAGACAGAACAGGTAATGGTAGTGCTAGACAGAGCAGGTAACAGTAGTGCTAGACAGAGCAGGTAACAGTGGTGCTAGACAGAGCAGGTAACAGTAGTGCTAGACAGAGCAGGTTACAGTGGTGCTAGAGAGCATATAACAGTGGGTAGACAGAGCAGGTAACAGTAGTGCAAGACAGAGCAGGTAGCGGTGGTGCTAGACAGAGCAGGTAACAGTAGTGCTAGACAGAGCAGGTAACAGTAGTGCTAGACAGAACAGGTAATAGTAGTGCTTGACAGAACAGGTAACAGTAGTGCTAGACAGAGCAGGTAACAGTGGTGCAAGATAGAGCAGGTATCAGTAGTGCTAGACAGAGCAGGTAACAGTGGGTAGACAGAATAGGTAACAGTAGTGCAAGACAGAGCAGGTAACAGTAGTGCTAGACAGAACAGGTAACAGTGGGTAGACAGAACAGGTAATGGTAGTGCTAGACAGAGCAGGTAACAGTAGTGCTAGACAGAGCAGGTAACAGTGGTGCTAGACAGAGCAGGTAACAGTAGTGCTAGACAGAGCAGGTTACAGTGGTTCTAGAGAGAGCATATAACAGTGGGTAGACAGAGCAGGTAACAGTAGTGCAAGACACAGCAGGTAACGGTAGTGCTAGACAGAGCAGATAACAGTAGGTAGACAGAGCAGGTAACAGTAGTGCTAGACAGAGCAGGTAACAGTGGTGTTAGACAGAGCAGGTAACAGTAGTGCTAGACAGAGCAGGTAACAGTAGTGCTAGACAGAACAGGTAATAGTAGTGCTTGACAGAACAGGTAACAGTAGTGCTAGACAGAGCAGGTAACAGTGGTGCAAGATAGAGCAGGTATCAGTAGTGCTAGACAGAGCAGGTAACAGTGGGTAGACAGAATAGGTAACAGTAGTGCTAGACAGAGCAGGTAACAGTGGTGCTACACAGAGCAGGTAACAGTTGTGCAAGACAGAGCAGGTAACAGTAGTGCTAGACAGAACAGGTAATGGTAGTGCTAGACAGATCAGGTAACGGTAGTGCTAGACAGAGCAGGTAACAGTAGTGCTAGACAGAACAGGTAATAGTAGTGCTAGACAGAACAGGTAACAGTAGTGCTAGACAGAGCAGGTAACAGTGGTGCAAGATAGAGCAGGTAACAGTTGTGCTAGACAGAGCAGGTAACAGTAGTGCTAGACAGAACAGGTAATAGTAGTGCTAGACAGTACAGGTAACAGTAGTGCTAGACAGAACAGGTAACGGTAGTGCTAGACTGAACAGGTAACAGTGGGTAGACAAAACAGGTAATGGTAGTGCTAGACAGAGCAGGTAACAGTAGTGCTAGACAGAGCAGGTAACAGTAGTGCTAGACAGAGCAGGTAACAGTAGTGCTAGACAGAGCAGGTAACAGTGGTGCTACACAGAGCAGGTAACAGTAGTGCAAGACAGAGCAGGTAACAGTAGTGCTAGACAGAACAGGTAACAGTGGGTAGACAGAACAGGTAATGGTAGTGCTAGACAGAGCAGGTAACAGTAGTGCTAGACAGAGCAGGTAACAGTGGTGCTAGACAGAGCAGGTAACAGTAGTGCTAGACAGAGCAGGTTACAGTGGTGCTAGAGAGAGCATATAACAGTGGGTAGACAGAGCAGGTAACAGTAGTGCTAGACAGAGCAGGTAACAGTGGTGCTAGACAGAACAGGTAACAGTGGGTAAACAGAGCAGGTAACAGTAGTGCTAGACAGAGCAGGTAACAGTGGTGCAAGATAGAGAAGGTATCAGTAGTGCTAGACAGAGCAGGTAACAGTGGGTAGACAGAATAGGTAACAGTAGTGCTAGACAGAGCAGGTAACAGTGGTGCAAGATAGTGCAGGTATCAGTAGTGCAAGACAGAGCAGGTAACAGTAGTGCTAGACAGAACAGGTAACAGTGGGTAGACAGAACAGGTAATGGTAGTGCTAGACAGAGCAGGTAACAGTAGTGCAAGACAGAGCAGGTAACGGTAGTGTTAGACAGAGCAGATATCAGTAGGTAGACAGAGCAGGTAAGAGTAGTGCTAGACAGAGCAGGTAACAGTGGTGTTAGACAGAGCAGGTAACAGTAGTGCCAGACAGAGCAGGTAACAGTGTTGTTAGACAGAACAGAGTAGCGGTAGTGCTAGACAGATCAGGTAACAGTTGTGCTAGACAGAGCAAGTAACAGTGGTGCTAGACAGAGCAGGTAACAGTAGTGCTAGACAGAGCAGGTAACAATAGTGCTAGACAGAGCAGGTAACAGTGGTGCTAGACAGAACAGGTAAAAGTGGGTAAACAGAGCAGGTAACAGTAGTGCTAGACAGAGCAGGTAACAGTGGTGCTAGACAGAGTAGGTAACAGTGGTGCTAGACTGAGCAGGTAACAGTAGTGCTAGACAGAGCAGGTAACAGTAGTGCTAGACAGAACAGGTAACAGTGGGTAGACAGAACAGGTAATGGTAGTGCTAGACAGAGCAGGTAACGGTAGTGCTAGACAGAGCAGGTAACAGTAGTGCTAGACACAGCAGGTAACAGTGGTGCTAGAGAGAGCATATAACAGTGGGTAGACAGAGCAGGTAACAGTAGTGCAAGACAGAGCAGGTAACAGTGGTGTTAGACAGAACAGGTAACGGTAGTGCTAGACAGATCAGGTAACAGTTGTGCTAGACAGAACAGGTAACAGTGGGTAGACAGAACAGGTAATGGTAGTGCTAGACAGAGCAGGTAACAGTAGTGCAAGACAGAGCAGGTAACGGTAGTGCTAGACAGAGCAGATATCAGTAGGTAGACAGAGCAGGTAAGAGTAGTGCTAGACAGAGCAGGTAACAGTGGTGTTAGACAGAGCAGGTAACAGTAGTGCCAGACAGAGCAGGTAACAGTGTTGTTAGACAGAACAGGTAACGGTAGTGCTAGACAGATCAGGTAACAGTTGTGCTAGACAGAGCAAGTAACAGTGGTGCTAGACAGAGCAGGTAACAGTAGTGCTAGACAGAGCAGGTAACAATAGTGCTAGACAGAGCAGGTAACAGTGGTGCTAAACAGAACAGGTAAAAGTGGGTAAACAGAGCAGGTAACAGTAGTGCTAGACAGAGCAGGTAACAGTGGTGCTAGACAGAGCAGGTAACAGTGGTGCTAGACTGAGCAGGTAACAGTAGTGCTAGACAGAGCAGGTAACAGTAGTGCTAGACAGAACAGGTAACAGTGGGTAGACAGAACAGGTAATGGTAGTGCTAGACAGAGCAGGTAACGGTAGTGCTAGACAGAGCAGGTAACAGTAGTGTTAGACACAGCAGGTAACAGTGGTGCTAGAGAGAGCATATAACAGTGGGTAGACAGAGCAGGTAACAGTAGTGCAAGACAGAGCAGGTAACAGTGGTGTTAGACAGAACAGGTAACAGTTGTGCTAGACAGAGCAGGTAACAGTGGTGCTAGACAGAGCAGGTAATGGTAGTGCTAGACAGAGCAGGTAACAGTAGTGCTATACAGAACAGGTAATAGTAGTGATAGACAGATCAGGTAACAGTTGTGCTAGACAGAGCAGGTAACAGTGGTGCTAGACAGAGCAGGTAACAGTGGTGCTAGACAGAGCAGGTAACAGTGGTGCAAGATAGAGCAGGTAACAGTAGTGCTAGATAGAGCAGGTAACAGTAGTGCTAGACAGAACAGGTAACAGTAGTGCTAGACAGAACAGGTAACGGTAGTGCTAGACTGAACAGGTAACAGTGGGTAGACAAAATAGGTAACGGTAGTGCTAGACAGAGCAGGTAACAGTAGTGCAAGACAGAACAGGTAACAGTGGGTAGACAGAACAGGTAATGGTAGTGCTAGACAGAGCAGGTAACAGTAGTGCTAGACAGAGCAGGTGACAGTGGTGCTAGACAGAGCAGGTAACAGTAGTGCTAGACAGAGCAGGTAACAGTAGTGCTAGACAGAGCAGGTAACAGTGGTGCTAGACAGAGCAGGTAACAGTGGTGTTAGACAGAACAGGTAACGGTAGTGCTAGACAGATCAGGTAACGGTAGTGCTAGACAGAGCAGGTAACAGTGGTGCTAGACAGAGCAGGTAACAGTTGTGCTAGACAGAGCAAGTAACAGTGGTGCTAGACAGAGCAGGTAACAGTAGTGCTAGACAGAGCAGGTAACAGTAGTGCTAGACAGAGCAGGTAACAGTTGTGCTAGACAGAGCAGGTAACAGTGGTGCTAGACAGAACAGGTAACAGTGGGTAAACAGAGCAGGTAACAGTTGTGCTAGACAGAGCAGGTAACAGTTGTGCTAGACAGAGCAAGTAACAGTGGTGCTAGACAGAGCAGGTAACAGTAGTGCTAGACAGAGCAGGTAACAGTAGTGCTATACAGAGCAGGTAACAGTTGTGCTAGACAGAGCAGGTAACAGTGGTGCTAGACAGAGCAGGTAACAGTGGTTCTAGACAGAGCAGGTAACAGTGGTGCAAGATAGAGCAGGTAACAGTAGTGCTAGATAGAGCAGGTAACAGTAGTGCTAGACAGAACAGGTAACAGTAGTGCTAGACAGAACAGGTAACTGGTAGTGCTAGACTGAACAGGTAACAGTGGGTAGACAAAATAGGTAGCGGTAGTGCTAGACAGAGCAGGTAACAGTAGTGCAAGACAGAACAGGTAACAGTGGGTAGACAGAACAGGTAATGGTAGTGCTAGACAGAGCAGGTAACAGTAGTGCTAGACAGAGCAGGTAACAGTGGTGCTAGACAGAGCAGGTAACAGTAGTGCTAGACAGAGCAGGTAACAGTAGTGCTAGACAGAGCAGGTAACAGTGGTGCTAGACAGAGCAGGTAACAGTGGTGTTAGACAGAACAGGTAACGGTAGTGCTAGACAGATCAGGTAACGGTAGTGCTAGACAGAGCAGGTAACAGTGGTGCTAGACAGAGCAGGTAACAGTTGTGCTAGACAGAGCAAGTAACAGTGGTGCTAGACAGAGCAGGTAACAGTAGTGCTAGACAGAGCAGGTAACAGTAGTGCTAGACAGAGCAGGTAACAGTTGTGCTAGACAGAGCAGGTAACAGTGGTGCTAGACAGAACAGGTAACAGTGGGTAAACAGAGCAGGTAACAGTTGTGCTAGACAGAGCAGGTAACAGTTGTGCTAGACAGAGCAAGTTTCAGTGGTGCTAGACAGAGCAGGTAACAGTAGTGCTAGACAGAGCAGGTAACAGTAGTGCTAGACAGAGCAGGTAACAGTTGTGCTAGACAGAGCAGGTAACAGTGGTGCTAGACAGAACAGGTAACAGTGGGTAAACAGAGCAGGTAACAGTAGTGCTAGACAGAACAGGTAACAGTGGTGCAAGATAGAGCAGGTAACAGTAGTGCTAGACAGTACAGGTAACAGTAGTGCTAGACAGAACAGGTAACGGTAGTGCTAGACTGAACAGGTAACAGTGGGTAGACAGAATAGGTAACAGTAGTGCTAGACAGAGCAGGTAACAGTGGTGCAAGATAGAGCAGGTATCAGTAGTGCTAGACAGAGCAGGTAACAGTGGGTAGACAGAATAGGTAACAGTAGTGCTAGACAGAGCAGGTAACAGTGGTGCTACACAGAGCAGGTAACAGTAGTGCAAGACAGAGCAGGTAACAGTGGGTAGACAGAATAGGTAACAGTAGTGCTAGACAGAGCAGGTAACAGTGGTGCTACACAGAGCAGGTAACAGTTGTGCAAGACAGAGCAGGTAACAGTAGTGCTAGACAGAACAGGTAATGGTAGTGCTAGACAGATCAGGTAACGGTAGTGCTAGACAGAGCAGGTAACAGTAGTGCTAGACAGAACAGGTAATAGTAGTGCTAGACAGAACAGGTAACAGTAGTGCTAGACAGAGCAGGTAACAGTGGTGCAAGATAGAGCAGGTAACAGTTGTGCTAGACAGAGCAGGTAACAGTAGTGCTAGACAGAACAGGTAATAGTAGTGCTAGACAGTACAGGTAACAGTAGTGCTAGACAGAACAGGTAACGGTAGTGCTAGACTGAACAGGTAACAGTGGGTAGACAAAACAGGTAATGGTAGTGCTAGACAGAGCAGGTAACAGTAGTGCTAGACAGAGCAGGTAACAGTAGTGCTAGACAGAGCAGGTAACAGTAGTGCTAGACAGAGCAGGTAACAGTGGTGCTACACAGAGCAGGTAACAGTAGTGCAAGACAGAGCAGGTAACAGTAGTGCTAGACAGAACAGGTAACAGTGGGTAGACAGAACAGGTAATGGTAGTGCTAGACAGAGCAGGTAACAGTAGTGCTAGACAGAGCAGGTAACAGTGGTGCTAGACAGAGCAGGTAACAGTAGTGCTAGACAGAGCAGGTTACAGTGGTGCTAGAGAGAGCATATAACAGTGGGTAGACAGAGCAGGTAACAGTAGTGCTAGACAGAGCAGGTAACAGTGGTGCTAGACAGAACAGGTAACAGTGGGTAAACAGAGCAGGTAACAGTAGTGCTAGACAGAGCAGGTAACAGTGGTGCAAGATAGAGAAGGTATCAGTAGTGCTAGACAGAGCAGGTAACAGTGGGTAGACAGAATAGGTAACAGTAGTGCTAGACAGAGCAGGTAACAGTGGTGCAAGATAGTGCAGGTATCAGTAGTGCAAGACAGAGCAGGTAACAGTAGTGCTAGACAGAACAGGTAACAGTGGGTAGACAGAACAGGTAATGGTAGTGCTAGACAGAGCAGGTAACAGTAGTGCAAGACAGAGCAGGTAACGGTAGTGTTAGACAGAGCAGATATCAGTAGGTAGACAGAGCAGGTAAGAGTAGTGCTAGACAGAGCAGGTAACAGTGGTGTTAGACAGAGCAGGTAACAGTAGTGCCAGACAGAGCAGGTAACAGTGTTGTTAGACAGAACAGGTAACGGTAGTGCTAGACAGATCAGGTAACAGTTGTGCTAGACAGAGCAAGTAACAGTGGTGCTAGACAGAGCAGGTAACAGTAGTGCTAGACAGAGCAGGTAACAATAGTGCTAGACAGAGCAGGTAACAGTGGTGCTAGACAGAACAGGTAAAAGTGGGTAAACAGAGCAGGTAACAGTAGTGCTAGACAGAGCAGGTAACAGTGGTGCTAGACAGAGTAGGTAACAGTGGTGCTAGACTGAGCAGGTAACAGTAGTGCTAGACAGAGCAGGTAACAGTAGTGCTAGACAGAACAGGTAACAGTGGGTAGACAGAACAGGTAATGGTAGTGCTAGACAGAGCAGGTAACGGTAGTGCTAGACAGAGCAGGTAACAGTAGTGCTAGACACAGCAGGTAACAGTGGTGCTAGAGAGAGCATATAACAGTGGGTAGACAGAGCAGGTAACAGTAGTGCAAGACAGAGCAGGTAACAGTGGTGTTAGACAGAACAGGTAACGGTAGTGCTAGACAGATCAGGTAACAGTTGTGCTAGACAGAACAGGTAACAGTGGGTAGACAGAACAGGTAATGGTAGTGCTAGACAGAGCAGGTAACAGTAGTGCAAGACAGAGCAGGTACCGGTAGTGCTAGACAGAGCAGATATCAGTAGGTAGACAGAGCAGGTAAGAGTAGTGCTAGACAGAGCAGGTAACAGTGGTGTTAGACAGAGCAGGTAACAGTAGTGCCAGACAGAGCAGGTAACAGTGTTGTTAGACAGAACAGGTAACGGTAGTGCTAGACAGATCAGGTAACAGTTGTGCTAGACAGAGCAAGTAACAGTGGTGCTAGACAGAGCAGGTAACAGTAGTGCTAGACAGAGCAGGTAACAATAGTGCTAGACAGAGCAGGTAACAGTGGTGCTAAACAGAACAGGTAAAAGTGGGTAAACAGAGCAGGTAACAGTAGTGCTAGACAGAGCAGGTAACAGTGGTGCTAGACAGAGCAGGTAACAGTGGTGCTAGACTGAGCAGGTAACAGTAGTGCTAGACAGAGCAGGTAACAGTAGTGCTAGACAGAACAGGTAACAGTGGGTAGACAGAACAGGTAATGGTAGTGCTAGACAGAGCAGGTAACGGTAGTGCTAGACAGAGCAGGTAACAGTAGTGTTAGACACAGCAGGTAACAGTGGTGCTAGAGAGAGCATATAACAGTGGGTAGACAGAGCAGGTAACAGTAGTGCAAGACAGAGCAGGTAACAGTGGTGTTAGACAGAACAGGTAACAGTTGTGCTAGACAGAGCAGGTAACAGTGGTGCTAGACAGAGCAGGTAATGGTAGTGCTAGACAGAGCAGGTAACAGTAGTGCTATACAGAACAGGTAATAGTAGTGATAGACAGATCAGGTAACAGTTGTGCTAGACAGAGCAGGTAACAGTGGTGCTAGACAGAGCAGGTAACAGTGGTGCTAGACAGAGCAGGTAACAGTGGTGCAAGATAGAGCAGGTAACAGTAGTGCTAGATAGAGCAGGTAACAGTAGTGCTAGACAGAACAGGTAACAGTAGTGCTAGACAGAACAGGTAACGGTAGTGCTAGACTGAACAGGTAACAGTGGGTAGACAAAATAGGTAACGGTAGTGCTAGACAGAGCAGGTAACAGTAGTGCAAGACAGAACAGGTAACAGTGGGTAGACAGAACAGGTAATGGTAGTGCTAGACAGAGCAGGTAACAGTAGTGCTAGACAGAGCAGGTGACAGTGGTGCTAGACAGAGCAGGTAACAGTAGTGCTAGACAGAGCAGGTAACAGTAGTGCTAGACAGAGCAGGTAACAGTGGTGCTAGACAGAGCAGGTAACAGTGGTGTTAGACAGAACAGGTAGCGGTAGTGCTAGACAGATCAGGTAACGGTAGTGCTAGACAGAGCAGGTAACAGTGGTGCTAGACAGAGCAGGTAACAGTTGTGCTAGACAGAGCAAGTAACAGTGGTGCTAGACAGAGCAGGTAACAGTAGTGCTAGACAGAGCAGGTAACAGTAGTGCTAGACAGAGCAGGTAACAGTTGTGCTAGACAGAGCAGGTAACAGTGGTGCTAGACAGAACAGGTAACAGTGGGTAAACAGAGCAGGTAACAGTTGTGCTAGACAGAGCAGGTAACAGTTGTGCTAGACAGAGCAAGTAACAGTGGTGCTAGACAGAGCAGGTAACAGTAGTGCTAGACAGAGCAGGTAACAGTAGTGCTATACAGAGCAGGTAACAGTTGTGCTAGACAGAGCAGGTAACAGTGGTGCTAGACAGAGCAGGTAACAGTGGTTCTAGACAGAGCAGGTAACAGTGGTGCAAGATAGAGCAGGTAACAGTAGTGCTAGATAGAGCAGGTAACAGTAGTGCTAGACAGAACAGGTAACAGTAGTGCTAGACAGAACAGGTAACGGTAGTGCTAGACTGAACAGGTAACAGTGGGTAGACAAAATAGGTAACGGTAGTGCTAGACAGAGCAGGTAACAGTAGTGCAAGACAGAACAGGTAACAGTGGGTAGACAGAACAGGTAATGGTAGTGCTAGACAGAGCAGGTAACAGTAGTGCTAGACAGAGCAGGTAACAGTGGTGCTAGACAGAGCAGGTAACAGTAGTGCTAGACAGAGCAGGTAACAGTAGTGCTAGACAGAGCAGGTAACAGTGGTGCTAGACAGAGCAGGTAACAGTGGTGTTAGACAGAACAGGTAACGGTAGTGCTAGACAGATCAGGTAACGGTAGTGCTAGACAGAGCAGGTAACAGTGGTGCTAGACAGAGCAGGTAACAGTTGTGCTAGACAGAGCAAGTAACAGTGGTGCTAGACAGAGCAGGTAACAGTAGTGCTAGACAGAGCAGGTAACAGTAGTGCTAGACAGAGCAGGTAACAGTTGTGCTAGACAGAGCAGGTAACAGTGGTGCTAGACAGAGACAGGTAACAGTGGGTAAACAGAGCAGGTAACAGTTGTGCTAGACAGAGCAGGTAACAGTTGTGCTAGACAGAGCAAGTTTCAGTGGTGCTAGACAGAGCAGGTAACAGTAGTGCTAGACAGAGCAGGTAACAGTAGTGCTAGACAGAGCAGGTAACAGTTGTGCTAGACAGAGCAGGTAACAGTGGTGCTAGACAGAACAGGTAACAGTGGGTAAACAGAGCAGGTAACAGTAGTGCTAGACAGAACAGGTAACAGTGGTGCAAGATAGAGCAGGTAACAGTAGTGCTAGACAGTACAGGTAACAGTAGTGCTAGACAGAACAGGTAACGGTAGTGCTAGACTGAACAGGTAACAGTGGGTAGACAGAATAGGTAACAGTAGTGCTAGACAGAGCAGGTAACAGTGGTGCAAGATAGAGCAGGTATCAGTAGTGCTAGACAGAGCAGGTAACAGTGGGTAGACAGAATAGGTAACAGTAGTGCTAGACAGAGCAGGTAACAGTGGTGCTACACAGAGCAGGTAACAGTAGTGCAAGACAGAGCAGGTAACAGTAGTTTTAGACAGAACAGGTAACAGTGGGTAGACAGAACAGGTAATGGTAGTGCTAGACAGAGCAGGTAACGGTAGTGCTAGACAGAGCAGGTAACAGTAGTGCTAGACAGAGCAGGTAACAGTGGTGCTAGAGACAGCATATAACAGTGGGTAGACAGAGCAGGTAACAGTAGTGCAAGACAGAGCAGGTAACGGTAGTGCTAGACAGAGCAGGTAACAGTAGTGTTAGACAGAGCAGGTAACAGTAGTGCTAGACAGAGCAGGTAACAGTGGTGTTAGACAGAACAGGTAATAGTAGTGCTTGACAGAACAGGTAACAGTAGTGCTAGACAGAGCAGGTAACAGTGGTGCAAGATAGAGCAGGTAACAGTAGTGCTAGATAGAGCAGGTAACAGTAGTGCTAGACAGAACAGGTAACAGTAATGCTAGACAGAGCAGGTAACAGTTGTGCTAGACAGAGCAGGTAAAAGTGGTGCTAGACAGAACAGGTAACAGTGGGTAGACAGAGCAGGTAACAGTAGTGCTAGACAGATCAGGTAACAGTAGTGCTAGACAGATCAGGTAACAGTTGTGCTAGACAGAGCAGGTAACAGTTGTGCTAGACAGAGCAAGTAACAGTGGTGCTAGACAGAGCAGGTAACAGTAGTGCTAGACAGAGCAGGTAACAGTAGTGCTAGACAGAGCAGGTAACAGTAGTGCTAGACAGAGCAGGTAACAGTTGTGCTAGACAGAGCAGGTAACAGTGGTGCTAGACAGAACAGGTAACAGTGGGTAGACAGAGCAGGTAACAGTAGTGCTAGACAGAGCAGGTAACAGTAGTGCTAGACAGAGCAGGTAACACTGGTGCTAGACAGAGCATATAACAGTGGGTAGACAGAGCAGGTAACAGTGGTGCTACACAGAGCAGATAACAGTAGGTAGACAGAGCAGGTAACAGTGGTGCTAGACAGAGAAGGTAATAGTAGGTAGACAGAGCAGGTATCAGTAGTGCTAGACAGAGCAGGTAACAGTGGTGCCAGACAGAGCCGGTAACAGTGGTGCTAGACAGAGCAGGTAACAGTAGTGCAAGACAGAGCAGGTAACAAGTGAGTGACTTTGCTGCATCTGACAAGAACACACGGTATGTCTCTCTCTCTCTCTCTCTCTCTCTCTCTCTCTCTCTCTGTAGGGGGTAAGGGTTCACAGCAGGATAAAACTAAAGACTAGTTTCTGCAACGGTAAAGAATAACTGTCTATCCGTGTCTCCAATGGGTAACACTCTACTGTACTGTCATGCCTCATTCAGGGTGTGGAGATTCCATCTGACAGGACACCTCATGGGGTGTGCTTCTAAGTGTGGAGTCGGAGGAGAGGGAGGGACACAATGATGACATTTACTAATATTCATTGTGTCATATTCAAAAAGTAATAGAGGTATGATTGGCCTACTAAATGTGTCCCCTTTACTGTGGCATCACTGGCATGTAATGAACACCAGACTAAAACGTCTGTTTAGGTCCAAACCATTCCCTGCCAGTCACAGTTTACTGAGGTTAGGTGCATTGCATAGCAAGGCTGTTTGCCACTATTCCTCCATTCATGTTGCTATTCCACACACCAGAGGTTTTGTATTCAGCTCATCAGCAACATGAATCATTCCCATCGTATGCGCCCGACGCCAGGTTCCTAGGCACAGCTCAAATTGAACCGTCAGGGTTTCTAACACGGCCCTAAACGAATCACACAGAGCAGTCTGGGCCCCTCTTTCTCACTGCTGCTGTCGTTTTCTTCTTTTAGTCCCCCTCTTCTCCCCTTTCTCTCAGCTACCCTTTCTCTCAGCTACCCTTTCTCTCAGCTACCCTTTCTCTCAGCTAACTTTTCTCTCTCCCCCTTCTCTCTCTCTCGCTACCTCCCTCTGTCTTGCTACGTCTGACTCTCTATGTATCTATCTCTCTCCCTACCTCGCTCCTAAAGCGGATTAGAATTCTGTTTCTCATACATAATGTTGTTAGGTCTGTCTGTCTGTCTGTATCTGAGGCACACTGCTGAACGCTCATCTTTGTTTAATCAGAAATAGATTTTCGTGCCAAACCCTCTAGACTGAACCACCACACATGCACACACACATATGTGCATTCCATTGGTGAAACTTCCATGGGGGATGGGGGGTGCATGTCCCACCCAATATTCAGAACAGTTTGGTTTGTCCCTCCCCAATCATTTATGTTAAAAGGGTTTTGGGTTGTGGACCCCCCCAGATAGCATACAAACACGTCATAAGCAATGGCAAAATGTGTAGAATTGCAGGAAAGCTTTAACTATCGACTTCAGGTGCGAAAACACGGTCCAACTCCTCTTCTTTCTCAATTTTCTAACAGAAATGGGGTGTGTCTTTGGTGGTTCATCCATGTGCCATTCTTGTCATGCACACCATGACCCAAGTAGCTAGTTTGCCACTTTTAGCTAGCCAGTAACTCTTCCAGTATGCGTTGACGTCATTCACAGGATTTGTTTTTGTACAGAAGTGGCACTTCTGTAGCCAAATATCTTATTCATCCATTTCTTCTGTTTTTTAAGCATTCAATGATCTGGTATGATGGTGCATTGATCAGTTATACAGTTTAAATATGTTATTTATAGCGTTTTTGCCCAAACCTTTAAAGTAACTGTCCAGTTTTTCAACATTTCTATGAAATATTACCTGTAATTAATTACAAAAAGTATGTTCAAAAGCAGCTTTTCTGTGTTGGAATGTTGGCGTATACTGGTCATAAAACATATTCATGTGAGTAGACTGCTGCTTGTCCAGCTCATCCTCTATGAGGAAATAGCAGGCGTTTTTTAAACGGTCTGTTTGAGATACAAGTTTGAGATTGGGTTTTTGAAGTGTTTTATCTCCAATTTATGCTTTGGCCACAAATACGAGTATAGGATGAGTCAACAACACTATTTGAGTTAACCTGTTTGGGCTAGGGGGCAGTGTTCGGAAGTTCGGAGAGTCTGGCGTGTCCAAAGTAAAATGCCTGTTACTCAGGCCCAGAAACTAGGATATGCACATAATTAGTAGTATTGGATAGAAAACACTCATCCGGAAAATCTGAATCTGTCATGTCACACTGTTTTCAATTGGCATCCTATTCAAAGCAGGGTATTTTAGCTCCCAGATTGCAGCTCCTATGTCTTCCACTAGATGTCAACAGTCTTTAGAAAAGGTTTCAGGCTTTTATCTTGAATAACCAAGGAGTAAGAGATGTCCTTCCTGGGGTCTCGTGAAGTGTGTACTGTTATGGTTTGCGTAACAGTGAGCGCGCTCTTACCTATTTTTCTTTTCTATTCAACAGGCTATATTCCGTCTGAAATATGATCGTTTAAATTCATATTAGGGTATCTGAGTATTGATTATAAACGCTGTTTGACTTGTTTCGACGAACTTTACCGGTACTTTTGGGATATTGTTTGTCTGCATGGATGAATGCCTTAGGAGCAGGTGGATTACTGAACAAAACGCGTCAACCAAACGGAGCTTTATGGATATAAAGAGGGACTTTATCGAACAAAAGGACCTTTTATTGTGTAACTGGGACCCTTGGGATTGCCATCAGAGGAAGATCTTCAAAGGCAAGCGATTTATTTTATCGTTATTTTTGAGTTTTGTGACACCTCCCTCTGCTGGTTATGTTATTATGCTAATTATATATGTGTGCGGGGCGCTGTCCTCAGACAATCAAATGTTCTGCTTTCGCTGTAAAGCCTTTTTGAAATCTGACAACACTGTCAGATTAACAAGATTCTAAGCTTTTAAATGGTGTGCAACACTTGTATTTTCATGAATGTTTAAAATGACTATTTTTGTAATTTGAATTTGGTGCTCTGCATTTTACCGGATGCTGTCGCAGGTGGGACGTGACCGTCCCCCCTAGCCCTAAGAAGTTAACAGAATATAAACTTCTAAAAGTGCGATTTTCATTGGACAGTTACTTTAAAACTGCATAATGTTCTCTCAGTCTCATGGCAAAATGTGTAGAGTAGCAGAAAATGTGCTTTAAAACTGCAAAAATTAAATATCCTCATGACAAAATGTGAAGAAAAGCATGAGATGAGCTATAAAAAACAGCAAATTTTTCTCTCTGCCCCATGGCAAAATGTGTAGAATTGCAAGAAATGAGCTTTAAAACTGCAAATGTTTCTCTCTGCCCCATAGCAAAATGTGTTGAATTGCAAGAGGTCAGGTGTTGCCCCCGCCACCAAAAATAAAAGATTTCACATTTTTGGGGGTTTGGGGAGGCCTTCCACTTATCCTTCCACTTATACTGTGTATAATTGCAGGAAATGTGTTTAGAAATGTAAAAATTATATGGGGGAGGACCCCCTGGACACCCCATCTACTGTTCGCCCCCCAAATATCAAAACCACAATTTCACCCTTGGCGCATGCACACACCCACCCACGCACACACCTCCTCTGTGCCCGAGGTTTTCCACGGCTCGATGGGCAGAGGCAAGCAGCAGAGCAGAGAGGAATAGTACAGCGTGGTACTATGTCCCCGGCGGTGTCTCTGCCGTGTTTGAGGCACAAAATGGAGGTGAAATTGAAGAGCTATTTTCATGCCACATTACCACCACCCATCCACTGTGGGACTACTTTCTCTGATAGTGTCTCGTAATAGTCATGATAATACAGTTATCGCGGAGCACTACATTGGATCACAGCGAGGAAATTAGTTATAGTCAACTGTCAACTGTCTTCCGCTCTTCTAAAACATTTCCAGGCTGGCTTTGTAAACAGGCACCTAGCTCTTTGATGAAATGAATCAAAGGTGACTGCAGGGGAAAGTACCAGGAGAGTTAAAGGGTCTGTCTATATCTTGTCACTGTTGTTATTCATCTATAGAGTGGTATATAAGGGATTATCATTCTACTTGAAACATGTCTATTACTCCATAGTCAGTGTATACATGGCTAGAATGCATCAGGTCTGTGGATACATTTGTAAGCTATCCACATTATGACAAGGCCTATTTTCAGTTGGACATGTAACAACATGTCTGCTGGCCCACTCCCCAATGGAGGTGTTTATGAGTCCAGATGTAATCAGCTGCTTGTCAGTGGAGCCTGTCATGGAGATAACACTATGTGGCATGTGATTTATCTGCAGGGCAACAGGGAAATAGCTTTCAGGACGTGGACACACACACACACACACACACACACACAGACACACACACACACACACACACACACACACACACACACACACACACACACACACACACACACACACACACACACACACACACACACACACACACACACACACACACACACACACACACACACACACAGAGAGAAACAGAAACAGAAGTAGAAGTAGCAGGGAAATAGCATTCCTGATAAGGATAAAAACATCATCTTAGATCTGGGTAAATGTGGTAGGATGTGATAGAAAAGGATTGGCCCAGGTTGGGTTAAAATGATGAACTACTGTCAAAACATCCTCTGTACTTATGCCCTGGCAACTCAATGATTTTTCCAACCTCAAGGGAGTTTTTAATTGTCACTGTCGACCTTGGCTTTCACTTTTTGAAGAAGTTCAAGTTCTCTTGAAAGTTCAGTGACTTATATGACTTTGAAAAAGCACCAAAGTAATTAATAAAATGTGAATAATAATAAAAAATTCTCCATGACTTAGCTGGTGAAATAAATGTTGAATAGGTAGAATAGATTGCAAAGAGTCTTTTATTTACCTGGTGTTAAAGGTAGCATCCATACTCAGTAGGGTCTTCTAATAAGCCAGGACACACAACATCACAACGCACACCATAGTGTCAACATCATCACTATCATCAGCTAGGTTCTGTTGGTTCTGCTACGTTCCAATATCCACTCTAGCGTACTGCTTAGAATGTATGGACAAATAACTAGTATGCTAGTGTAGATATTGGAACTGAGCTGCCTTCTCAACAGGGGGTTCAAATCATTGTCATCGTCACGTGAACAGAGTCATATTGTACACGTTTTTTTTTCTCCATAAAACATTGTTGCTTTTAGTGACACCGACACCTGCACATAAAAAGTATATATATATATATATATATATATATATATATATATATATGGAATGACATCAAACATATTGAAACCATGTGTTTGATACCATTGTATATATATAGATAGTATTATATATATATATATAATACTATCTATATATATACAGTGCCTTCAGAAAAGTATTCACACCCCTTGACTTTTTCCATATTTTGTTGTGTTACCGCCTAAATTTAAATGGATAAAACATTTTTTTTTAAATGTCACTGGCCTACACACAATGCCCCATAATGTTAAAGTGGAATGATGTTTTTCAATTATTTTTTTTACAAATTAATAAAACATGAAAAGCTGAAGGTTGGTGGCAGCTTAATTGGGGAGGACGGGCTTGTGGTAATAGCTGTTGTGGAATAAGTGTAATGGTATCAAACACATGGTTTCTATGTGTTTGATGTCATTCCAATAGTGTCGTTCCAGCCATTATTATGAGCCGTCCTCCCTTCAGCAGCCTCCACTGTATTCAACCCCTTTGTTAAAGCCTAAATAAGTTAAAAAGTAAAACTGTACTTAACAAGTCACACTAAGCTGTATGGACTCCCTCTGTATGCAATAATAGTGTTTAACATTGTTTTTGAATTTCTACCTAATTTCTGTACCCCACACATACAATTATATATAAGGTCCCTCAGTCGAGCAGTGAATTTCAAACACAGATTCAACTACAAAGACCAGGGAGGTTTTCCAATGCCTTGCAAAGAAGGGCACCTATTGGTAGATGGGTAAAAAAAAAACACACACATTGAATATCCCTTTGAGCATGAAGATATTAACTACACTTTGGATGGTGTATCAATATACCCAGTCACTACAAAGAAAATCCTTCCTAACTCAGTTGCCGGAGAGGAAGGAAACCGCTCAGGGATTTCACCATGAGGCCAATTGTGAAGTTAAAACATTACAGTATTTAATGGCTGTGATAGGAGAAAACTGAGAATGGATCAACAACATTGTAGTTACTCCACAATACTAACCTAATTGACAGAGTGAAAAGAAGGCAGCCAGTTTAGAATAAAAATATTCCAAAACATGCATCCTGTTTGCAACAAGGCACTAAAGTAATTCTGCAAAAAAAATGTGGCAAAGCAATTCACTTTCTGTCCTGAATACAAGGTGTTATGTTTGGGGCAAATTCAATACAATACATTACTGAGTACCATGCTCCATATTTGCAAGCATAGTGGTGGCTGCATCATGTTATGCATGTAATCGTTAAGGACTGGGGAGTTTTTCAGGATACAAAATAAACGGACTGGAGATAAGCACAGGCAAAATCCTTGAGGAACACCTGATTCAGTCTTCTTTCCACCAGAATTCAATACAATACATTACTGAGTACCATGCTCCATATTTGCAAGCATAGTGGTGGCTGCATCATGTTATGGGTATGCTTGTAATCGTTAAGGACTAGGGAGTTTTTCAGGATAAAAAATAAATGGACTGGAGATAAGCACAGGCAAAAACCTAGAGGAAAACCTGATTCAGATTAATTCAACGTTCAGCAGGATAATAACCTAAAACCCATGCCAAATCTACAATACAGTTTCTTACCAAGAAGACATTGAATGTTCCTGAATGGCCATGTTACAATTTTGACTAAAATCTACTTAAAAATCTATGGCAGTGGGCCTCCCGAGTGGCGCACCAATCTAAGGCACTGCATTGCAGTGCTTGAGGTGTCACTACAGACCCGGGTTCAATCCCAGCTGTGACCGGGAGTCCCATAGGGTGGCACACAATTGGCCCAGTGTCGTCCTGGTTAGGGGGGAGGGTTTGCTCTAGCAACGCCTTGTGGCAGGCCAGGCGCCTGCAAAAATCTATTTAATCCATTTTGAATTGAGGCTGTAACAACAAAATGTGGAATAAGTCAAGGGGTATGAATATTTTCTGAAGGCACTGTATATATAGATTTGTCATTCATTCTCTATGGACATGTCAGTCAAGTGAATTTTACTTTGGGTTGTGTTTTGTAAAATCTGACTCTTATCTGGAGGGATGCCTGTTCTTTGATCAAGACACACACCCAAACGCACACACATACACGCTCAACTAACATAGGCAGGTCTGTTCATTTGAGAAGGAGACATACGTACCCCTTTCTATAGTGATACCCCTCTGTAGGTACTGTATAGCTTACTCCCATCAAAACACAGTTAGGAACCAAAGCAGTTACAAACAAGAGAGAAAATGACTGGTCATGGTCTGTAAACGTCAACTGAGTGTCGCATACATCCTCCAGTCTAGGGCTGGAACCAGAGAGGGCAAAGTTTGGCACAATGTCACTTCTCTCTCTAATGTTGTGGTACGTACAACCTAGTAGAACGTCTTAGAAAGTAGAAGGTTGGTTATTGTACAAGGGACAGATTGTATCATGTAAATGTGGATGACAAAACCATTTTAATTCAGAACTTTTAAATACTGTATCTTCAAAATAAAATATCAGAGTGTGGAGACGGAGAAACAAAAAACATATATTTCAAATATCTACATCTAATTGTTTAGGCAGTGAAAAAGCAGTCTGTCAAGAAGGAGTGTGGAATGATGTCATCGGTGTTGTAGTCGGTCTTGAACTGCTTTGGACAGACATTTTTAGTGATCAGAGAACAGACAATACTGCTAGTCAACCACTGGCTGTTTGAACAGATGTGGGTTGAGAAAGGGAGACAGTGATCATTGATAGACATTGTTCCAAATGGTGTGTGTGGGTTTTCTTCTCAGCCTCTTCTGTTACAAACTAACAATATGCAGTGGTCGGTCGCTAGTGACTCGTGTAATATACACAATACCACACAAGTCTCTCAACTGTCACTGTACTGTACTGTACACCAAAAATACTATACATCCACAACTTAAAAAAAATACAAATAAAAAATATGTGAAAATAAAATGGCTGGAAGAGTCTTCTTGAATAGAGGACATTCCATAGAAAGGTGAAAGTCAGAAGTCAATGTAATGAATGGGTGGAAAGCTGCTCCCTTAGTTTTTCCTGTAAACATCCACTCCTGCCTTGAGCTTGGTGTATTCCACTCATCCCTCTCTCCCTCTCTCCCTTCTCTGTTCTGTCGCTTTTCATCCCGACTTGCCAAAGAACCCTCACCGCCACTCTTCCTCTCCTCCATTTCTCCACACCTTATCCTTTCTCCTCCTTTCTGAAGGTCAAGGTAAGAGCCCTCCGTCATCATTCACTTGTTTTCTCGCTTTCTTTCCGTCAAGGCTCTCTCTCTCTCTTTTTCCTCTGTCTCTCTCCCTCTCTCTTTCTTTCTCTTCCTCTTGACATATCCATACATTCACTTTCCCAGTGGAACAAGCTTTGAACAAACTGAACTGGTAGAAAGAAAATGTATTGTGGTATTCATGCACATGCACAGTCTCTCTTCACGCCTCAGTCCCTAACAACCCCTGGCACCTCCCTCCTCTACCCCCTCAATCTCTAGTGCGGTTGGTAACTAACTTTAACCTCCCACTCCCACTCCCACTCCCACCCCCACCTTACTCTACACCAGTGTTTTCACTCCCAGTCCTGGAGAGCTACAGGACCATGGAGGCTTTTGTTCCAGCCCAGCACTAATAAACCTGATATTCTCAAAACAACTGTTCATAACACTTCAATTACTTGAATCAGGTGTTGTTACTGCAAGGCTGGAGCTAAAGCCTGCACAAGCCTATGTCTCTCCAGGACCAGAGATAAGTTGTGACTCCTGTCTCTAGACCCAGGAGTCAGGCGAAGCCGGGTAGTGGCTGGTCTCGTAGTTGAGTTCGGAGTAGGGCCGGGATGCAGAGTAGAAGTCCACGTAGTTGCCGGTGGATTTGAGGCCCAGGTGCATCCGGAGGTCAGTGGCAGCCTGAGACGGGGGCTGGGGGAGGGGCTGGTCTGGAGGCTCGAAGAAGGAGTCATCCAGCATGCGGCCGGGGTTCTGCGGCGGAGGGAAGGATGGAGGGAGGGATGGAGGGAACGTGTCGTAGTCTTTTATAGGTGTAGAGGAGCAGTCTGCCTGCGGAGCTATGGCCATGGGCTGAGGGGGGATCTGGAGAGGAAATAAAAACTCATCACACATCAGAAACTATACAGTTAGTTTCATCTTCCAAAGTTGAGGCTGTATTAAGTTTACATTGACACATTTCACAGAGCCGTTTAATTGGTCTAACTTCATCTGAGGTGATAAGATAAGGTTTTTAATTGGATAAGCGCGGGGTGTGGTTTCAGGTTGCCACGGTTTCACGCTCTCCAGTTTGTGGGCGGGGCATTGGTGAAGATTCCGGAACACATCAGAGCTTATCAGAACCTCCACCTTCCTGAAGACGCAACCATGACAACCATCACCATAGCACCAGATGCCAAGGAGGTAACTTGCTAACAATACGTGCCATAAAAATCTGTGCGTGTGTGTGTGCGTGCAGCAATTTGAGTGTGTGTGTATGTGCATGCGTGCATGTGCATGTGTGTATTTGTATGTGTGTGTGTGCGGGTGTGTTTGTAGTTGTACTGTAGCTCACCTGGTTGTGTTTAATGTCGTCATTAGCAGTTATATAAGAGTTCCGGAACAACGTGGATGTTCCACAGGAGATTTGGACTGAAAGAAGAGAGAGACGGTGTCAGAGAGCGAGAGAGAGTGTGAGAGAGAATGTGAGAGAGAAAGAGAGAGAAAGAGAGAGATAACGAGAGCGTGTCAGAGAGAGAGAGAGAGAGAGAGAGAGAGAGAGAGAGAAAGATAGAGGGAGGGAGGGAGGGAGGGAGAGAGAGAGAGAGGGAGGGAGGGAGGGAGGGAGGGAGGGAGGGAGGGAGGGAGGGAGGGAGGGAGGGAGGGAGGGAGGGAGAACTTTTGTGAGTGTAATGTTTACTGTTATTTTTTAAATTGTTTATTTCAATAGCTTTGGCAATGTAAACATGTTTCCATGGCATTAAAGCCCTTTTGAATTGAATTGAGAGAGAGAAGGAAAGAGAAAGAAAGACAGAAAGACAAAGAGTGAGAGAAATAGATGGAGAAGAAGTGTGAGAAAGAAGAAGTATATTAAAGAGAGAATCAGCCTGAGAACATGTCAGAGACTGGTGAAAATAACATCAGCCTTTAAGTCGCACAGTTAATTAGTGACAAAATGTCTATAGAGTATGTAAGTCTAAACTAGGAATTAGTGAATGCCTCTTAATGAGTTAAGAGAGCTACAGGAAACTACCAAAATAAAGGGGTGTTGGGCCACCACGAGCCAGAACAGCATCAATGCACTTTGACATCAACTCTATTGGAGGGATGCGACACCATTCCTCCATGAGAAATTCCATAATTTCATGTTTTGTTGCTGGTGGAGGAAAACGCGGTCTCAGGCGCCGCTCCAGAATCTCTCATAAGTGTTCAATTGGGTTGAGATCTATCCCCCATGGCATATGGTTTACATAGTTTTCATGCTCATCAAACCATTCAGTGACCACTTGTGCCCCGTGGATGGAGATACTGTCATCCTGGAAGAGACCACTCCCATCAGGATAGAAATGATCAGTCAGATTGGCTGTATTGGCGTTTACCTTGTCCTCTAAGGGGTTGACATCCCACACCACAACAGAGCCGCCAGAACCATAATTTACTGCAGTTACCTGTATATTATAATAATAATAATAATAACAATAATATATGTATTTCATATAGCACTTTCATTACAAAGACAATATCAAAGACGCTTTGAAAAGAAAACTAAAACAAATGTAGTGGCAGGTCTTGACTGAGGCGATGGACAAGTGAGATAGCTAATTGTTGATGATTTGTGTAGATGTATCTGGCGTAGGCTACAGCCATACAGTAGCCTGTTAAACCGTTTGATTCGAGAACTCAAACCTTTGTCCTGGATATTCTTGATCAATTGAGGTTATTATATGAGAAAAACTAAGCAATAGATAGGGGAGGGAGGAGGAGAGGGAGGAGGAGAGAGAGAGATGGGGGAGAGAGAGAGGGAGAGAGAGAGAGAGGGAGGGGGGAGAGAGAGAGGGAGGGGGAGAAAGAGAGGGAGGGGAAGAGAGAGAGTGGGGAGAGAGGGAGGGGATAGAGAGAGAGAGAGAGAGGGAGAGGGAGGGAGAGAGAAAAGGAGGGAGAGGAAGAGAGAGGGAGGGTGAGAGAGAGAGGGGGAGAGAGAGAGGGGGAGAGGGAGGGAGAGAGAGAGAGGGGGGAGAATGGCGGAAAGAAATGCGTAGATAGAAAGTAATAATCTGTTCTTTATGACTCCTCTCACATACCTGCCATGGCGTCTTTCCGGGATGTGTGCTCTCCTTTGTTGCTGTGGAAACCTGCGTTGGTTGCCGTGGAGTCGTTTTCGGACTTGCGATCCTTCATACTCATCATCTCTCTGGGAGAGGCCGGGGCGCTTACTGTATTACACACACACCAGTCAGACACACACAATCACACACACATTATTCATCATTAGGTATGTTTAGTGTGACAGCATGAAGGTCGTCTCCTGCAGGTCAGAGTTGCACACAGTAATTCCCTTGAAAATCCTTACACGGAACCGAAACCAGCTGCGCGCGTGCGCCATCGTGCATACATTTATTTTGTCCCCCCACACCAAACGCGATCACGACACGCAGGTTAAAATATCAAAACAAACTCTGAACCAATTTCATTAATTTGGGGACAGGTCGAAAAGCATTAAACATTTAGGGCAATTTAGCTAGCTAGCTTGCACTAAATAATTTGTCCTATTTAGCTAGCTTGCTGTTGCTAGCTAATTTGTCCTGGGATATAAACATTTAGTTGCTATTTTACCTGAAATGCACAAGGTCCTTTATGCCAACATTAATCCACACATAAAACGGTCAACCGAACCATTTCTAGTCATCTCTCCTCCTTCCAGGATTTTTCTTCTCTGGACTTCATATTGGATTGCCAACTTTCATAAATGAGGTGCATTACCGCCACCGACCTCGTTCGTCTTTCAGTCACCCACGTGGGTATAACCAATGAGGAGATGGCACGTGGGTACCTGCTTCTATAAACCAATGAGGAGATGGGAGAGGCAGGACTTGCAGCGCGATCTGCGTCACAAATAGAACTGACTTCTATTTTAGCCCTTGGTAACTCAGATGCTCATTGGCGCGCGCGAGCAGTGTGGGTGCAATAATTGAATAATATAGATTTCTAAATTTATTTTGCAACGTTCACGCACGTGACGCGAGCGGTGTAGTCAGGGTATTACTCACACGCACACACAGACACTCACTCACAGGGGGCATGTGATCTCCTCTTACAGTCCCCTGAAAATGCTTACTCACACACTACAGTCTATGATACTGCTTACCTACACACTCTTATCAAGTGTATACTTCATACATAATATAAACTGCTCACCTACACTGTATTAAACCATCCAGATAATAGAAGGCTTTAAGTAGCATGTTCATCCCTAAAAGACTACAGCATTCTATAAATATAAATAACCTAATAGAAACATACACAATATACTGTTCCTTACTAGAACAATAGAGAGAGGAGGAGGGGAGGGAAGAGGAGAGGTGGGGAGAGGAGGGGTGGGGAGAGGAGGGGTGGGGAGGGAGAGGCGGGGAGGGGAGAGGAAGGGAGGGAAGAAGAGAGGAGGGGTGTGAGGAAGAGAGGAGGGGTGGGGAGAGGAGTGGAGTGGAGAGGAGGAGAGAGGAGAGAGGAGGGGGGAAATGGGAAGGGAGAGGAGGGGTGGGGAGGGGAGAGGCGGGGAGGGGAGAGGAAGGGGAGGGAAGAAGAGAGGAGGGGTGGGAGGAAGAGAGGAGGGGTGGGGAGAGGAGTGGAGTGGAGAGGAGTGGATAGGAGGAGATAGGAGAGAGGAGGGGGGAGATGGGAAGGGAGAGGAGGGGTGGGGAGGGGAGGGGAGAGGAAGGGTGGGGAGAGTAGGGTTGAGGAGGGGAGGGGTGAGGAGGGGAAAGGAGGAGAGAGGTGAGAGGAGATGGGAGAGGTGGGGAGGGGAGAGGTGAGGAGGGGAGGAGAGGGGAGTGTGACAACCCTGTGACAGCAACTATGTTAAATGGATAATCACTACCGTAACACAACACCGTTAGATCCTGTAACCCCGGAGACCAGGCTCGTCACTGTTAGATACGGTTACCCATGGATATCAGGTCTGAGAGCTATCAGCATGGTACACTGAGCGCCTAGGGGCTTTGAAAGGTCACACAGACACATGCACGCACATGTACACACACAAACATACACACACACTCACAGTTAGAACAGTCATCAGAGCAGGATCACTCAGTTACTCTGAGATTGTCTGAGGAGAGAAACAGTTCAGCCATGAAACCCTTATCATTTACTACAGTCCCACAGAGGGAGTGTGTGTGCATGGGCCCCTAGGTCAGGGTCTCTCTTGGCCAGTGTTAATCACAGAGAACAGACCAGGTCCTACGCTTGAATGAGGATGACGCACACACATCTCTCTCTCTCTCTCTCTCTCTCTCTCTCTCTGTCTCTCTCTCTCTCTCTCTCTCTCTCTCTCTCTCTCTCTCTCTCTCTCTCTCTCTCTCTCTCTCTCTGTCTCTCTCTCTCTCTCTTTCTCTCTCTCTCTCCCCCTCTTCCCTCCCTCCCTCTCTCAATCTGCTTTGATCGGTCTCAGAGGCTAGAAAACATGGTTGTAGTAGATCCAGAACAGCATGTACTGGAGAGCAGGGGAACAGAAGAACGAGAGAACCATGCAACGCAGGAATAGAGAGTGATAAAAGAGAGGGAGAATGAGGAGAGGAAAGTCGGAGGAGAAGAGGTGTGGAAAGGAGGGAGGTGAGGGATGGAGGAAAGGGGAGAGCAGGCTTTCTATATCCCTCTAAGCTCCTGATTCTCAATGTCAATATTCAAAGTTAGACTCATCTTCTCCTCTCCTCCTCTTACAACTTACGTCATCATGTCTAACTTCACTCCTCAGGGAACTGTTATCACTACTGTACCACACTCTCACTTGCAGTATGACATTATAATACCGTTCTTAGTAGGTGCAGAGCAATGAAGTGGCAAGAAATAGTGATGTTTTTTTCATTGACCTTGAGATGGAATAGTTATTGAACACACAGGCACATAAGCATGCGCACAATCGCGCGCACACACACACACATACACACACACACACCATTAAGCAGGGAAGCTAGTTGCTCTGAAGCTAAGGCCAGGGCCAGTTAAATTCCACTAAGCCAGGGGGAGGAAAAGCACTTTTCTGCCTCATCACCAGGCTAAATCCACTGTGGAGGAAGCACAGCCACAGGCAGGCTAGCCCTGGTGCTATTGGCTATTGCTAACCATGCAAAGTCTGAAAGCCCATAGGCACGTTAGAGCTGATGCTAATGGATAATGATAATGTACTCTTCCTATAGCTCTCTGGCTCATTGGCCTGTTTAAGGGAGAGGAAGTTGGAGGCAAGAGTTTATCAGGGTGACAAAGAGGACCGCTTACACACACACACACCAGAGGAGGCTGGTGGGAAGAGCTATAGGAGGACCGACTCTTTGTAATGGCTGGAATGGAATGAATAGAACTGAGTCAAATGTGGTTTCCATGTATTTGATACCGTTCCGTTCCACACACACACACACACACACACACACACACACACACACACACACACACACACACACACACACACACACACACACACACACACACACACACACTGACCTGAGCGGTTGTTGGGTGAGGTTCGTACGGGGGACACAGAGGGGGTGCGAGAGGAGGAGTAGGGTCTCTGTCTGTCTCTCTCTATCGTAGAGGCAGAACCAACAAAGTGATACTGGGAGTATCCATCCTGTAGGAGAGAGAGAGAGAGAGAGACAGAGAGAAAAAGAGGGAGAGAGAAACATGTTAGAATCGCCCTATAAAGTACACACATTGAAAAATCCATCCTACAGAACATAGACAGATATATTAAAATGTCTTCAAAATTAGTACAAAAATAGTCCAAAATATAAATACAAACAAATACAAATGAATCACACACCACAGTGATCCCTGTTAGGCGATTGCCCAGATGACTATAACACCACAGTGATACCTGTTAGGTGATCCCCCAGATGACTATACCATCACAGTAATCCCTGTTAGATGATTTCCCAGATGACTATACCATCACAGTGATCCCTGTTAGATGATTCCCCAGATGACTATAACACCACAGTAATCCCTGTTAGGTGATTCCCCAGATGGCTATAACACCACAGTAATCCCTGTTAGGTGATTCCCCAGATGACTATAACACCACAGTAATCCCTGTTAGGTGATTCCCCAGATGGCTATAACACCACAGTAATCCCTGTTAGGTGATTCCCCAGATGGCTATAACACCACAGTAATCCCTGTTAGGCGATTCCCCAGATGACTATACCACCACAGTAATCCCTGTTAGGTGATTCCCCAGATGACTATAATACCACAGTACAGCAGCTGTTGTTTCAATATAAAGACTGTAGATGGAACAGATAGAAATCTTCAGTTGGGTTCACCCACCAATTAAGTCATTGTCTACACTAACGATGCTTCTCTACCTTAACCACCCAAAACTCCACTCACATAATTGCTGCTGTATAATTGCTGTGTTGATATGACAGAAAGCTACAACAGGTACCTACTGAGCTGGAACACAATTAAATAAAGAACAAAAACAGGATAATTGAAAACAACACTTAACAAAGCATTAAACATTGGATTCAGCAATAGGACCGTTATACAAGAGCCATAACCCTTATAGTTAATAATGATGTCATTATACTGTAACTATGATGACTGTTCTGTCACCACTATTTCTCCCTCCTTTGGGAACCTTCCCCTTGTCTGCCATGATTCACCTTTTACCTTATCTGCTAACGCACGCACGCACACATCCTGTCCTGCCGTGACATGCCTGTTTCCTGCAGAGCTCCAGAAGGATCAAAGGTTGGATCCTCTCTGATACAGTTCAAAGACGCCCCAATTTCCCTCTCTCCTCTCCTCATATCCCCTCACTCTCATTTCCCCCCCTCCATACCCTCACTTATCTTACCCTCTCTCCTCTCCTCATATCCTCTCACTCTTATTAACCCCCTCCAAACCCTCACTTATCTTACCCTCTCTCCTCTCCTCATATCCTCTCACTCTCATTACCCCCCTCCATACCCTCACTTATATTACCCTCTCTCTTCTTGCTATCTATCTTCACCTCTACCCCCAAGCAAGAAGAGAGTTTTGTAACCATTGTGCCTCTTGCATCTAACGACATTGGACAGGTATTTCAAGGCTGCAAGGTAAGAGGCGAATAAAGCACTTAAAGCCTACGCACAAGGTGTGTGTATGTGTGTGTGTGATGCGATTAGGCTGAATAAAGGTTACAAAAAAAAATGGTTCGTCCCCCAGGCCTCAGCCACGGCAACTTCTGTCGTTTTACCACACTCATTCCATGTCACGCTTTTTAACCTTCAGCCCTTTAGCCCTTCATGCTTTGATTTTTTCCCTACAGTCAAATCCCCTTTATGTTCTCACTGAGACAGCTGTATAACGTGTGTGTGCATGTCGGTGCATGTGTGCATGCGTGTGTGTGTATGTGTGTGTATGTGTGTAAAGAAATAGTCGTGACTCTGTCTCTCAGAAATAGGTCTATTCCACATCAAACTGGGAATGGGAGCAAAGACAATGGGAAATTAGAGTGTTTTATTAGATTCAATCGGTTACTTATTAATTTACTCTAAGTGCCTCAACACTTGAATATGGAATATGTCTAATATTAAACACTAATTTAAACTACACTCTGATCTTATAACTGAATTCCTAAAGCCCAATAACGTAAGGCTAAAGTCCCAGGCAGTGACTATCTGAAAGGAATCTATGGACATTTTTCCCATTCAGTAGAATGTTAAGGATGTTTTTAAATGAAAACTACGTCACACACATGCTCACTATTCAGCAAGAAGGCATACACACGCACGCACATATTCTGTCTCTCACACATGACTACGCCTCAGACAGTTCAACTCCCTCTCCTCCTCCTCTCCCTGCACTCCCTGCACTCCCCACCCCAATCACCATCCCCAGATATAGCATACATCCAACACATCTATCGTACCATCCCCCCACTGGCATTCTCTGCTATCAGACTAGAGTTAGACTGGAAACCATGTAGAGCCACGCACACAGGCCTCACACATGCTATAAATCCAACACACGCAGGACACATGCACACAGCATGTGCAGGACCTTCCCGTGCTACCCATGGTCAGTAACCTGACACCTGATTTGCATTAGCTGTCAGGAAATCTAATCACATTTTATTTGTCACGTGCTTCGTAAACAACAGGTGTCGACTAACAGTGAAATGTTTACTTACGGGCCCTTCCCAACAACGTGGAAATAATAGAAAATAACACAAGGAATAAATACATAATGAGTAATGATAACCTGGCTTTATACACGGGGTACCAGTACCGAGTCCATGATAACTTGGCTATATACACGGGGTACCAGTACCGAGTCCATGATCATTTGGCTACCTACACGGGGTACCAGTACCGAGTCCATGATAACTTGGCTACCTACACGGGGTACCAGTACCAAGTCCAAGTGCAGGGGTACGAGTTAATGCACGTAGATATATACAGATGAAGTTTACTACCCAAAACATTTGACTTAAGTTAAACAATTTAAAGGCAATGCTACCAAATACTAATTGAGTGTATGTAAACTTCTGACCCACTGGGAATGTGATGAAAGAAATAAAAGCTGAAATAAATCCTTCTCTCTACTATTATTCTGACATTTCACATTCTTAAAATAAAGTGGTGATCCTAACTGACCCAAGATAGGGAATTGTTACTAGGATTAAATATCAGGAATTGTGAAAAACTGAGTTTAAATGTATTTGGCTAAGGTGTATGTAAACTTCCGACTTCAACTGTAAATGAAACAAACACGTAACACAAACAGCGCACCGACTTGAAACAGGAACAATGATGACTGGGGAAGAAACCAAAGGGAGTGACATTTTTAGGGCAAGTAATCAAGGAGGTGATGGAGTCCAGGTGAGTGTCATTATGCGCCTAACGCTGGTGACAGGTGTGCGCCCTAACGAGCAACCTGGTGACCTAGAGGCCGGAGAGGGAGCACACGTGTCCATGTACTCTTAGATTTAAGTTCTGCATTTGACATTGTTGACCATGATGTCCTTCTGGACAGACTAGGTTGGCCTCTCCAGTCCAGTTCTAAAATAGTTTAGGACCTATTTAACCCTTGGTGAACATAATATAAAGAAAGTGTTTCTGTGCTGCCCCTCTTCTCTCTCTCTCTCTCTCTCTCTCTCTCTCTCTCTCTCTCTCTCTCTCTCTCTCTCTCTGTCACGACTTCCGCTGAAGTGTTCAGGCGGCGTTTGGCTGTCGACGTCACCGGTCTTCTAGCCATCGCCGATCCACTTTTAATTTTTCCATTTGTTTTGTCTTTGTTTTCCACACACCTGGTTTTCATTACCCAATTACATGTTCATGTATTTAACCCTCTGGTTCCCCCATGTTTGTGTGCGTGATTGTTTCTTGTTCCTTGTCGGTATTATTCCGTGTGTTTTGGGCACGTTGTATTTTGTTTACCTTTTGCCGTATTGAGGAAATACGTTGTTCCCTCATCTCTGCTCTCCTGCGCCTGACTTTATGCACCAGCTACACACACCGACTTGACACTCTCTCTGCCTCTGCCTCTTTCTCTCTGCCTCTCTCTCTCTCTCTGCCTCTCTCTCTCTGCCTCTGCATCCCTCTCTCTGCCTCTGCCTCCCTCTCTCTGCCTCACTCTCTCTGCCTCTGCCTCCCTCTCTCTGCCTCTGCCTCCCTCTCTCTGCCTCTGCCTCCCTCTCTCTGCCCCTCTGCCTCTCTGTCTCTGCCCCTCTGCCTCTGCCACCGGCAGTTCTTAATGTCAGCATCATGACAGACAAAGAAGACACGGCCGACTGTCTGTGTGTGTTGGATTGAACAACCCTGGAAGGTACTGAGAGAGAGAAAGAGAGAGAGAAAGAGAGAGAGAAAGAGGGGGAGAGAGAGAGCAGACATATAGAGAAAGTAGTGGGGAGAGAAAGTTATAGTAAATATAGGGAGAAAGAGGTAAAAGACAAGTCCAGGAGGGACAACATTGTATCTTTGTGATCAGCAGAATCACCTTGTCAACACCTCCAGTCTGTTTATCCAGCCCCTTAAGGTACAATGTCAGTCATGGCATCCATAGCTTCGTATATGAGTTTGTGGTTACATTCTTACCCTCAGCTAACCATACCAAGTGGCAACGTCAAGCTGTTAAATTCACACATTCTGCCATTCAATGATAGCAAATGTACAGATATAGAACCCTAGCGATCATTACATAACATATTGATAAACGTATACTTGGACACAACACGGAACTTATGTTTTATTGATGACTGGAGTCTACATTGATCTCATCAGCATCTGTTCTATTTTCATATAATTATTGTCCCGATCCATGCTCATGTTCTCTAGCCCCAAGGCAAACCCTGTCTACATATTCTGTAGGAAGTGATTAACAGTTGTCAGTGGAGTCTCCAACACACACACGCACACACACAAACTCATACACGCACATGCACGCACACACAGGCAGACACAGGCACATGCACTGTGTGAGGAGACAGTGTGAATGTTCTCATTACCCCAGACTTCAAAGCAAACAGCATTCTGAGATGGCAGTTTAAGCCACCTCATTATTGACCTAATCCTATATTCTCCTCTCTTCTAACACAAACATGTAACAGAACACACACTCTGCTAGTACTAGTAGTATTACACACACACACACACACACACACACTTTTCTGATCAATGTTTCATATAGGGGAGATCCTAACGTGTACAAGAAACTTTACAGACAGACTGTGTCATTCTTCTAGTACCAATAACTCAAAATCCAAATGTCCTTTCAAAGATGTTCTAGTGAATCAAATTTTTCACTCTCATTTCTCGCTACTTTGTATGAGGTAGACTCCTGTATTAATCTCAATTAGTACCCCTGGTTAGGGACAGGGAGACAAAAACAAAAGGTTTTTAGTCTGAATACACCATTTACACACACTCTCTCTATCGAGGGCTACTGTTGTCCATCCGTCTGCCTGGGTGTGCTGTCTACTGTCCCTCTCCTCCTTTTCCCCCTTTCCTTCACTCTCTTTCTCTCTCCTCTTTCATACGTGCACAGATTGAGTGGGGAGTCTAGGCAGCAGAGTGGACTATCCCCGAAAGACACTAAAGTTGCAAGAGCAGAATACTCTCTGGGGTGACTTTGGGACAAGACTTTTGTTGAATGTGTTAATGTTGAATTTGTCAGAGACTGTGTACAGATGTAAGATCTTAATTTGAGCCTGTTTGCTACAGCAGGAAAATATTTCTGCAGCAACAGGAAATGTGAATTTTTATGTGGATTATATTTAATGGACATTTTTGTAGGGTTTGATCAATTTTTTGTAAAAGGTCTGAAATGTGAAAGTGGAAAACAAACTTCATTGAACTGTTTAAACTTGAAATACACTGCACATTTTAGATTTCTTGCATTGTAGGAAAGTTCTTCTGCAACTAGGTGATCAAATTAAGATCCTACATATGTATGTGTCAGTGACATTGGTCATTCAGGTGTGACAGACAGGAGTAGACAGGACAGCCTAAGGCTGATACCATGACACACAAACAGGGCAGTGTATTACTCACGCTCGTGCACTCACACACACCAAACATTGATGAACTACTGTCCACCCATCCTGAAATCATGTAGGGAATTGAAAATGTTTTAATTTAAAAAACAAACTGAAGAATAACTTGGATTCTAACCTCTTTGACTGCACTCCCATTCAGAGCTGTGTTCACTGAAAAGATCAGAACATCTATAGAACCTAGCTAATCAAGTTGGGTCTGACTGTTCCTTTTCCAGAGGAAAAGAGAGAGACAGAGAGAATGAGAGAGAGAGAGAGAGAGAGAGAGAGAGAAGGGTGGGAGAAAGGGGAACAAGGAGACAGCGAGAGAAAGGGATGAGAAAGAGTGAAATAGAGCGAGAGAGAGAGATAAAGGAGAGCTATTTAGAGAGAGAAGGGATATAACTTGAATAGACTAACAGTACACAATAGACCCTGGGCTTGGGGCTTGGGGCTAAGCAAAGTCTTATTTAGGAAACATTCACAGTAAATATTTCATAGTACTGTTTTGTTGTTCCTCTCATCTAAACCCCATTGTTCTTCTGTGTGAACATTACACACACACACACATTTTATAAAAAGATAAAACTTAAATATCAAATCAAACGTTATTTGTCACATGCCCCAAATACAACAAGTTTAGACCTTACTGTGAAATAATTACTTAAGCCCTTAACCAGCAGTGTAGTACAAGAAGAGTTAAGAAAAGATTTACCAAATAAACTAAAGTAAAAATATTAATGAAAAGTAGCACAATAAAATAACAATAACGAGGCTATATACAGGGGGTACCGGTACCGAGTCAATGTGTGGGGGTACAGGTTAGTCGGTGTGATTTGGTGAAGTGACTATGCATAGATAATAAACAGCGAGTAGCAGCAGTGTAAAAACAAATGGAGGGGGGGCGAGGGTCAATGTAAATAGCCTGGTGGCCATTTGATTAATTGTTCAGCAGTCTTATGGCTTGGGGGTAGAAGCTGTTAAGGAGCCTTTTTGTCCTAGACTTGGCGCTCCGGTACTGCTTGCCGTGCAGTAGCAGAGAAAACAGTCTATGACTTCGGGGGACTGGAGTCTCTGACAATTCTTTGGTCTTTCCTCTGACACCGCCTAGTATATAGGTCCTGGATGGCAGGAAGCTTGGCCCCAGTGATGTACTGGGCCGTACGCACTACCTTCTGTAGCGGGTTACGGTCAGATGCCGAGCAGTTGCCATACCAGGCGGTGATGCAACCGGTCAGGATGCTTTCGATGGTGCAGCTGTAGAACATTGAGGATCTAGGGACCCATGACAAATCTTTTCAGTCTCCTAAGGGGGATATCACATTTACATAAGTATTCAGACCCTTTACTCAGTACTTTGTTGAAGCACCTTTGGCAGCGATTACAGCCTCGAGTCTTCTTGGGTTTGACGCTACAAGCTTGGCTCACCTGTATTCGGGGACTTTCTTCCATTCGTCTCTGCAGATCCTCTCAAGCTCTGTCAGGTAAGATGGGGAGTGTTGCTGCACAGCTATTTTCAGGTCTCTCCAGAGATGTTCGAGCGGGTTCAAGTCCAGGCTCTGGCTGGGCCACTCAAGGACATTCAGAGACTTGTCCCGAATCCACTCCTGCATTGTCTTGGCTGTGTGCTTAGGGCCGTTATCCTGTTAGAAGGTGAACCTTCGCCCCAGTCTGAGATCCTGAGCGCTCTGGAGCAGGTTTTCTCTTTACTTTGCTCCGTTCATCTTTGCCTTAATCCCGACTAGTCTCCCAGTCCCTTCTCCCCTGATTGCTCAGTTTGGCAGGGCGGCCAGCTCTAGGAAGAGTCTTGATGGTTCCAAAGTTCTTCCATTTAAGAATGATGGATTCCACTGTGTTCTTTGGGATCTTCAATGCTGCAGAAATGTTTTGGTACCCTTCCCGAGATCTGTGCCTCGACACAATCCTTCCTCGGAGCTCTACGGACAATTCCTTCGACCTTATGGCTTGGTTTTTGCTCTGCTCTGACATGCACTGTTAACTGTGGGACCTTATATAGACTGGTGTGTGCCTTTCCAAATCATGTCCAATCAATTGAATTTACCACAGGTGGACTCCAATCAAGTTGTAGAAACATTTCAAGGATGATCAATGGAAACAGGATGCACCTGAGCTCAATTTCGAGTCTCATATCAAACGTTCTAAATACTTATGTAAATAAGGTATTTCTGCTTGATTTTTTTTTATGTGCAAAAAAATCTAAAAACTTGTTTCGTTTTGTCATTATGGGGTATTGTGTTAGAATGCTGAGGAAAAAAACCGATTTAATACATTTTAGAATAAGACTGTAACGCAACAAAATGTGTAAAAAGTCAAAAGGAATACTTTCCGAAGGCACTGTATACACTGAGTATATGCTCTTTCCATGACATATACTGACTAGGTGAATTCATGTGAAAGCTATGATCCCTTATTGATGTCACCTGTTAAATCCATTTAAATCAGTGTAGATTAAGGGGAGAAGACATCTTAAAGCAGGATTTTTAAACCTTGAGACAACTGACAAAATATTTAAGTGCCTTTGAACGGGGTATGGTAGTAGGTGCCAGGCGCAACGGTTTGAGTGTGTCAAGAACTGCAACGCTGCTGGGTTTTTCACGCTCAACAGTTTCCTGTGTGTATCAAGAATGGTCCACCACTCAAAGGACATCCAGTGAACTTGACACTACTGTGGGAAGCTTTGGAGACAACATAGGCCAGCATCCTCGTGGAATGCTTTCAACACCTTGTAGAGTCCATGTCCTGACGAATTGAGGCTGTTCTGAGGGCAAAAGGGGGTGCAACTCAATAGGAAGGTGTTCTTAATGTTTTGTTCACTCAGTGTATATCTTAAATGAGTCGTGAGTTTTGATGACATCGATAATGTGGGGGACAGAAACAAATCCAACTGCCTTGACAAAACGCTCCAAGACTAGAAAGTGATAGAAAGTTTTAAAACCAACCCTGTAACACCAAGCTAAGCATGTATACACAATGTATAAGATATGCGAATAAGTCCAGAATCAGAAAGCTTATGTTCTTTTTTTTTTATACCACATTTTTATTTGTTTAGTTATTGTTTTGTTGGGGGCGGTTTACAGGTACATTATCCATTTTAATTTATACGTTTTGAGGCTGCCACTCAAAATAAAAAAATACAATTAAGAAATAAATACAGAATTTTATAATAAATAATAAATTCAGTATAAACAGGAAAAGAAAACCCCCAAAAAGTGGGCCTCCACCTCCAACCTCCCACCCCATTCCCCCAACCAGCCAACATCTATCCATCCATGTCACTCTTATGATCTCGTTATTAAGTATTATAAGAGGTGTATGTCTTACCTTCTTGTAGAGGCTGCGTAGGTCTCTGTACTGCCACATACTGCTGAGCACCTGAGATGCAGCCTTCACCACCTTGGCTGAGTGTCTGAGAGAGAGAGAGAGAGAGAGAGAGAGAGAGAGAGAGAGAGAGAGAGAGAGAGAGAGAGAGAGAGAGAGAGAGAGAGAGAGAGAGAGAGAGAGAGAAAAAAAAATAGTTTGAGTTTAAAATATACGTTATTGGGTCTGGGAGCCCGCAACACTCAAACAAACACTCAAACAAACAAAAACATCAATTGATTAAACATCAATTAAAAACACAACACAAAATCTTCCTCCACAGTAACTAAACACAACAACCTCTGAATACCCCATATGCTCATAAACAGTCCAATGTTATTAACCAGTTTGTAATAAGCAAACTCAACCCCCAGGCAACATCCTCTCCAGCATGCCCACCACGTCCACAGACCCCTGTGCCCGAATACTGTTCTTTCGTCTCTTCCAAATTGCTAATTTAGCTGCCCCTGACACAAAGTTAAGTAAAATAACTACACCCCTTCGACTAAACCTGTACTTTGGCTGAAATTTTTTAATGTAACCTTTGGCCCAAATATAAAGAGTTGGGAAGAGAAAACCTCTCCCAGAGCTGATAACCAACTAGTGCTCAGGTCAATGATCCCGACCAACCTGGGACACTGTAACAAGCAGATGTGCCAGAGTTTCAAACTCAGCACAGAATGGACACCCCTCCCCAATGGTAGGATCCAGGTGTACCAGATGCATGCGGTGGCTATAGCTCCATGGATTATCCTTCATTGGAGGTCAGCTGTCCTCTTATCAATAAGCAGTTTAAATAAAGACCGCCAACAACCTTTTGGGCAGGCCCCTGGACCAAACACCTGCCCACCTCGTCGATTTCACCCCATTCCAGGGAAGAAGCACGGGACACTATCGCCCCGTAGCACTACACATTTCCCACCTCCTTGAACTCCCCCAGCTCCGGGGTATCCAAGGAAAGCAGCATCCCCATGTCCTCCTCTAATGCCTCCGCCGCAACACTAACATTCAGAGCAGGAAACACATAATCCAGACCCTCCTTCCACCGATCAGAATTGGAAGTATCAGATACATACTGCCGATTAAGTACTGGCTAAGAATCGCAGACCTCAGCTGCGACCTTCCCCAGTAGGCGAGATTATCGGATCCCTGCTCTTTCTGCAAGCTCCTCCAACGATCTGCTCCTGCTCCGCATCAGATGACCCAGCTTAGTATACCCCACACCTAACAGGCATGAACGTAGGCTTGCTAAACCCACAGTTCGGGACTGGATGACAATGTTACAAAAAATACGTTCTTGAAAAAGCCACATTCCTGGTGGTGTGCCGGCCTTACGGGACATGTCAAAAATGCTCCAAGCCTGCATAAGAGACTCATAGAATGGAGTCAGGCCAGACAAACCACCACCCTCCAGCTTTAAGAGGAAACGGTGCTTATCTAAGCCCAAACATCCCGTTCTCCTCATCAATGGCTGCGGTTCAAACTCATTAAAGACACACCCTCGTCCACTTACCCTCGCCTTAGTAATTATGTAATTATGTTTTTGTTTTGGTTAGCTTTTGGAGGCTAACATTATTTTGGAGGCTAACATCTTCAGAAGGCTAACATTATTTGACTAATTAATATGCTAACTTTCATACAGTAGGCGTATATTAATAATTATATATTTAATGTAAGTAGACATGCAATCATAATTGACTGTAGCGCATATAAAGCACCCACAAGCTACCGATGGCTGAAAACACAATCATCGTGGGATGAACGATTGACGAATTTCCGGGAAAGGGGGGTCAATTTAAAAATCATCCCTTCCTCCCTCGTCCCTGCAAGTGTATACTCGTCAGACGTCATGATATGTCATCAGAAGTGTCCACTTAATTTGAGGGCTGAGGGGATAGGGTGTGTCTTTTAAGTTTTTGGACTGCAGCCAATGTGTAGGCTGTATCGACCCAGCTAGAACCGTCACTGTACAACAGTCTCTGGACTGCTTGAAGTCGGAAAGCAATGACCCTAGAAGAAATGTCCACCAGGCCTTGCCCACCCTCATGCAGTGGCAGGTACAGGGCTGCAGCTTTAATCCAATTTTGTCCAGACCAGAAGAAATTGACAAGGGTCAGAAATTGACAAGGGTCAAGAAATTTAAGCTCTTGTATCAGATTTTACACACCGGTGGCTGTAAAATCTTTAGTCTGTGCCACTGGGTAGAAGTGGCTAGGTTATTGGCTACCAGCACCGTTCCCCTTTAAGACAGCTGGGGTAGCACCCATTTCCACCTACACAATCTGGCACACACCTTATCCACTACACCCTCCCAGTTCTTTTTTTGAAAGACATCGGAGCCTAGAAAACCCCCCAATGTCTTCATCCCATCTCTGCCCCACTGAAGTCCCCCTGGTAACCGTGGAGCAGACCCTATCTGAAGCTGACCTGCCCACAGCGATTCACTCTTTTCCCAATTAACTCTAGCTGAGGAGACCCGCTCATACACCTTTAGAGCATTTGAGAGAACTTTAACATCCTCACCTCCTTTAATAAAAACTGTCACGTCATCTGCATACACAGACAGTGCTATCGTAGGACCCTTCATAACACCTGGCACAGAGAAACCAGTAAGCCTCGCTCTTAAAAAAACAAGCATTTGGTTCAATTGCCAGACAATATCACTGTCCTGAAATTGGGCATCCCTGCCTGATACCCCTATGGATGGGGAAAGGGCAGCTCAAACCACCCCCACCTTCACCATACATGAGGCCCCAGCATACAGTTAACTTATCCAAGACGGTAATAAAAGCCTTCTCCTGATCCAAAGAAAGCAAACTCACATTCACATCATACAGTTTACAAATGTGTAAAACATCTCTTATTAGAAACAAGTTATCAACAATAGATTTTTTTTTTTTTTTTTTTTTTTATTATCCTTTTTTCTCCCCGTGCTATCCAATTGGTAGTTAACAGCTGGTAGTGGACAGCTCCTGCAGAGCAATGTCAGAGTCCAAAGCAGCTCTCTGCTCAGGGCCCAATTGAGGAAGTCCATGTAACAACTGTCAGCACACAGAGGATCACAATCTTATAGAGGGCAGAGTATAAATCCACGGCATGTTGGCGCATCTCATTGTCATCCGTGGCCACCTTCCCATCAGGGACACGAAGGTAGATCATTTGTTTGCTTTGCAATGTCGATTGCCCTAGGTTATAAAAAAGCGCTAGGTGCATCATATCATTGAGGGTAGTAAAGTGAGACCTAATCAAAGCACCCTTCACTCTTTCATGTTAAAACGACCTCAGTTCATGTCTCTTGTCCTGTAAGTTCATGACTAGTCCAGAGTCATTCTGAGTGAGCAACTTCAACTTAATATATTTGATGCCCTCTTCAAGGGCCATGATAGTCTCTTTAACTTCAATACTAGACAGAGTAGTATACAGTTGACCAAACATACATATTTGGGCCTTCCATTTAATAACCCTAAATTTTTCCCAAAACAAAAACTTTCACAAAACATGGCATCATGTAGTAACATAACATCTAAAAACATTCAAGATGGCGCCGACAGAGATGGTCGGCTCGCTTCAAGTCCTTAGGAAACTATGCAGTAATTTGTTACTTTTATGTATTACTTCTTACATTGTTAGCCAAGAAAATCTTAAGTGCTATTACAAAGTGCCGGGAAGAACTATATATCCTGAGGCTGCATTTATTATAGCATTCACTTCTGTCATCATGAAGTGCTTGGAGAGACTAGTCAAGGATCATATCACCTCCACCTTACCTGCCACCCTAGACCCACTTCAGTTTGCATACCGCCCCAACAGGTCCACAGACGATGCAATCACACTGCACTATCCCATCTGGACAAGAGGAATACCCTATGTGAGAATGCTGTTGATTGACTCCAGCTCAGCATTCAACACCATAGTACCCTCTGAGCTCATCATTAAGCTTAAGGTCCTAGGTCTCAACCCGCCCTGTGCAATTGGGTCCTGGACTTTCTGACGGGCCACCCCCAGGTGGTGAATGTAGGACACAACATCTCCACTTCGCTGATCCTCAACACTGGGGCCCCACAAGGGTGTGTGCTCAGCCCCCTCCTGTACTCCCTGTTGACCCATGACTGTGTGGCCATGCACGCCTCCAACTCAATCATCAAGTTTGCAGACAACACAACAGTAGTGGGCTTGATTACCAATAACGACGAGACAGCCTACAGGGAGGAGGTGAGGGCACTCGAGGTGTGGTGTCAGGAAAATATCCTCTCACTCAATGTCAACAAAATAAGGAGATGATCGTGGACTTCAGGAAGCAGCAGAGGGAGCACCCCCCAATCCACATCGACGGGACAGTAGTGGAGAAGGTGGAAAGTTGTAAGTTCCTCAGCGTACACATCACGGACAAACTGAAATGGTCCACCCACACTGACAGCGTGGTGAAGAAGGAGCAACAGCGCCTCTTCAACCACAGGAAGCTGAAAAAACTGTGGCTTGTCACCTAAATCCCTCACAAAACTTTACAGATGCACAATCAAGAGCATTCTGTCGGGCTGTATCACCATCTGGTACGACAACTGCACCGCCCTCAACCGCAAGGCTCTCCAGAGGGGGTCAAATCATTAAAATGCAAATCTATTTATAACATTTTTCACATGCGTTTTTCTGGATTTTTTTGTTGTTATTCTGTCTCTTACTGTTCAAATAAACCTACCATTAAAATGATAGACTGATCATTTCTTTGTCAGTGGGCAAACGTACAAAATCAGCAGGGGATCAAATACTTTTTCCCCTCACTGTACATACAACCTGTCTAACCTTGCTGCACTGACACGACCTTCATAGACTTTTAGCCATGTGTACTGCCTAACTTTTGCGTTTCTTATTCTCCACACATCAGAAAGCTCAAACTCAGTTAATAGATAAGACAAGACAAATTCCTGACGGCAGGTGAGGTTCTTCAGCAGTGCGATCAACAGTAAAATCCACTGTACAGTTCCAGTCCCCCCCTAAAACTATCTGTCTAAATGTTTCCTTTATTTGATCAAATACAACAATACGCTCTGTATCCTCATTTGGAGCATAAACATACAAAAATTTAAATAAATAAACATAAAATCTGCCTTGATCAATAAAACCCGAACCGTGGCAATCTCTGTTGTAGATACAACAGTCACCCCTAAGCCTGACGAAAACAGAATTGCCACCCCAGCACTGAAATTAGTACCATGACTGAATAAACGCTGCACTTCCCACCACATACCCAGTCAACCTCATTAGCCTCATCACTACAGTATGTACAGTTGAAGTTGGAAGTTTACATACACTTAGGTTGGAGTCAATAAAACTTGTTTTTCAACCACTCCACAAATTTCTTGTTAACAAACTATAGTTTTGGCAAGTCGGTTAGGACATCTACTTTGTGCATGACACAAGTAATTTTTCCAACAATTGTTTACAGACAGATTATTTCACTTATAATTCACTGTATCACAATTCCAGTGGGTCAGAAGTTTACATACACTAAGTTGACTGCGCCTTTAAACAGCTTGGAAAATTCCAGAAAATGATGTCATGGCTTTAGAAGCTTCTGATAGGCTAATTGACATCAAATGAGTCAATTGGAGGTGTACCTGTGGATGTATTTCAAGGCCTACCTTCAATCTCAGTGCCTCTTTGCTTGACATCATGGGAAAATCAAAAGAAATCAGACAAGACCTCAGAAAGAAAATTGTAGACCTCCACAAGTCTGGTTCATCCTTGGGAGCAATTTCCAAATGCCTGAAGGTACCACGTTCATCTGTACAAACAATAGTACGCAAGTATAAACACCATGGGACCACGCAGCCGTCATACCGCTCAGGAAGGAGACGCGTTTTGTCTCCTAGAGATGAACGCACTTTGGTGCGAAAAGTGCAAATCAAGCCAAGAACAACAACAAAGGACCTTGTGAAGATGCTGGATTAAACAGATACAAAAGTATCTATATCTACAGTAAAACAAGTCCTATATCGACATAACCTGAAAGGCCGCTCAGCAAGAAAGAAGCCACTGCTCCAAAACCGCCATAAACAAGCCAGACTACGGTTTGCAACTGCACATGGGGACAAATCGTACTTTTTGGAAAAATGTCCTCTGGTCTGATGAAACAAAAATAGAACTGTTTGGCCATAATGACCATTGCTATGTTTGGAGGAAAAAGGGGGAGGCTTGCAAGCCCGAAGAACACCATCCCAACCGTGAAGCACGGGGGTGGCAGCATCATGTTGTGGGGGTGCTTTGCTGCAGGAGGGACTGGTGCACTTCACAAAATAGATGGCATCATGAGGAGGAAAAGTATGTGGATATATTGAAGCAACTTCTCAAAACATCAGTCAGGAAGTTAAAGCAAATGGGTCTTCCAAATGGACAATGACCCCAAGCATACTTCCAAAGTTGTGGAAAATGGCTTAAGGACAACAAAATCAAGGTATTGGAGTGGCCATCACAAAGCCCTGACCTCAATCCCATAGAAAATCTGTGGGCAGAACTGAAAAAGCGTGTGCGAGCAAGGAGGCCTACAAACCTGACTCAGTTACACCAGCTCTGTCAGGAGGAATTGGCCAAAATTCCCCCAACTTAATGTGGGAAGCTTGGAAGGCTACCCGAAACGTTTGACCTAAGTCAAACAATTTAAAGACAGTACTACCAAATACTAATTGAGTGTATGTAAACTTCTGACCCACTGGGAATTTGATGAAAGAAATACAAGCTGAAATAAACAATTCTCTCGACTATTATTCTGACATTTCACATTCTTAAAATAAAGTGGTGATCCTAGAACCTACCCTTAGTACCTCCACATAGAAAAGAGAATGGAAAAACAGAAGAGACCACAACGATACCAGACAAAGAGAAAAAAAGCACCCTATGAGGCATGATAATCATCATTGTTTTAATTTTCTTTTAACCTTACTAAGACAGGGAATTTTTACTATGATTAAATGTCAGGAATTGTGAGAAACTGAGTTTAAATGTATTTGGCTAAAGTGTATGTAAACTTCCGACTTCAACTGTATCTCCTTTAGAAAAACTACATGAAGCCTTTTCTGTTTTTTACTTCTAACACCCAAGATCTCTTATTCCTGTCCCCTCCCCCATTACTACTGAGAGAACCTACCTCCATATAGAAAAGAGAATGGAAAAACAGAAGAGACCACAACGAAACCAGACAAAGAGAAAAAAAGCCCCCTATGAGGCATGATAATCATCATTGTTTTAATTTTCTTTTAACCTTACCACGTTTCCCACTATGTTTTGCTGCCGTGACAGCAGTAACAAATTTACACAAGCGGAAACGCTTCTTCACACTCAACTGGTTTAACCCCACCGTCTTCTGTAACACCACAGCTGACCTCACAAACTTATCAACATAAAAAAACTGCCAATTTAATAGATTTCCCAAAAGTCTGATCCAGGAACCCATTTACCTTACCAAGATTGTAAATTGAGTAGTCACCAGCTGCTATCATATCAACAGGGATATCAGACATGTCTATATTCTTCTCCTGATCCTCCTCAATTGAGGCCCTAGACCCCTGACTCCCCACTGACACATCCCTCTCAACACTCCCCACCTGCACCCCATCACTCATACCGGGTATCTCCTCCACTACCTGGGAGACTACCTCCACCTGAACCCCCTCCTGTACCCCTTCACTCGTACTGGGCATCTCCTCACCAGTCTGGGGAAATGGCTCCACAGACTGGTGAGATCCATCCTTACCTCCTACAACAATGTTTTGATTGCCCGCCACAGACGCTATGTTCCCCTCTTGTACAAGCTGCAACTCAGTACCCTCAACACAAACAACTTGTTCCTCAGCAACAGGTGCTTGTGGCTGCTCTACCACTGTCAGCCCACCTCTCCCTACATCAGTGGGCCCAGGTGTTACGAGGACCACCTGTGTCCCGACCTCCACCTTCTCCCTTTTCGAGCAAGCATGTTGCTTATGGCCAACATACCTACACTCAAAACACTGTGGACTACCCGTTCTAGCATAAGTCATAAAAGGTATGTTGACTATATGACTATACACATACACTGCAGGGACCACAAATGTGTTCATCATCAGGAGTCCCACTGCTTTTGGGGCTGCAGGAAGCCTAGTGGTTAGAGCGTTGTGCCAGTAACCGAAAGGTTGCTGGATCAAATCCCAGAGCTGACAAGGTAAAAATCTATCATTCTGCCCCTGAACAAGGCAGTTAACACACTGTTCCCTGGTAGCCCGTCATTGTAAATAAGAATTTGTTCTTAACTGGCTTGCTTAGTTAAATAAAAGTAAAAAATAAATAAAACCGCAATAACTTGCGCTCCAATAGCTCATTGGGAATAAACACGGCTACTTTCGAAATCGTAACACTTGTTGAAGGAGAAAAAAGCAGCGAAACTTGAATAAACATGCCTTAAAGAATTACGCCATGCTCAACCAGCCGATCGACAAGACACACTTCTTTAACAAAAACCACCACTACTTAATTAATCTGCGATGCATAAGATACATTTTCATAGCTTAACTTCTCTTCTACGGCAAACAGAAACTCCTCCACAGTGACAGTAGCTTCAGTAACTCACCTGAAGCCATCTCAAAGTGACAGGGATGGGGTCCCCATGTGGGTCGCCATCCCCACCTAAACCAGGTCAATTCCAATTCCAAGAAATACAATATACCTAATTCTACCACATAATTTTTTTTATAATTAATCATGCATAGAAAAAGGAAAACTACCAAGAAAAGGAAATTCCAGACACCACTCGCACTCCCAGCATACACCAACACTCCCAGGGACTTGTCTTGGATTTGAATGCTGTGAGAAGGTTCTATAAATGTTGCTGAATGAGACAATATTTAATTTCAGTCATTATTCTAAACTGAGAAACAGATTGACACTCAGACAAGCTAATATTGTCCACATTAAGTCTTCATTTACTCTACTTTAACATGACTTTACTCTCCATCCCAAATGACACCCTGTTCCCTTTATATCCCTATGGGAACTGGCCAAAAGTAGTGCACTATATACGGAATAGGAATGAATTTGGGATGCACCCTAACTTTAAGGTGAACACTGCAGGGACCGAAAATGTGTTCATCATCAGGAGTCCCTCTGCCTGGTTTTAAGAGGTGATTGCGCTTTAGAAGAGTAGCAATCTTCCTAAGCAGTTATAGAGCAGTTACTTTAAAACCAGCCACTCCTGCATGCTAATGGCTGCTGCTAGCCACTTTAGAGAAAATTAGAAGAGAAAGAGTGGGTTTTTTGCTTTTTGAGAACGACGGGAGGACTTGAAGAGAGTGGTTATTGTACAATTGTGTTTCATTAGAAACATATACAGCTCTTGTCAATATGTAGAAAATAGAGAAGAGGCTACAGAGACATTGTCCTCCAACAGTGTCAATCGGCATATTATTATACTGAGTACATGAGTCATGAATAGAAGTGTGATGCTTGAAGTGGCCTAACCATTCATTGTATAGGTCAAAGTATGGCTGCACTAGTCTACACACACAGCTAGAAACTGATTCTTATTCTGTGCCAAACATGTCCAGCTGGAGATAAACATAGTTCCTAACCACAGAAGATTAATGAGGGCCTATTGGGTGGAATTAACCCATATCTGACCCTGATTCAGTTGTTAGGGGCAACGTCTGCGGAGAGCAACATCACTCACTGTCAAGTTACACCAACGTGCTACCCAGAATGGACTGCAGTGAACTCCATAGTGATACATCAACACACAACCCTGATGTAAGGATCTTTCTGACAACCGTTTGGTGTCATAGCAACCATCAGAACACCCTGCTCGGTCTCCCATAGTGACAGGGTTTATATTCTGATAACGTATGTGCTGTGTTTTGTCAGTACGCTCCACTAAGTTCATAGACACACAGACTCATGAGAGACTGTGTTCACCATGTAAATAACGCACCTGTTTCTAGTCCCTGTGGGAAAAGCTTGAGAAGATAGGCCCTAACCACAGTCACCCTAGAAGCATTCTAACCTAAACTGAGGAGTTTGTGTGACTGTGTGAGTGGAAGCATAGCCCCCCTCACTTTTGCTACATGTGGTGTGTGTGTACGTACAATGCATTCAGAAAGTATTCAGATGCTTTCACTTTTTCCACATTTTGTATTTTAGGTTACAGCTTTTTTTTAAATGGATTAAATTTAATATTTTCCTCATCAATCTAAACACAATACCCCATAATGACAAAGTGAAAACAGGTTTTAAGAAATGTTTGCAAATAAAAAACTAAGAAAAACAAAGACCCTTTGATTCATCTTTGAGATGTTTCTACAACTTCATTGGAGTCCACCTGTGGTAAATTAAATTGACTGGACATGATTGGAAAGGCACACACTTGTCTATATAAGGTTACACAGTTGACAGTGCATGTCAGAGCAAAAACCAAACCATGAGTTTGAAGGAATTGTCCTTAAAGCTCAGATACAGGATTGTGTCGAGGCACAGATCTGGGGAAGGGTACCAAAACATGTCTGCAGCATTAAAGGTCCCAAGAACACAGTGGCCTCCATCATTCTTAAATGGAAGAAGTTTGGAACCACCAAGACTCTTTCTAGAGCTGGCTGCCCGGCCAAACTGAGCAATCGGGGGAGAAGGGCCTTGGTCAGGGAAGTGACCAAGAACCCAATGGTCACTCTGACAGAACTCTAGAGTTCCTCTGTGGAGATGGTAGAACCTTCCAGAAGGAAAACCATCTCTGAAGCACTCCGCTAATCAGGCCTTTATGGTAGGGAGGACAGACGGCAGCCACTCCTCAGTAAAAGGCACATGACAGCCCGCTTGGAGTTTGCCAAAAGGCATCTAAAGGAATCTCAGATCATGAGAAACAAGATTATCTGGCCTAATGAAACCAAGATTGAACTCTTTGGCCTGAATGCCAAGCGTCACATCTGGAGGAAACCAGGCACCGCTATTCACCTGGCCAATACCATCCCTACGGTGAAGCATGGTGGTGGCAGCATCATACTGTGGAGATGTTTTTCAGCGGCAGGGACTGGGAGACTAGTCAGGATCGAGGGAAAGATGAACGGAGCAAAGTACAGAGAGATCCTTGATGATGAAAACCTGCTCCAGGGCGCTCAGGACCTTAGACTGGGGTGAAGGTTCACCTTCCAACAGGACAACGACCCTAAGCACACAGCCAAGATATTGCAGGAGTGGCTTTGGGAAGTCTTTGTTGGAGTCGTGCCTGGCCGTGCAGTCATGAGCGAACAGGGAGTACAGGAGGGAGCTGAGCACACACCCCTGAGGGGCCCCTGTGTTGAGGATCAGCATGGCGGATGTGTTGTTACCTACCCTTACCACCTTGGAGGCGGCCCGTCAGGAAGTCCAGGATCCAGTTGCAGAGGGAGGTGTTTAGTCCCAGGGTCCTTAGCTTATTGTTGAGCTTTGAGGGCACAATGGTGTTGAATGCTGAGCTGTAGTCAATGAATAGCATTCTCACATAGGTGTGAAAGGGCAGTGTGGAGTGCAATATAGACTGCATCATCTGTGGATCTGCTGGGGCGGTATGCAAACTGGAGTGAGTCTAGGGTTTCTGGAACGATGGTATTGATGTGAGCCATGACCAGCCTTTCAAAGCAATTCATGGCTACAGACATGAGTGCTACGGGTCGGTAGTCATTTAGGCAGGTTACCTGTGTTCTTGGGCACGTCTGCTTAAAACATGTTGGTATTACAGACTCGGACAGGGAGAAGTTGAAAATGTCAGTGAAGACACTTGCTAGTTGGTCAGCGCATGCTCAGAGTACACGTCCTGGTAATCCGTCTGGCCCTGCGGCCTTGTGAATGTTGACCTGTTTAAAGGTCTAACTCACATCGGCTGCGGAGATCGTGATCACACAGTCTTCCGGTACAGCTGGTGCTCTCATGCATGTTTCAGTGTTATTTGGCTCGAAGCGAGCATAGAAGTGATTTAGCTCGTCCGGTAGGCTCGTGTCACTGGGCAGCTCTTGCCTGTGCTTCCCTTTGTAGTCAGTAATGGTTTGCAGGCCCTGCCACATCCGACGAGCGTCAGAGCCGGTGTAGTACGACTCGATCTAAGTCCTGTTTTGACGATTGCTTGTTTGATGGTTCGTCTGAGGGCATAGCGGGATTTCTTATCAGCTTCCGGATTAGAGTCCCGCTCCTTGAAAGCGGTAGCTCTAGCCTTTAGCTCAGTGCGGATGCTGCCTGTAATCCATGGTTTCTGGTTGGGGTATGTACGTACAGTCACTGTGGGGACGACGGCATTGATGCACTTATTGATGAAGCCAATGACAGATGTGGTGTACTCCTCAATGCCATTGGAGGAATCCCAGAATATTCCAGTCTGTGTTAGCAAAACAGTCCTGTAGCTTAGCATCTGCTTCATCTGACCACTTTTTTATTGATCTAGTCACTGGTGCTTCCTGCTTTAATTTCTGCTTGTAAGCAGGAATCAGGAGGATAGAATTATGGTCAGATTTGCCAAATGGAGGGCGAGGGAGAGCTTTGTATGCTGTGTGTGGAGTATAGGTGGTCCAGAGTTCTTTTCCCTCTGGTTGCACATGTAACAGGTTGATAGAAATTAGGTCAAACTGATTTAAGTTTCCCTGCATTAAAGTCCCCGGCTACTAGGAGCGCCGCCTCTGGGTGAGCATTTTCTTGTTTGTTTATGGCAGAATACACCTCATTCAATGCTATCTTGGTGCCAGCCTCTGACTGTGGTGCTATTTAAACAGCTACAAAGAATATAGATGAAAACTCTCTCTGTAGGTAATGTGGTCTGCAGCTTATCATGAGAAACTCTACCTCAGCCGAGCAATGGCTCGAGACTTCCTTAGATATCGTGCACCAGCTGTTCTATCCTGCCGGTACATCGTATAACCAGTCAACTGTACGTTGATATTGTCGTCGTTCAGCCACGACTCTGTGAAGCATAAGATGTTACAGCTTTTAATTTCCCGTTGGTAGTTTAATCTTCCCAATACCTCGTCCATTTTATTGTCCAAAGATTGCATGTTGGCGAGCAGAATTGAGGGGAGTGGGGGTTTATTCGATCGCATCCTACTCCTCAGAAGGCAGCCCACCCTCTGGCCTCTCTCTCAGCCTCCTCTTCACTTAAATCACTGGGGTCGGGGCCTGTTCCCGAGGGAGCCGTATATCCTCTGCCTCGGGCTCGTCAGAGTCGTGAAAGAAGAAAAAGGATTCTGCTAGTTTGTGGTGAGTAATCGCAGTCCTGATGTCTAGAAGTTATTATAAGAGATGGTAGCGGCAACATTATGTACAAAATTTTTTCAAAAATAAGTTACAAACAATGCAGATAAACAAACAAAAAAACACAATCGGTTGGGGGCACGTGAAACGTCTGCCTTCTGCTCCGGTGCCATTTTAGATCGGCTCTAATACAAGGTATCAGGTGCCGTGACCAATTAAAAGGCACAAATACCATAACTACTCTCTGGGGAAGTGGCTATCACTGTTAAAATTGGCATATATTGTTAAATTGTTAAAATTGGCATATATTAAAACCGTGAGTGAGAAAATCTAAACACCGTAAACATTTAAAAAAAAAATTCAATCAATTTCGAACATTTTTCACATGCTGTTCAAATAAACCTACCTTTAAAATTATAGACTGATCATTTCTTTGTCAGTGGGCAAACGTACAAAATCCAGCAGGGGATCAAATACTTTTTTCTTTCACTGTAGTATGCTTATTGGTCTTAAGATACAAATTAATTGATTTAATAAATTATGACAAATGTTAAGAAAATGTTGAGCAATGCTATAAAGTAATGACTTTTCAAATAAATGACCTTATATGTTATGTTGGTTGACAATTTGTTAGTTACGCTATCCTTATGAACTGCATAGCATATCATTACAGCAGTATGAACCGGTAATATATGTTAGCAAGCTACCTAAACATTAGTTGGCTATTAATACATAAAACTTTCTAGTATATAAACTATAGGCTATCTAACTACCCAACGTTTATTGACTTGATTATTCACGTAATTCTTAGCTTAGCTAAATGGTATAGTCGTTGTGCGTTCTCAATGGGCATTGTTAAATCGGGTCCTCACTCTGGCTATCTGCTCCAATTTTAGAGCACTCTCATCTGAATGTACCAAAGCGCAGAATAACCGTTGAATTTACAAACACTCAACACCCGTTGAATATGGCCGGTGTCAGTAAACATAGGGGAAAAAACCCTTAAAGTTAAATTGTTGCCAGCAGCACAGTTAGTCACCTACGCTTTGAATAACATGAAAAAAAGCCTAACCAGCTCTGCTACGATGAGTAAAATGATCAGAGTGAGGTGTTCTCTTATTTGTGTATGGAAGTAGCTAGCAAGCTAGCCAACTTTAGCCAGTTGGCTTGGATACTTGACTGCTGTTGGAAGGTCAGAACGCTCGGATCAACTCTGCTCCTCGGCCATAGTGGGCAGTCAATTTCCAAACACCCGAAGTCAGAAAATGTCTAACTAGTAATTTGTTATGCTAACAAGCTAGAAATAGGCTACATAGCAACAACATCAACTTCGGTAGACATGCGAAGCTCAACTTAAATGTTACCGTTCGTTTACAGTATACTAAAATGAACTAATAGTATATAGTATGTAGTATATACTCATTAAGTATGTAGTATATGGTAAATTAGTATGGGTATTCGAACACAGCTTGGATATCTGAGTATGTTGATAAAATGTGTACTTAAGCTTTGACTGTAATTTAAAACTTTTTGTTCACCTGGTAAAGTAACGTTAGACGGAAAGACAGAGGTAGAGTATAGTAGAGATTGTAGAGGGAAACAAGTGTTAGAGTGTAGGGGAAATGTACTGGGTGATGGTGATTGAGAAGGCTTCTGAGTTAAAGGAAACAGAGATGTAGACTAGTGAATGTAACAATGGAAATGGGAAGTTAATTGGAAAGTAAGAATTTCTAATTTGACTTGTTTGGATTGATTACGATTTGGCAGTGTGAAAACTAACAAAACAAATGTTTTCTCTCTATTTGTTTCACGAGGCTGTTGCCTTGGGGGAGCAGTAAGTGGAATTCTGCAGTTTCTGCAGTTTCTGCAGCCTGACCATTTGAAATGGTTTTGGAAGATCAGGGAAAGAAAATTGAAAGAAAATACTTAATAGGGCTGACTGATCTTTGACCTCTGTTCTGACTTCCTGGCGAGGCCTGATCACCCTTACTAGAATGACTGAAGACATTGGGTAAGATTTAAAAATGGGCTACGTAAACACAAATAATTAGGAAGAAGTTTCTAATTTAGCAATAGTCCTATGTGTGATTCTGACCACAAGAAGGAGAGAGGGTGTTGACCAGAATGAGGGAGACCTGTCTCTAGTCTATTTTACCTTTGTAAGGACCGACACCGGACAGGAGAAGCAGGTACAGGGAGTCAAACATTTCTTCAAGAACAGACATAGAACACGACAGGAACAGCATCAGCACACAGGTAAACAAGGACATATGACAAACAATCAATCCCGAAGCAGGGAACAGACCTAGGGAACAGACAGACATAAGGAAGGCAATAACACAAGTAATAGAGTTCAGTTGAGTCCAATGAGCGCAGATGCGCGTGATGGGGAAAGGCAGGTGTGCGTACTGATGGTGGCTTGATTGCGTAATCCTGGAGAACCTGGCGCCGTCTAGCACCAGAGGAAGGAAGAGCGGGAGCAGGCATGACAGTACCCCCCCCCCGGCGTCCCACCTGGGCGAGCCGGCCGAGACATGGGCGCCGGGCAAGCCGGCAGGGGGTAAACTCCCGAAGAACCTGCAGGGACATGAGAGCCTGGCGAGCCGGCTGAGGCATGGAAGCCTGACGATCCGGCTGAGGCATGAACGCCTGTCGATCCCGCTGCAATGTGGAAGCCCGATGATCCGATGGAGACGTGACAGTCTGACGAGCCGGCTGGGCAAACAAGACCTGACGATCCGGCTGAGGCCCGACGTGGGATAGGTGTGCGTACTGATGGTGGCTTGATTGCGTAATCCTGGAGAGCCTGGCGCCCTTGAGCGCCAGAGGGAGGAAAAGCGGGAGCAGGCGTGACAGCACTCCCCACTTTAGGGGCGCAACCAGGCGTCCCACCTGGGCAAACTGTCCGAGACATAGGCGCTGGGCAAGCCGGCTGGGGAAGAGGGAGGAAGAGCGGGAGCAGGCGTGACAACCTTATGGGATACAATTATTTCATTATGGAGTTATCAAGGGTTGTAATTCCAATTTGATTTGTTATTCTAATTTGTTGGATTTTGGATTTAACAGGCAGTGTTGTTTTTTTTTTATTACTGGTTCCCTAGGGCCCTTTGGTAGATATGCACATTTGTTTCTTCACGTCTGGCTATAAAAGGAAGAAAAGTATTTCCCACCTCTACTTTTATATGAAGAAGTCTATTTCTGTTGTGTTTGTTTGTTTCTGTCTTGTTTTGATATAAATCTCATCAGATTGGGTCTGCTGTACGGTCGGGATTTCTCCCTAAGGTGTAACTCTGCGGGGAGGTCATCAGTATGATAAGGGATTATAAGCAAATTTGCAAGTGTGTTGAAACCAATCATCAGTCATTTGTGTAAGTGCTGTGCTTTTTGAATGTCCTTCCCTATAAGTGTGCTGAAAGTCTGTTGTCAATTTGTTTCCTGTAAAATAGCATTGTATCTGGTCAAACACAATTATTTTCAAAACTTTATTAAGGGTTGGTAACTGGCTGATTGGTTAGCTATTTGAGCCAGTAAAGGGGGCTTTACTAATTACTTTTGCTTCCCTCCAGGCCTGAGGGCACACACTTTCTAGTAGGCTTAAATTGAAGGTATGGCAAATAGGAGTGGCAATATCGTCCGTTATTATCCTCAGTAATTTTCCATCCAGGTTGTCAGACCCCAGTGGCTTGTCATTGTTGATAGACAACAATATTTATTTCACCTCTTCCACACTCAATTTAGGGAATACAAAATACATAATTTGGTCAGATATACTTGGATGTGTAGTGTCAGCGTTTGTTGCTGGCATGCCTAAATTTCCTAATCTTGCCAATTAAAAAATTATTAAAGTAGTTGCCAATATCAGTCGGTTTTGTGATGCATGAGCCATCTGGTTCAATGAATGATGGAGCTGAGTTTGCCTTTTTTCCCAAAATTTCATTGAAGGTGCTCCAAAACTTTTTACTATCAATCTTTATGTTATTTATCTTTGTTTCATAGTGTAGTTTCTTCTTATTATTATTCAGTTTAGTCACATAACTTCTCAATTTGCAGTATGTTTGCCAATCAGTTGTGCAGCCAGACTTATTTGCCATTCCTTTTGCCTCATCCCTCTCAACCATACAATAAATCAATCAGGCTTAAACAGTTTTTACAATCATTTTCTTAATGGGGTGCATGCTTATTAGTAACTGGGATAAGCAATTTCATAAATGTGTCAAGTGCAGCGTCTTTTTGCTCCTCATTACAAAATGTTGGTTTCCTAGATATAGCTACTATATTGTGATCACTACATCCGATGGATCTGGATACTGCTTTCAAGCATATTTCTGCAGCATTAGTAAATATGTGATCAATACATTTTGATGATTTCATTTTGTGCTGTTTGTAACTACCCTGGTAGGTTGACTGATACAGTGGGGCAAAAACGTATTTAGTCAGCCACCAATTGTGCAAGTTCTCTCACTTAAAAAGATGAGAGAGGCCTGTAATTTTCATTATAGGTACACTTCAACTATGACAGACAAAATGAGGAAAGAAAATCCAGAAAATCACATTGTAGGATTTTTAATGAATTTATTTGCAAATTATGGTGGAAAATAAGTATTTGGTCACATACAAACAAGCAAGATTTCTGGCTCTCACAGACCTGTAACTTCTTCTTTAAGAGGCTCCTCTGTCCTCCACTCGTTACCTGTATTAATGGCACCTGTTTGAACTTGTTATCAGTATAAAGACACCTGTCCACAACCTCAAACAGTCACACTCCAAACTCCACTATGGCCAAGACCAAAGAGCTGTCAAAGGACACCAGAAACAAAATTGTAGACCTGCACCAGGTTGGGAAGACTGAATCTGCAATAGGTAAGCAGCTTGGTTTGAAGAAATCAACAGTGGGAGCAATTATTAGGAAATGGAAGACATACAAGACCACTGATAATCTTCCTCGATCTGGGGCTCCACGCAAGATCTCACCCCGTGGGGTCAAAATGATCACAAGAACGGTGAGCAAAAATCCCAGAACCACACGGGGACCTAGTGAATGACCTGCAGAGAGCTGGGACCAAAGTAACAAAGCCTACCATCAGTAACACACTCGCCGCCAGGGACTCAAATCCTGCAGTGCCAGACGTGTCCCCCTGCTTAAGCCAGTACATGTTCAGGCCCGTCTGAAGTTTGCTAGAGAGCATTTGGATGATCCAGATGAGGATTGGGAGAATGTCATATGGTCAGATGAAACCAAAATAGAACTTTTTGGTAAAAACTCAACTCGTCGTGTTTGGAGGACAAAGAATGCTGAGTTGCATCCAAAGAACACCATACCTACTGTGAAGCATGGGGGTGGAAACATCATGCTTTGGGGCTGTTTTTCTGCAAAGGGACCAGGACGACTCTTCCGTGTAAAGGAAAGAATGAATGGGGCCATGTATCGTGAGATTTTGAGTGAAAACCTCCTTCCATCAGCAAGGGCATTGAAGATGAAACGTGGCTGGGTCTTTCAGCATGACAATGATCCCAAACACACCGCCCGGGCAACGAAGGAGTGGCTTCGTAAGAAGCATTTCAAGGTCCTGGAGCGGCCTAGCCAGTCTCCAGATCTCAACCCCATAGAAAATCTTTGGAGGGAGTTGAAAGTCCGTGTTGCCCAGCGACAGCCCCAAAACATCACTGCTCTAGAGGAGATCTGCATGGAGGAATGGGACAAAATACCAGCAACAGTGTGTGAAAACCTTGTGAAGACTTACAGAAAACGTTTGACCTCTGTCATCGCCAACAAAGTGTATATAACAAAGTATTGAGATAAACTTTTGTTATTGACCAAATACTTATTTTCCACCATAATTTACAAATAAATAAATTAAAAATCCTACAATGTGATTTTCTGGATTTCTTTTTCTCATTTCGTCTGTCATAGTTGAAGTGTACCTATGATGAAAATTACAGGCCTCTCTCATCTTTTTAAGTTGGAGAACTTGCACAATTGGTGGCTGACTAAATACTTTTTTGCCCCACTGTAACCTGAACCAGGTTGCAGGGACTGGTTACAGTTTGAAGCTTTTTCTTGAGTGAGCAGCTTGATGAAAGCCATTCAATATTTATATCAGCCCAAAAATATACCTCTCTGTTGATATCACAGACATTATCAAGCATTTCACACATTATCCAGATAATAACTGTTAGCACTTTGTGGTCTATAGCAGCATCCCACAAGAATGGGCTTTAGGTGAGTCAGATTAACCTGTAGTCACATTACTTCAACAGTATTTAAAATGAGATCCCCTCTAATCTTTACAGGAATGTGGTTCTGAATATAAACAGCAACACCTCCACCACTGGCATTTCTGTATTTTCTGTAAATGTTGTAACCTTGTATTTCTACCATTGTATCGTTAAAGTCTAAGTCTCACTTGTCTAAGTGAGTTATAGAGAAAGTCAAAATACAAATGTCATCTGTTACTAGCAAGTTATTAATTTCATGAACCTTGTTTCTTAACTTCTAAAGGAGCAGCAAGGTGCACTGGGGCGCTTGTGCCCCACGCCCGACACTACCAGGTGAAATGCAAGGCGCCAAATTCAAAATCCAAAAGTTGAATTATTAAACATGCATCAATATACAAGTGTTTCATAGTCATCAAAAGCTCTGCTTCTTGGCAATATCACAGCGTTGTCAGATTTCAAAAAGGCTTTACGGCGAAAGCACCACATTTGATTGCTTGAGGGTAGCACCTAACATATTCTTTCCATTACCATAATTTCATAAGCCTCCACGGTTCACAGAAAACACATTTCACAGCGAAAACAAATCAATTACCTTTTGAAGAACTTCCGCTAAGGGCTTCCAAAGTGTCCAACGAAGACAATCCATGGTTCTTTTGTTAGAAAAAGTAATGTATTATATCCATAAATCTCTGTTTGGTTCGTGTGTTATAATCAGAAAAAACAGCGTCGACTCCTCCATTGAAACGTGACGAGAACTCGTTCAACTTATACCTATAATCTTGTTCAAGAACAATCAAACATCATTGTAAATGTATCCTTAGGAACACTTTTATGTATAAATAGCATAATATTTCAACCGGAATATAAACTGGGCGATAAGAAAGGAAAAAACAAAAGAACGTGCCTGCCGGGAGCGCGCATTTACTTGTAAAGGACATCTGTGGGGGCACTTCCTTATTCCTCTTCTTCTCTGCTCTAAAAGCATCTAAAAAGAATCAGAACACTTTCTCGTGACTATTGACATCCAGAGGAATCGATAGGTACTGCATTCATATGCCCTTATAAGGGCATTTTCATAAGGGAGGGGTTCCAAATGAGGCAATGTGTCAAAACCACTTTTTCCAGGACAGAAATTCCTCGGGGTTTCGCCTGCCATATCCGTTCTGTTTTACTCACAGACAAAATGTTAACACTTTTAGAATATTCAGAGTGTTTCCTATCCAATGGTACTAAATATGTGCATATCCTATTTTCTGGGCCTGAATGGGAGGCATTTTACTTTGGGTCTCCAAAACGCCAGGGTCTCCAAAACGGTCACCTCGTGCGCTGCTCCCTAAGAAGTTAAGCTACATATGTTAACGTGGGCTATTTTGAGCACTTTTCTGGGATGCCTGCTTGTTTTCATTGCTTTACTGGGAAGTTTAGCAGAGGTAGATATTCTCATGTTATTTATGTTAGCGCAGGGTGGGCTGCACACAGTGGACTTCCTACTAGGGCACACCGCCTCAATGCTAACAGCATACATCTGGTTCATAGGCACATGATTGGTGCATATAATAGCTGTAGGATCAGCAGAGGCATTCAGGGCAGTTAGAGGGACATACATTAGGTTACTTACATTGACTCTAACAATGCTCCTGGTATAATGTACATTTTCTAAAGCATTATGATGACTCAGCAACACACTGGTAGGGATTAACTGAGCTGGGCTTGGGTCATTGATAAGTCATTGTCTCAACGCAGCTTTATAATGCTGTGAAATTATCCAGGAACCCAAATTATTTGGGTGGATCCCGTATTTCTTATAAAACGTGTTTTGTCAACAAAAGTTACACCCATTTAGCTGCAATAATCTTGTAGCCATTTGTGAAGAGAAAGAATCCTGTTAAAGCTTTCAATGCCACGATTAACAGAGGGCACAGGGACAGATGTGATGGGTATTTTATTAGTGTCTAGCAAAGAGTCAATCAGCTCTTTGAAATTCAGTTTCAACTGTTCAGAGCTGCACTTCATAATGTCATTAAAACCCACATGGACTACAATAGAATCGATGTCCATGTCATGGCGTAGTACATTCAGGAACAGCTTAGTAATGTAATTTATTCGAGCTCTGGGATAATTGTTTTTGCACCAGGAACAGTCACATTTCCTACCATGGAGCTGCCCAAAATCACGGCTGGCGAGAAGGACAAGGATATCCCCCCATGCTTCACAGGATGGTGCAGGAGATGGAGAAGCCCTGCTCGATCCAGAGCAGGGACGGAAGGTTGCCGATTTCGACTTCGACTTCGGAATAGGCACGGCGGCTGCAGTAGGCACGGTGGCTGCAGACACTGGTACCCCCAGCGACGAAGGTGCAGGAAGATCACGCTCCAGGGTAGCGAAACTATTCGTTGTTTATATTCTCTCCGGGCCTCTCCTTGGGAGCACAGACTGCTTTGGGGGAGGCCGCTGTCTTCGGCTTCCACGGCTCGTGACATGCGACCATCGTTGATTGCCATATTCCTCTTGCTGTGCACCTTCGACTCCACTGTCAGATGGGGGAGGAGAGGCAGGAGATGGCTCCCCTGGTGAACAAACTCCGGGCAACACCGGCCAGTCGGATAACGACAAACGACAAACGACAAGACGGAGATGCATCCAACATGCGTGAACGCCGTCCAGCCACCGGCGTAGAAAAGGTCAACATCCCACTCTGCGTTTCCCCCAGTTTCTTACGTAGGCTGGCTACCTGCGTGATCAAGGAAGCTACCTCAAACCTATAATCCTTAGCAAGCAAACAATTGTCGCATTGGAACTCTGAGTGATCCAGTTTGTTCTGAAACAAAGCGTTGTAGATACAGCTCCTACAGCGCTGGAACCGTTAATTTACTTCTCCAGACAAAGAGGGCTCCATTGGAAAACTCATCTAGGACTATCTTTGTTAGCTTGATGGCTAACGCTAGCAGCTTAGCTAGGTTAGAAGCTCTTTCAAACAGACTTTAACAGTTAAGCGGGATTTCGGGATTGCGGTCCTAACTGTTAAAAGCTAACCGTGTAGCGGAATCCATGCAAAAATAAGTTCGGAATTTATGTTTAACAAAATATTGGTTATGTTTTAGTTAAAATAACAAACCGAGTGTTTCCAGTATACAGTGTTCAGCTGCGCACTTTGATGACGTCAGGACCAAAACACAGTGTGTAGATTGATGAGGGAAAAAAACTATTTAATACATTTTAGAATAAGGCTGTAACGTAACAAAATGTGGAAGGGGTCTGAATATTTTCTGAAGTACTGTATGTATGTGTGTGTGTGGTCGCCTTACTTGTCTCCTTTGCTGCGAGCGATGCCGATGAGTTTCTCTATCCCGCCAGCGTCTCTCAGTGCTTTGGCGTTTTCCATGTTCTTAGTGATGACCTCATGCAGAGCGCAGCAGATAGCCGTTATCGTATCGTCTGACATGGTCTTACCGGGTGCCATCGGGCCCCCGGTACCACCACTAGTTCCACCACTGCCCCCGGTACTGTTGCTGCTACTGCCAGGTAACCGGTGGACCAGGTCACGCATGGCGTATTTACCTGAGAGGAGAGGGGGACAAGAGTTAGTGCTTGGGTTATAAAACTGAATGTCTGAAAGAGTATGCTTGCGTGTGTGTGTCAAGAAAGTAACAATCCTCATTGGTGTGGCCTGTGTTGTCCAGAGGTTACAGCCACTGACCTCGCCACACTTATGCCAGAGTCGGCATGGGATCGAATCGACTCACTGCCCTTTGACACACGTCTTTCCACCACTTTACTATCTCTTCAATAAAACTATGAAAGGAGTGGGACTGCCCCACTCCTTAAAAAAATACCAAATTAAAAACAATCCTCATTGGTACAAAAACAACTATATGTTTTCCTCCTCATCTCCCTGTCCTATCTTTGAAGGAAACACACATCCCTAAGCCTATCTGTCCTCAATCTCTCTCAGCTTGGCCTGTCTGTCCTCAGTCTCTCTCAGCTTGGCCTGTCTGTCCTTAGGCTCTCTCAGCTTGGCCTGTCTGTTCTCAGTCTCTCAGCTTGGCCTATCTGTCCTCAGTCTCTCTCAGCTTGGCATGTCTGTGGAGCAGCCCTCTGATGAAGTCAATACACTGTGACTCATCTGGTATTTGGAAGAAGAGATTGATGTGGACGGGAGGAAATGAAGGGAAGAATCTGACATTAAAAGAAAAGAGAGATGGAGAGAATGAAGAGAGAGAGGGAGTAATTAAGAAGCCTGAGATGTCAGAATGAGAGAAAAACCCGAGTAAGAACCCGGATGGAGGGAAGGATGGAAGCATGGGAAAAAAGAAGGGAGGGAAGGAGGGAGGGAAGAATGAGTCTACTCTACACATTAGCCACATTAGTCGTCCATCACACTTAATCATTTCACATAATGTCAACATTGACACACATCTAGGAGGCGGACATCTTTTCCCTGATGATGACTCTTGAAGATGTCTCATCATCGATGAATGATAAACATGACATGTAAATAATAGTGTCGACACACTGGTGAAGAGCTGCTCTTTCAGACTGACTCATCCTCTCTGGAGAAATGTCAGTTGTCCATGTGAGTGGATGGTTACCCAAACAGGAAGTTGGAAGTCAATGGGTTCAGTGAAGACGGAGGAATAAAAACAGCCGTCAATGTTTCAGCAGCACAGGACTAGGGACCCAGAAAACATACACATGCACAGACACACGGTATCCTAAGCACCGCATATTATTAGCAGAGAGTGGTGAGTTAATTGGGGAAGTCTTATCTGTCCTGGCAGGCTGAAGAGAGAGAGAGAGAGACTGAATGGACTGTCTTCACTGAGAGGACAATATGAAGACAGACTAAACCTCTTTAAACCTGGGTGAGCCTACTCTACTGGCCAGGGTTTGGTGGGAGACAGCACTGATGAGAGGAGAGAGACAGAGCTGATGAGAGAGTGAGATATATATATATATATATATATAGAGAGAGAGAGAGAGAGAGAGAGAGAGAGAGAGAGAGAGAGAGAGAGAGAGAGAGAGAGAGAGAGAGAGAGAGAGAGAGAGGAAAGAAAGAAAGAAGACAAGGTAGCAAGGAATTATGTATTTTCACACAACCCCGAACAGGGCCTTGGACTAACCTTGCCAGTGGCTGAACCTGGGTGTTTCATTATTATAATTAATAAAGTGTTATATGCCTCATCGACTACAGGGGGCACCATATCACAAGCAACCAGGTAAGCAGTGGAGTAAAGTACTTAGGTAAAAATACTTTAAAGTACTACCCTATTTGTTTTTGGGTTATCTGTACTTTGTTTTAATATTTATAATTTTGACAATTTTTACTTTTACTTCACTACATTCCAAAATAAAATAATGTCCTTTTTACTCCATACATTTTCTCTGACACAAAAAGTACTTGTTACATTTTGAATGCTTAGCAGGACAGGAAAATAATCAAATTCACACATCCTTGGTCATTCCTACTGCCTCTGATCTGGCGGACTCACTAAACAAAAATGCTTCATTTGTAAATTATGTCTGAGTGTATGATACTTAAGTATATTTAAAACCAAATACTTTTTGACTTTTACTGAAGTAGTATTTTACTGGGTATATTTTTTCTAAGAATGACAATTGGGTACTTTTTCCACCACTGCAGGTTAGTTAACTAAAGTCCCTCTGGAACAATTATTTAACCATGGATTCAATTTCCCTGCTACTGTACGTTCTTTAATAACAAAGGACATACGGAAATGTAGGTATATGTAGTACCCAGCTATAGGTAATTAACTAGCCTCATGCACTTCAGAATGGATCTAAAACGGACTGTTCTCCGAGGCCCTTTACAGCGTGAGCCACTTCAAGCCAGGTCTGCAAATGTCACTGTAAAAGATTAACGTTGGCCAGACAGATACTGTATATTGCTGACTTACCCGAGCAATAATAGATAAATCACCCATTTCTCCAAAGTAAATGGCCAGCAATGTGGGCAATACTTCCTCTTTAGGAGATATGGAAAAAGAAAAAGCCCACAGACATCAAAGATAAAACAAAGCTGTTTAAAAGAGGTTGGAAACTAAGGTAAATTGGAAACTCTAGCTATTAGAGATAGGGGTTTCAGCGAGTGCAGGATTTCACACCTGTAATATCTGTCTCTCTGAGGCTGCTTTGATGTGGCTGGGTGACAGGACAGAGAAGATAAGCTCTTCCGCTGAAATATTCCCCCTCTGAATACCTGTAGCTGCTCCATTAAAAAGAGACTGCCGTAGGTGATACGAACACACAAACATGCGCGCGCGTTGGCATGCACACACGCTCGCACACATGCATGTGAGCGCATGCAAGCACATGCACATACACACAGCACATTCACGAATGCACACGCACCTGCACCCACACACGCACGCACACATGCACACACATGAAAGAGACAGGGGGTTGATAATACATGTTTGAAATGTGGTGAATACAAATGTGATTTAAAAACAAAGTTTCTGATCGTCTAGCTCTTTTTCTTTTTTGTAATATCTGTCTGGAATAGTGATGTCATCCTTAGTAGTGATGGAATGAGGTTAAGATTATAATTATATTCCAGATTACTTCACCACAATCTATGCTTACTTCTGACAGAATATACCGAAAGAACTTTGAAAAGTTCCAAGTACACATGGCTGACAAATCTTGTTAATGTAAGCCATCTCTGGCACCATAACTCCGTAAGTACACCATAGAATGATCATTTATGTACTCATTCTCTCATGATGTATATAAGTCTATTTCCAACCCTACAGGCTGATAGGGGAAGCAGGGAAGACTGCCAGAAAGGAAATGTAACGGGTAAATCGAAAGTGAAGTACAGTCACACGTGGTACTAATCCCTTAGAGAGAGAGCACGAGTGAGCAAATGAGTGTATGACTAAAGCTTACCAGGTCATTTCACTCACACTCTACTCCAGAGTTAGTTTCTCTTTGGCACTCCTTTGTGTTTTGTTAGTGCAAAAATGTGTGTGTGTGTATAAGTGTGTGTAGTGAGTCTCTAGTTAGACGGTGCCCTGCGGAAACTGACTCCTCTGCACCCTCAGTGTGTGCCTGTGTGTGTGCCCTGCAGACTGTGACTCTTCTGCAGATTCAGGATCCTGTCATTAATGGCCGCCTGCAGCTCCCTCCCTGTGTTTCCACGGTAACCCTCCTGAGCACTGATGTCATCATCCCGAGACACAAAGAGAGGAGCCACAAAGAAAGGACTACATGAACTAATATACATAGGACCCAGACATAGAGAGAGACAAAGAGATATATATATAGAGAGAGAGAGACAGAGAAACATAGTGAGAGAGAGAGAGAGACGAAGAGAGACATAGAAAGAGACAGAGAGACGGAGAGAGGGAGAGGGAGGGAAAAGGGAAGAGAGAGGGACAGAAGGAGCGAGAGGAGAGTGAATGGCTCCATGGCGGACTACATAAGCTAATATCCTGTAGTAGGTCTGAAACCAGACATGGAAAGATGGGACTCGGGCGAGAGTGAGGGACAGTAGAGAAGGAGGGGAGGTAGAATGGTAAGGGGTGGAGGGAGAGGAGAGAAGGAGGGGAGGTAGAATGGTTAGGGGAGGAGGGAGAGGAGAGAAGGAGGGGAGGTAGAATGGTTAGGGGTGGAGGGAGATGAGAGAAGGAGGGAGGTAGAATGGTTAGGGGTGGAGGGAGAGGAGAGAAGGAGGGGAGGTAGAATGGTCAGGGGTGGAGGGATGAGAGGACGAGAGAGGTGAAAGGGAGAGCAAGAGGGGGGAGACGGCCCTGTTACACTTCAATTAGTTTTTGTTTTTCTATATGAGACGGCCCTGTTACATTTCAATTAGTTTCTGCTTTACTGTATGAGATGGCCCTGTTACATTTCAATTAGTTTCTGCTTTACTGTATGAGATGGCCCTGTTACACTTCAATTAGTTTCTGTTTTACTGTATGAGATGGCCCTGTTACATTTCAATTAGTTTCTGTTTTACTATATGAGATGGCCCTGTTACATTTCAATTCGTTTTTGTTTTACTGTATGAGACGGCCTGTTACATTTCAATTACTTTTTGTTTTACTGTATGAGATGGCCCTGTTACATTTCAATTACTTTTTGTTTTACTATATGAGATGGCCCTGTTACATTTCAATTAGTTCTTGTTTTACTGTATGAGATGGCCCTGTTACATTTCAATTAGTTTCTGTTTTACTATATGAGACGGCCCTGTTACATTTCAATTAGTTTCTGTTTTACTGTATGAGACGGCCCTGTTACATTTCAATTACTTTTTGTTTTACTGTATGAGATGGCCCTGTTACATTTCAATTAGTTTTTGTTTTACTGTATGAGACGGCCTGTTACATTTCAATTACTTTTTGTTTTACTGTATGAGATGGCCCTGTTACATTTCAATTACTTTTTGTTTTACTATATGAGATGGCCCTGTTACATTTCAATTAGTTCTTGTTTTACTGTATGAGATGGCCCTGTTACATTTCAATTAGTTTTTGTTTTACTGTATGAGATGGACCTGCTACGTTTCAATTAAGTTTTTGTTTTACTGTATGAGATGGCCCTGTTACATTTCAATTAAGTTTTTGTTTTACTATATGAGATGGCCCTGTTACATTTCAATTAGTTTTTGTTTTACTGTATGAGACGGCCCTGTTACACTTCAATTAGTTTTTGTTTTACTGTATGAGATGGCCCTGTTACATTTCAATTAGTTTTTGTTTTACTGTATGAGATGGCACTGTTACACTTCAATTCGTTTCTGTTTTACTGTATGAGATGGCCCTGTTACATTTAAATTAGTTTCTGTTTTACTGTATGAGATGGCCCTGTTACATTTCAATTCGTTTTTGTTTTACTGTATGAGATGGCCCTGTTACATTTCAATTAGTTTTTGTTTTACTGTATGAGATGGCCCTATTACACTTCAATTACTTTTTGTTTTACTATATGAGATGGCCCTGTTACATTTCAATTTGTTTTTGTTTTACTGTATGAGATGGCCCTGTTACATTTCAATTCGTTTTTGTTTTACTGCATGAGATGGCCCTGTTACTTTTCAATTAGTTTCTGTTTTACTATATGAGACGGCCCTGTTACACTTCAATTAGTTTCTGCTTTACTATATGAGATGGCCCTGTTACATTTCAATTAGTTTCTGTTTTAATGTATGAGATGGCCCTGTTACATTTCAATTAGTTTCTGTTTTACTATATGAGATGGCCCTGTTACACTTCAATTAGTTTTTGTTTTACTGTATGAGATGGCCCTGTTACACTTCAATTAGTTTCTGTTTTACTGTATGAGATGGCCCTGTTACATTTCAATTAGTTTCTGTTTTACTGTATGAGATGGCCCTGTTACATTTCAATTAGTTTCTGTTTTACTGTATGAGATGGCCCTGTTACATTTCAATTACTTTTTGTTTTACTGTATGAGATGGCCCTGTTACACTTCAATTAGTTTCTGTTTTACTGTATGAGATGGCCCTGTTACTTTTCAATTAGTTTCTGTTTTACTGTATGAGATGGCCCTGTTACATTTCAATTACTTTTTGTTTTACTATATGAGATGGCCCTGTTACATTTCAATTAGTTCTTGTTTTACTGTATGAGATGGCCCTGTTACATTTCAATTAGTTTCTGTTTTACTATATGAGACGGCCCTGTTACATTTCAATTAGTTTCTGTTTTACTGTATGAGACGGCCCTGTTACATTTCAATTACTTTTTGTTTTACTGTATGAGATGGCCCTGTTACATTTCAATTAGTTTTTGTTTTACTGTATGAGACGGCCTGTTACATTTCAATTACTTTTTGTTTTACTGTATGAGATGGCCCTGTTACATTTCAATTACTTTTTGTTTTACTATATGAGATGGCCCTGTTACATTTCAATTAGTTCTTGTTTTACTGTATGAGATGGCCCTGTTACATTTCAATTAGTTTTTGTTTTACTGTATGAGATGGACCTGCTACGTTTCAATTAAGTTTTTGTTTTACTGTATGAGATGGCCCTGTTACATTTCAATTACGTTTTGTTTTACTATATGAGATGGCCCTGTTACATTTCAATTCGTTTTTGTTTTACTGTATGAGACGGCCCTGTTACACTTCAATTAGTTTTTGTTTTACTGTATGAGATGGCCCTGTTACATTTCAATTAGTTTTTGTTTTACTGTATGAGATGGCACTGTTACGTTTCAATTAAGTTTTTGTTTTACTATATGAGATGGCCCTGTTACATTTCAATTCGTTTTGTTTTACTGTATGAGATGGCCCTGTTACATTCCAATTCGTTTTGTTTTACTGCATGAGATGGCCCTGTTACTTTTCAATTAGTTTCTGTTTTACTATATGAGACGGCCCTGTTACATTTCAATTAGTTTTTGTTTTACTGTATGAGATGGCCCTGTTACACTTCAATTCGTTTCTGTTTTACTGTATGAGATGGCCCTGTTACATTTAAATTAGTTTCTGTTTTACTGTATGAGATGGCCCTGTTACATTTCAATTCGTTTTTGTTTTACTGTATGAGATGGCCCTGTTACATTTCAATTAGTTTTTGTTTTACTGTATGAGATGGCCCTGTTACACTTCAATTACTTTTTGTTTTACTATATGAGATGGCCCTGTTACATTTCAATTCGTTTTTGTTTTACTGTATGAGATGGCCCTGTTACATTTCAATTCGTTTTTGTTTTACTGCATGAGATGGCCCTGTTACTTTTCAATTAGTTTCTGTTTTACTATATGAGACGGCCCTGTTACACTTCAATTAGTTTCTGTTTTACTATATGAGACGGCCCTGTTACACTTCAATTAGTTTCTGCTTTACTATATGAGATGGCCCTGTTACATTTCAATTAGTTTCTGTTTTAATGTATGAGATGGCCCTGTTACATTTCAATTAGTTTCTGTTTTACTATATGAGATGGCCCTGTTACACTTCAATTAGTTTTTGTTTTACTGTATGAGATGGCCCTGTTACACTTCAATTAGTTTCTGTTTTACTGTATGAGATGGCCCTGTTACTTTTCAATTAGTTTCTGTTTTACTATATGAGACGGCCCTGTTACATTTCAATTAGTTTTTGTTTTACTGTATGAGATGGCCCTGTTACACTTCAATTAGTTTCTGTTTTACTGTATGAGATGGCCCTGTTACATTTCAATTAGTTTCTGTTTTACTGTATGAGATGGCCCTGTTACATTTCAATTAGTTTCTGTTTTACTGTATGAGATGGCCCTGTTACATTTCAATTCGTTTCTGTTTTACTGTATGAGATGGCCCTGTTACATTTCAATTACTTTTTGTTTTACTATATGAGACGGCCTGTTACATTTCAATTAGTTCTTGTTTTACTATATGAGATGGCCCTGTTACATTTCAATTAGTTTTTGTTTTACTGTATGAGACGGCCCTGTTACACTTCAATTAGTTTTTGTTTTACTGTATGAGATGGCCCTGTTACATTTCAATTAGTTTTTGTTTTACTGTATGAGATGGCACTGTTACACTTCAATTCGTTTCTGTTTTACTGTATGAGATGGCCCTGTTACATTTCAATTCGTTTTTGTTTTACTGCATGAGATGGCCCTGTTACTTTTCAATTAGTTTCTGTTTTACTATATGAGACGGCCCTGTTACATTTCAATTAGTTTTTGTTTTACTGTATGAGATGGCCCTGTTACACTTCAATTCGTTTCTGTTTTACTGTATGAGATGGCCCTGTTACATTTAAATTAGTTTCTGTTTTACTGTATGAGATGGCCCTGTTACATTTCAATTCGTTTTTGTTTTACTGTATGAGATGGCCCTGTTACATTTCAATTAGTTTTTGTTTTACTGTATGAGATGGCCCTATTACACTTCAATTACTTTTTGTTTTACTATATGAGATGGCCCTGTTACATTTCAATTAGTTTTTGTTTTACTGTATGAGATGGCCCTGTTACATTTCAATTCGTTTTTGTTTTACTGCATGAGATGGCCCTGTTACTTTTCAATTAGTTTCTGTTTTACTATATGAGACGGCCCTGTTACACTTCAATTAGTTTCTGTTTTACTATATGAGACGGCCCTGTTACACTTCAATTAGTTTCTGCTTTACTATATGAGATGGCCCTGTTACATTTCAATTAGTTTCTGTTTTAATGTATGAGATGGCCCTGTTACATTTCAATTAGTTTCTGTTTTACTATATGAGATGGCCCTGTTACACTTCAATTAGTTTTTGTTTTACTGTATGAGATGGCCCTGTTACACTTCAATTAGTTTCTGTTTTACTGTATGAGATGGCCCTGTTACTTTTCAATTAGTTTCTGTTTTACTATATGAGACGGCCCTGTTACATTTCAATTAGTTTTTGTTTTACTGTATGAGATGGCCCTGTTACACTTCAATTCGTTTCTGTTTTACTGTATGAGATGGCCCTGTTACATTTCAATTAGTTTCTGTTTTACTGTATGAGATGGCCCTGTTACATTTCAATTAGTTTATGTTTTACTGTATGAGATGGCCCTGTTACATTTCAATTAGTTTATGTTTTACTGTATGAGATGGCCCTGTTACATTTCAATTACTTTTTGTTTTACTATATGAGATGGCCCTGTTACATTTCAATTAGTTCTTGTTTTACTGTATGAGATGGCCCTGTTACATTTCAATTAGTTTCTGTTTTACTATATGAGACGGCCCTGTTACATTTCAATTAGTTTCTGTTTTACTGTATGAGACGGCCCTGTTACATTTCAATTACTTTTTGTTTTACTGTATGAGATGGCCCTGTTACATTTCAATTAGTTTTTGTTTTACTGTATGAGATGGCACTGTTACATTTCAATTACTTTTTGTTTTACTGTATGAGATGGCCCTGTTACATTTCAATTACTTTTTGTTTTACTATATGAGATGGCCCTGTTACATTTCAATTAGTTCTTGTTTTACTGTATGAGATGGCCCTGTTACATTTCAATTAGTTTTTGTTTTACTGTATGAGATGGACCTGCTACGTTTCAATTAAGTTTTTGTTTTACTGTATGAGATGGCCCTGTTACATTTCAATTAAGTTTTTTTTTACTATATGAGACGGCCCTGTTACACTTCAATTAGTTTTTGTTTTACTGTATGAGATGGCCCTGTTACATTTCAATTAGTTTTTGTTTTACTGTATGAGATGGCACTGTTACGTTTCAATTAAGTTTTTGTTTTACTATATGAGATGGCCCTGTTACATTTCAATTCGTTTTTGTTTTACTGTATGAGATGGCCCTGTTACATTTCAATTCGTTTTTGTTTTACTGCATGAGATGGCCCTGTTACTTTTCAATTAGTTTCTGTTTTACTATATGAGACGGCCCTGTTACATTTCAATTAGTTTTTGTTTTACTGTATGAGATGGCCCTGTTACACTTCAATTCGTTTCTGTTTTACTGTATGAGATGGCCCTGTTACATTTAAATTAGTTTCTGTTTTACTGTATGAGATGGCCCTGTTACATTTCAATTCGTTTTTGTTTTACTGTATGAGATGGCCCTGTTACATTTCAATTAGTTTTGTTTTACTGTATGAGATGGCCCTATTACACTTCAATTACTTTTTGTTTTAATATATGAGATGGCCCTGTTACATTTCAATTAGTTTTTGTTTTACTGTATGAGATGGCCCTGTTACATTTCAATTCGTTTTTGTTTTACTGCATGAGATGGCCCTGTTACTTTTCAATTAGTTTCTGTTTTACTATATGAGACGGCCCTGTTACACTTCAATTAGTTTCTGTTTTACTATATGAGACGGCCCTGTTACACTTCAATTAGTTTCTGCTTTACTATATGAGATGGCCCTGTTACATTTCAATTAGTTTCTGTTTTAATGTATGAGATGGCCCTGTTACATTTCAATTAGTTTCTGTTTTACTATATGAGATGGCCCTGTTACACTTCAATTAGTTTTTGTTTTACTGTATGAGATGGCCCTGTTACACTTCAATTAGTTTCTGTTTTACTGTATGAGATGGCCCTGTTACATTTCAATTAGTTTCTGTTTTACTGTATGAGATGGCCCTGTTACATTTCAATTAGTTTCTGTTTTACTGTATGAGATGGCCCTGTTACATTTCAATTACTTTTTGTTTTACTGTATGAGATGGCCCTGTTACACTTCAATTAGTTTCTGTTTTACTGTATGAGATGGCCCTGTTACTTTTCAATTAGTTTCTGTTTTACTGTATGAGATGGCCCTGTTACATTTCAATTACTTTTTGTTTTACTATATGAGATGGCCCTGTTACATTTCAATTAGTTCTTGTTTTACTGTATGAGATGGCCCTGTTACATTTCAATTAGTTTCTGTTTTACTATATGAGACGGCCCTGTTACATTTCAATTAGTTTCTGTTTTACTGTATGAGACGGCCCTGTTACATTTCAATTACTTTTTGTTTTACTGTATGAGATGGCCCTGTTACATTTCAATTAGTTTTTGTTTTACTGTATGAGACGGCCTGTTACATTTCAATTACTTTTTGTTTTACTGTATGAGATGGCCCTGTTACATTTCAATTACTTTTTGTTTTACTATATGAGATGGCCCTGTTACATTTCAATTAGTTCTTGTTTTACTGTATGAGATGGCCCTGTTACATTTCAATTAGTTTTTGTTTTACTGTATGAGATGGACCTGCTACGTTTCAATTAAGTTTTTGTTTTACTGTATGAGATGGCCCTGTTACATTTCAATTACGTTTTTGTTTTACTATATGAGATGGCCCTGTTACATTTCAATTCGTTTTTGTTTTACTGTATGAGACGGCCCTGTTACACTTCAATTAGTTTTTGTTTTACTGTATGAGATGGCCCTGTTACATTTCAATTAGTTTTTGTTTTACTGTATGAGATGGCACTGTTACGTTTCAATTAAGTTTTTGTTTTACTATATGAGATGGCCCTGTTACATTTCAATTCGTTTTTGTTTTACTGTATGAGATGGCCCTGTTACATTCCAATTCGTTTTTGTTTTACTGCATGAGATGGCCCTGTTACTTTTCAATTAGTTTCTGTTTTACTATATGAGACGGCCCTGTTACATTTCAATTAGTTTTTGTTTTACTGTATGAGATGGCCCTGTTACACTTCAATTCGTTTCTGTTTTACTGTATGAGATGGCCCTGTTACATTTAAATTAGTTTCTGTTTTACTGTATGAGATGGCCCTGTTACATTTCAATTCGTTTTTGTTTTACTGTATGAGATGGCCCTGTTACATTTCAATTAGTTTTTGTTTTACTGTATGAGATGGCCCTGTTACACTTCAATTACTTTTGTTTTACTATATGAGATGGCCCTGTTACATTTCAATTCGTTTTTGTTTTACTGTATGAGATGGCCCTGTTACATTTCAATTCGTTTTTGTTTTACTGCATGAGATGGCCCTGTTACTTTTCAATTAGTTTCTGTTTTACTATATGAGACGGCCCTGTTACACTTCAATTAGTTTCTGTTTTACTATATGAGACGGCCCTGTTACACTTCAATTAGTTTCTGCTTTACTATATGAGATGGCCCTGTTACATTTCAATTAGTTTCTGTTTTAATGTATGAGATGGCCCTGTTACATTTCAATTAGTTTCTGTTTTACTATATGAGATGGCCCTGTTACACTTCAATTAGTTTTTGTTTTACTGTATGAGATGGCCCTGTTACACTTCAATTAGTTTCTGTTTTACTGTATGAGATGGCCCTGTTACTTTTCAATTAGTTTCTGTTTTACTATATGAGACGGCCCTGTTACATTTCAATTAGTTTTTGTTTTACTGTATGAGATGGCCCTGTTACACTTCAATTAGTTTCTGTTTTACTGTATGAGATGGCCCTGTTACATTTCAATTAGTTTCTGTTTTACTGTATGAGATGGCCCTGTTACATTTCAATTAGTTTCTGTTTTACTGTATGAGATGGCCCTGTTACATTTCAATTCGTTTCTGTTTTACTGTATGAGATGGCCCTGTTACATTTCAATTACTTTTTGTTTTACTATATGAGACGGCCTGTTACATTTCAATTAGTTCTTGTTTTACTATATGAGATGGCCCTGTTACATTTCAATTAGTTTTTGTTTTACTGTATGAGACGGCCCTGTTACACTTCAATTAGTTTTTGTTTTACTGTATGAGATGGCCCTGTTACATTTCAATTAGTTTTTGTTTTACTGTATGAGATGGCACTGTTACACTTCAATTCGTTTCTGTTTTACTGTATGAGATGGCCCTGTTACATTTCAATTCGTTTTGTTTTACTGCATGAGATGGCCCTGTTACTTTTCAATTAGTTTCTGTTTTACTATATGAGACGGCCCTGTTACATTTCAATTAGTTTTTGTTTTACTGTATGAGATGGCCCTGTTACACTTCAATTCGTTTCTGTTTTACTGTATGAGATGGCCCTGTTACATTTAAATTAGTTTCTGTTTTACTGTATGAGATGGCCCTGTTACATTTCAATTCGTTTTTGTTTTACTGTATGAGATGGCCCTGTTACATTTCAATTAGTTTTTGTTTTACTGTATGAGATGGCCCTATTACACTTCAATTACTTTTTGTTTTACTATATGAGATGGCCCTGTTACATTTCAATTCGTTTTTGTTTTACTGTATGAGATGGCCCTGTTACATTTCAATTCGTTTTGTTTTACTGCATGAGATGGCCCTGTTACTTTTCAATTAGTTTCTGTTTTACTATATGAGACGGCCCTGTTACACTTCAATTAGTTTCTGTTTTACTATATGAGACGGCCCTGTTACACTTCAATTAGTTTCTGCTTTACTATATGAGATGGCCCTGTTACATTTCAATTAGTTTCTGTTTTAATGTATGAGATGGCCCTGTTACATTTCAATTAGTTTCTGTTTTACTATATGAGATGGCCCTGTTACACTTCAATTAGTTTTTGTTTTACTGTATGAGATGGCCCTGTTACACTTCAATTAGTTTCTGTTTTACTGTATGAGATGGCCCTGTTACTTTTCAATTAGTTTCTGTTTTACTATATGAGACGGCCCTGTTACATTTCAATTAGTTTTTGTTTTACTGTATGAGATGGCCCTGTTACACTTCAATTCGTTTCTGTTTTACTGTATGAGATGGCCCTGTTACATTTCAATTAGTTTCTGTTTTACTGTATGAGATGGCCCTGTTACATTTCAATTAGTTTCTGTTTTACTGTATGAGATGGCCCTGTTACATTTCAATTAGTTTATGTTTTACTGTATGAGATGGCCCTGTTACATTTCAATTACTTTTTGTTTTACTATATGAGATGGCCCTGTTACATTTCAATTAGTTCTTGTTTTACTGTATGAGATGGCCCTGTTACATTTCAATTAGTTTCTGTTTTACTATATGAGACGGCCCTGTTACATTTCAATTAGTTTCTGTTTTACTGTATGAGACGGCCCTGTTACATTTCAATTACTTTTTGTTTTACTGTATGAGATGGCCCTGTTACATTTCAATTAGTTTTTGTTTTACTGTATGAGATGGCACTGTTACATTTCAATTACTTTTTGTTTTACTGTATGAGATGGCCCTGTTACATTTCAATTACTTTTTGTTTTACTATATGAGATGGCCCTGTTACATTTCAATTAGTTCTTGTTTTACTGTATGAGATGGCCCTGTTACATTTCAATTAGTTTTTGTTTTACTGTATGAGATGGACCTGCTACGTTTCAATTAAGTTTTTGTTTTACTGTATGAGATGGCCCTGTTACATTTCAATTAAGTTTTTACTATATGAGACGGCCCTGTTACACTTCAATTAGTTTTTGTTTTACTGTATGAGATGGCCCTGTTACATTTCAATTAGTTTTTGTTTTACTGTATGAGATGGCACTGTTACGTTTCAATTAAGTTTTTGTTTTACTATATGAGATGGCCCTGTTACATTTCAATTCGTTTTTGTTTTACTGTATGAGATGGCCCTGTTACATTTCAATTCGTTTTTGTTTTACTGAATGAGATGGCCCTGTTACTTTTCAATTAGTTTCTGTTTTACTATATGAGACGGCCCTGTTACATTTCAATTAGTTTTTGTTTTACTGTATGAGATGGCCCTGTTACACTTCAATTCGTTTCTGTTTTACTGTATGAGATGGCCCTGTTACATTTAAATTAGTTTCTGTTTTACTGTATGAGATGGCCCTGTTACATTTCAATTCGTTTTGTTTTACTGTATGAGATGGCCCTGTTACATTTCAATTAGTTTTTGTTTTACTGTATGAGATGGCCCTATTACACTTCAATTACTTTTTGTTTTACTATATGAGATGGCCCTGTTACATTTCAATTAGTTTTTGTTTTACTGTATGAGATGGCCCTGTTACATTTCAATTCGTTTTTGTTTTACTGCATGAGATGGCCCTGTTACTTTTCAATTAGTTTCTGTTTTACTATATGAGACGGCCCTGTTACACTTCAATTAGTTTCTGTTTTACTATATGAGACGGCCCTGTTACACTTCAATTAGTTTCTGCTTTACTATATGAGATGGCCCTGTTACATTTCAATTAGTTTCTGTTTTAATGTATGAGATGGCCCTGTTACATTTCAATTAGTTTCTGTTTTACTATATGAGATGGCCCTGTTACACTTCAATTAGTTTTTGTTTTACTGTATGAGATGGCCCTGTTACACTTCAATTAGTTTCTGTTTTACTGTATGAGATGGCCCTGTTACTTTTCAATTAGTTTCTGTTTTACTATATGAGACGGCCCTGTTACATTTCAATTAGTTTTTGTTTTACTGTATGAGATGGCCCTGTTACACTTCAATTCGTTTCTGTTTTACTGTATGAGATGGCCCTGTTACATTTAAATTAGTTTCTGTTTTACTGTATGAGATGGCCCTGTTACATTTCAATTCGTTTTTGTTTTACTGTATGAGATGGCCCTGTTACATTTCAATTAGTTTTTGTTTTACTGTATGAGATGGCCCTATTACACTTCAATTACTTTTTGTTTTACTATATGAGATGGCCCTGTTACATTTCAATTCGTTTTTGTTTTACTGTATGAGATGGCCCTGTTACATTTCAATTCGTTTTTGTTTTACTGCATGAGATGGCCCTGTTACTTTTCAATTAGTTTCTGTTTTACTATATGAGACGGCCCTGTTACACTTCAATTAGTTTCTGTTTTACTATATGAGACGGCCCTGTTACACTTCAATTAGTTTCTGCTTTACTATATGAGATGGCCCTGTTACATTTCAATTAGTTTCTGTTTTAATGTATGAGATGGCCCTGTTACATTTCAATTAGTTTCTGTTTTACTATATGAGATGGCCCTGTTACACTTCAATTAGTTTTTGTTTTACTGTATGAGATGGCCCTGTTACATTTCAATTAGTTTCTGTTTTACTGTATGAGATGGCCCTGTTACATTTCAATTAGTTTCTGTTTTACTGTATGAGATGGCCCTGTTACATTTCAATTAGTTTCTGTTTTACTGTATGAGATGGCCCTGTTACATTTCAATTACTTTTTGTTTTACTATATGAGATGGCCCTGTTACATTTCAATTAGTTCTTGTTTTACTGTATGAGATGGCCCTGTTACATTTCAATTAGTTTCTGTTTTACTGTATGAGATGGCCCTGTTAAATTTCAATTAGTTTCTGTTTTACTGTATGAGATGGCCCTGTTACATTTCAATTAGTTTCTGTTTTACTATATGAGACAGCTCTGTTACACTTCAATTACTTTTTGTTTTACTGTACGACGGCATCATATATCACCCATAGCTGCTGGAGATAGACAATCTGTATACACTGTATTCCCCTGAGAGAAAACCCTACTCTGTCTCCTTAGCACACGCATGCCAATTTCACCTGTGTCAAATTACCAACTCTAAGTAAATTGTAGCAAGCGACGTCTCTGACAATTATTGTAGAGTCAAAATGGGATTCAATTGCCACATAACCATACATTATACAAATCCACCAGATGAATAGGAGAGACAGACAAAAACTTGACAGATCAGCTGAATAATGCCAGGTGATGTTGAAAATACGACTAAATCACATTACTGCTAGAACTGAATAAAACACACATGCTGTATTTCCTCCTAACACCATTTCTTTTTCTCTTTCCTTCCTTGTATCTCTCTGTCTCTCTTCCCCTTTCTCCATCTCTTTCACCTCCCTCCCTCCCTCCCTCTCTTTCCCTCTCTCCTCTTATCCCCTCTTACTTTCCTCCAGTCAACATCCTACCTGACAATGATAAAAGAGGACAGTACTCCTGTGGCTGTGAGAATCACAGGTAACTGTCTCGACTGTTTAAATCTAAAATCACTACTGCCCTATCAACGCTTAACCACAACGGCACAACACTGCTTAACCACAACCCTGCTTTTCCCAATGACACACCCTTTTAGTGTTGGCAGCACCAAAAGCTTAACACAACTTAGAAGTTATGAGATTTTTGACAATGCTCTTAGGTTGAATCCACACAATGTGAAATGACAAGGGACTAGCACAGAAAACAGTCTTAGTGGCATTCAGCTTGATAGACGTTTTTGACGCTTAGCTTTTTCCAATGCTTTTGTTGTTTCTCAAGGTTAGAATAGCTTCTATACAATACAAAGGCATTCTCTGTCCTACCCGTTGCTATTTGTCATTCAAGCTAAAAAAATGTGATATCTTGAATATTAATGTGTAAGCATTCTATAGGAGTAACACTTATGTTTTTGTCATTTCAAGGTTGTGGAATAGATTCTATATTGCATCAGGTGTACATACTGTAACTGTAGGCTTTCTTTGTGTTTAACTGTAACATTAAACTTAATGAACCTCCTGTTGCATATAAACCTCTATACTCTATCCCCTGCTGTCCTCACATATAAACTCAACCACTACCCCCCCAACCCGCTCTCTCTGGTTCAATAGAATTACTACCAATATAAGCTGTGTTATACAGCGTCGCTGAATTACTAAGAAGTGTATTCAAACGAAACCGCTCGACAAATTGGAATTGATTTTCCCGTGAATTTGTGAGGGATCACATTATTCAGCCTGGCGTCTCTTGTGGTGCAGAGACCAAAACAACACACTGTGTCTTTCTGTTAAAGCTAAACGCTGGGTTATGCCTTCTACTCCTATACAGGAGACGGCAGACATTGTAACTAGGGTCAGATTTGTATTCATCCCCCTAATGGCTAAAGTTGGAATTGGGTGTAAAGTACTGATGCTAGATCTGTGGTTCGGGAACATTTCTACCTTGGGCGTAGCCAAAGAGCTTATTATTGAATCGTGAGGCCTTGTGAGGCCTGTACAGTGGGACAAGTAGAAAGTCATTAGCCGTGCTCTTCAAATTCACTATCAAAGTCTCTGATTCAAAGTCCATCCCACTCCTTTGATCTGCTTCAATCACAGACGCCACCGAAGACTCCTTAGCTGCAATCACTCAGTTACACTGACAACCCACAACTGGCCAGAGCTGATGCAATGTGAAGTGTGTGTGTCTTACCTATCAGTTCTTTGTTTCTGATGTCCAGGGCCATATTCCTGAGTGCGGTGGCCACGGCACACACCACACGGTCATTGTCTATCCTCAACAACTCCACCAGGATAGGAAGGCCTTTCTCTTTACGCACCGCAGCCCGGATATACACAGACCACTGGAGAGAGAGGGGGAGGAGTTAGACTGACGGACCACTGTAGAGGGAGGGGAAGAGTTAGACTGACGGACCACTTAGAGGGAGGGGAAGAGTTAGACTGACGGACCACTTAGAGGGAGGGGAAGAGTGAGACTGACGGACAGTAGGGGTTGAGTTAGACAGTACAGTAGGACCAGCCCTACCTTCCAACTGCCTGCAGCCAGGTTCTGCAGTGCCCCAGCCGCTCCCTCCAGTGTATCAGGGTTGGAGCACTCTGAAAGCAGGGTAAGGTAGGGCTTCACTATGGACGGGTGCCATAACATCTGGACCCCTTTAGGAGGGTCAGCTGAGTCTTGGAGAGGGCCTACACCATCCCACTATAGGAGGTGGGAGAGAGAGGGGCAAGAGAGATAGAAAGAGCGAAGGGATGGGAGTGGGGGGGTTGTGGGGGTAAGGAAAAAGGGAGTTAGAAATAGGGAGAATAGTATTCTTTCTCCACATCTATCTCTGTGCTTTTATTAGCAATATAGCTGTGTATGCCCCTCAAATGCCCACTTCTCTGTAGAATAAGACTAGGCAGTACACCCTCCAAGCAACAGCTCTGAGTGTATATGTCAAGATAGAAACCTTTTCTCTTTGATCAATCAATCAAAGGGAAAATCTTCATGATGCCTAATCTAGGCTCTGATCTTTGATCATAAAACCGTTGGGAGATTGAGGAGAAATATAACAGTGCAGATAATGTGCCCTAACAGTTTTGAATGTGGTGAAAACTTTTTGGAGACATTTTGTGTTTTTAACTGTTTGTAACCAGAGTGAATGAGAGCTGAGCTGATTGAACAAAGCCTTCATAGCTTGTGTGCAACAGATCATATGATTGGTCCGTTGGGAGGGATCTGAGCGAATAGTAAAGCAGCAGTAGTAGTGACTGATGCCTGGAGTGTGATGGAGGGAAGAAAGAACGAATGATTGAAGGTTTGAGCCAAAAGAAAAAGAGAGACAAAGATGCTCATCTGACAGTTAATACATAATAAAAGAGTTTGTGGTCTTTTAATGTTCTCTGTTTGAAGCTTTCGCTTTGATTCATAATTTGGATCATAATTTAATAGTCTGTCCTTTCAGAAAATCCATGCAGTGAACAAATTATATGGCTTGGCGGGAGCTTTTACCATATGTGTTTATCCGTACTGTGTGTGTGTGTGTGTGTGTGTAACAGGGTTGGTTATGCTTCCACTTGCCACTTCAGAAATATGTATTTAGATGTTTATGTATTCAGATTGTCTGTGTGTGTGTGTGTCCACCTGGTCCTGTCCCTTCTTCTTCTTCTTCTTCTTGCCCCAGCAGCCTGAGGTCTCTCCGTCACGTCCGTTGGCGTCACACAGCAGACCGTCCAGCTCTTCTGAACCCAGCTGCTGGCCCTGAGACGTCTCCGCTGCCAGTCGGTAGGACAGGTTACGCAGTATACACACACAGTTCTCTATGGTCTACATGGGGAGGAGGGGAGAGCGGAGAGCGAGGGGAGAGGAGGGAGAGAGAAAGGAATATGATAATTTAACCTACTAAAGAGCAAGTACCCTACGAAAATGTGTGTGTGTGTGTGTGTGTTAAGCAGCACTTAAAAGGAAGAGTGCCTAATTCCATCCGAGAATCGGGATGTGCTCTAACTTTCAAATTAGCTTAAAGAAATTCTCTCAAATTAGGAAAAATGAGCCCGAAACATCGTATCACACTCCATTTAACATTGTGTTAGGAGAAGACGAATCAGCAACAGCAGAGGAGTGTGTGTGTTTTTGCGGGTGTGCTAGCGTGCGTGTGAGTGCCTCTTTAAAGTATCACACATAAGGAGCGTTTGGAAGTAATATGGAAAGCAGAATACGTGGAAATAACAAAGAAAAATCATCAATCATTTCGTACGTCTCCTGTTTTTTAGAAGTATCAGACCGATCCTTTACACAAGCAACTATAATGACGCTAATTGAACAGAATACTTAGACTGACTAAATGGATTTTCTGGCATTACAGACATAATACAAACACTGAGTCATAACTGTTAGAACAGTTAGAGGAGTTAGTTGTTTACCTCTGAAAACAGCCGAGGTAAATAACTCCAAATATAAACAACAGGTGCACAACTCTAGAGGTAAACAACAGGTAAACAACTCCAGAAGTAAACACAGGTAAACAACTCCAGATGTAAACAACATGTAAAAAACTCCAGAGGTAAACAACAGGTAAACAACTCCAGATGTAAACAGCATGTAAAGAACTCCAGTGGTAAACATCAGGTAAACAACTCTAGAAGTAAACAAAGGTAAACAACTCCAGATGTAAACAACATGTAAACAACTCCAGAGGTAAACATCAGGTAAACAACTCCAGAAGTAACCAACACAGGTAAACAACTCTGTAGGTAAACTACAACAGGGAATGGAGGTAGGTTTAATTTCCCTTATTGAACAGAGTGACAGGATGAAGGTAGAGAAAGAAAGGGGAGGTAGAAAAAATGGAAGAGAGAGACAGAATAGAAAGATTAAAGAAAGAGAGAGAGATAGAGACTAGATCAGGAGGACAGAAAGTCCACAAAAATAATGAAAAGTGTCACCCTGTCAGAGTGTCTGCTAATAACTTGGGATTAGTCAATGACAATGGCTATTGACCCCATGCTTGCCAATCAATTCTCGTTACTGTGGAGACACCAGAGGCATCCTATGATTGTGCAGACAGCAGAGATGGGCGAGTTGTTAGAATGGTTAAGGAATGAGAGAGTTACATTCCAAATCGCTATTTCCATTATGAAAGATGTGTGTTTTTTCACTATCTAATCCTGGCGTGGGGTTTTTCAATGACAGACATGTATTTATTTAAAATGTATCACTTGATGGTTTTATTTCAAAGAGACAAATAATTGTGTTTTTTGGCAAAATGCTACACTTCCTTCAGAAAGTATGCCAAGAGTGTGCGAAGCTGTCATCAAGGCAAAGGGTGGCTACTTTGAAAAATCTCAAATATAAAATATATTTTGATTTGTTTAACAGTTTTTTGGTTACTACATGATTCCATATGTGTTATTTCATAGTTTTGATCTCTTCAATATTATTCTACAACGTAGAAAATAGTACAAATAAAGATAAACCTTGAAAATATTGACTGGTACTGTTTGTAAATTAAATACTTATTTTCATTTTCCATTTGTTTTGTCTTGTTTTCACACACACCTGGTTTTAAGACAAAACAAATGGAAAATGAAAAGGCGATGGCTAGTAGACCGGTGACGTCGATCGTGAACGCCACCCGAACAGGGAGTGGAACCGACTTCGTCGGAAGTCGTGACAATTTCATTTTCAATAAATTACCAAACATTTATAAAAACATGTTTTCACTTTGTCATTATGAGGTATTGTGTGTAGATAGGTGAGAACATGTTGGTTTTTTAAATCCATTTTGAATTCAGGCTGTAACACAACAAAATGTGGAATAAGTCAATGGGTATGAATACTTTCTGAAGGCACAGTATATTGTTATATAGCATTTTCCCCAACAACAAAAAATTCATACACATCAAAAATCTATGAATAAAAAATCAGAGAACAGTAATATTCTCAGATATTTTACACACACAAAGTACCCATAAGCAGTCCTGTCTGATGACAATTGGTGGATATAGCGTTTTGGAAATAAACTTCTCATTTAGAGAGACTGAGCTACAGCAACCTTGAGAAGGTAGCCATCCACAACATTTCTCTACTACTGTATTGAACTGACGGACACACACACGCAGACCCCCACACACACCTTGCTGTCGATGTCGTTGCTGCCCAGAGCGGTCTGTATGATGTAGAGGAGGGAGTCTGTCAGTCCGTCACACTCTCTCATCCTCCTCCTGGCCTCCTCTCCAGCAGAACTCACGTTTCTGAAACACACAGAGAGATGGGGACAGGTCAGAGATAGTTTGATACACCACAGGGTATGGGGCTGTAAAACTCTAACATTGGGATTCGGGAATGATATCCACCCAAAAGGGAAATGCAATATTTTTGTCATCTTTAAAAAAATATATTATATATTTTTTTTTTTACACCATTTCTTTCTCCACAATTTCGTGGTATCCAATTGGTACAGTCTTGTCTCATCACTGCAACTCCCATACGGACTCGGGAGAGCTGAAGGTCAAGAGCCGTGCATCCTCCGAAACCCAACCAAGCCGCACTGCTTCTTGACACAATGCCCACTTAACCCGGAAGCCAGCCACACCAACGTGTCGGAGGAAACACTGTATACCTGGCGACTGTGTCAGCGTGCACTGCGCCCGGCCCGCCACAGGATTCGCTTGTGTGCAATGGGACAAGGACTTCCCTGCCGGTCAAACCCTCCCCTAACCCGGACGACGCTGGGCCAATTCTGCACCGCCCCATGGGTCTCCTGGTTGCGGGCCGGCTGCGACAGAGCCTGATCTCGAACCCAGAATCTCTAGTGGCACAGCTAGCACTGCGATTCAGTGCCTTAGACCACTGCGCCACTCAGGAGGCCCAGGAAATGCAAGATTGAACCAGAATGAAGGACAAAAAATGAATATGTTTGTGTATTTGTGAGCATGTGTGTGTGTGTGTGTGTGTCTGCTCTTTGTGCTTACCCAACTAGTTTTTACAGTCACACTGGATTTATTAACTACAGTTGTGGCCAAAAGTTTTGAGAATGACACAAATATACATTTTCACAAAGTCTGCTGCCTCAGTTTGTATGATGGCAATTTGCATATACTCCAGAATGTCATGAAGAGTGATCAGATGAATTGCAATTAATTGCAAAGTCCCTCTTTGCCATGCAAATGAACTGAATCCCAGAAAAACATTTCCATTGCATTTCAGCCCTGCCACAAAAAGGACCAGCTGACATCATGTCAGTGATTCTCTTGTTAACACAGGTGTGAGTGTTGACGAGGACAAGGTTGGAGATCACTCTGTCATGCTGATTGAGTTCGAATAACAGACTGGAAGCTTCAAAAGGAGGGTGGTGCTTGGAATCATTGTTCTTCCTCTGTCAACCGTGAATACCTGCAAGGAAACACTTGCCGTCATCATTGCTTTGCACAAAAAGAGCTTCACAGGCAAGGATATTGCTGCACCTAAATCAACCATTTATCGACTCATCAAGGAGAGCGGTTCAATGGTTGTGAAGAAGGCTTCAGGGCGGGCCAAGAAAGTCCAGCAAGCGCCAGGACCGTCTCCTAAAGTTGATTCAGCTGCGGGATCGGGGCACCACCAGTACAGAGCTTGCGCAGGAATGGCAGCAGGCAGGTGTGAGTGCATCTGCACGCACAGTGAGGCAAAGACTTTTGGAGGATGGCCTGGTGTCAAGAAGAGCAGCAAAGAAGACACTTCTCTCCAGGAAAAACATCAGGGACAGACTGATATTCTGCAAAAAGGTACAGGGATTGGACTGCTGAGGACTGGGGTAAAGTCATTTTCTCTGATGAATCCCCTTTCCGATTGTTTGGGGCATCTGGAAAAAAGCTTGTCCGGAGATAACAAGGTGAGCGCTACCATCAGTCCTGTGTCATGCCAACAGTAAAGCATCCTGAGACCATTCATGTGTGAGGTTGCTTCTCAGCCAAGGGAGGGGGCTCACTCACAATTTTTCCTAAGAACACAGCCATGAATAAAGAATGGTACCAACACATCCTCAGAGAGCAACTTCTCCCAACCATCCAGGAACAGTTTGGTTGATTGATTATGAAAGAATGGGCTGCCATCAGTCAGGATGTGGCCCAGAAGTTAATTGGACAGCATGCAGGGGTCTTGAAAAAGAAGGGTCAACACTGCAAATATTGACTCTTTGCATCAACTTCATGTAATTGTCAATAAAAGCCTTTGACACTTATGACATGCTTGTAATTATACTTCAGTATTCCATAGTAACATCTGACAAAAATATCTAAAGACACTGAAGGAGCAAACTTTGTGGAAATTAATATTTGTGTCATTCTCAAACCTTTTGGCCACGACTTTACAAAACGTTAAGGCTTGTTTTTAATTCTGGTGCCGCTCAACACATACACGCTTGTTAGCTTGCTTTGGTCCAGGGCGTGAAATTTAGCCAACTCTCAAACGTTCAAGTATGTATAATTCTGTTATTCAGTGAAGTAATGATAGGCCTACTCAACTAGCTCTCACAGTCTCATGTCAGAATTAGATGTTCATCCATGTTTCCCAAATGTAACATTTTGAAGTTGTTGCAAACATCAAATTTCAATGTTTTTTTGTTTAAGGTTAAGTTTAGGCATTAACTCCACATTTTTAAGGTCAGGGTTAAGATTAGGCGTTAACTCCTAAATCTCAAGGTTAAGGATTAACTCCGAAAGGTTAAGGTAAGGGTTAAGGATTGGGATAGGCTTAAAACAAAAATAAAACTTGCAACCTCTGGAATCATATGCTTACGCCCATCCGCCATCTATGTCCATAATGCCCTAGCAAAACCAAAACCTACTTCAATATAACGCTCACTGTTGCCCCTAATGGCCGATTTCCACTTCATCTCCCAACGTCCTCAGAGATGGATGGACATCGAATGCTGACTTGAATCACGGGTGACCTGGCTGTGCATACCTGCCTTCGGAAGGTATTCAGATCCCTTGACTTTTTCCACATTTTGCTACGTTACAGCCTTATTCTAAAATGGATTAAAACAAATGAGAATCCTCAGCAATCTACACACAATACCCCATAATGACAAAGTGAAAACAGGTTATGAGATGTTTTGAACATTTATGAAAACAAACTTGTTTACCTAAGTATTTAGACCCTTTGCTATGAGACTCAAAATTGAGCTCAGGTGCATCCTGTTTCCATTTATCATCCTTGAGGTGTTTCTACAACTTGTTTGGAGTCCACCTGTGGTAAATTCAATTGATTTGACATTATTTGGAAAGGCACACACCTGTCTATATAAGGTCCCACAGTTGACAGTGCATGTCAGAGCGCAAAAACCAAGCCATGAGGTCGAACGAATTGTCTGTAGAGCTCCGAGATTGGATTGTGTCGAGGCTCAGATCTGGGGAAGGGTACCAAAACATTTCTGCAGCATTGAAGGTCCACAAGAACACAGTGGCCTCCATAATTCTTAAATGGAAGAAGTTTGGAACCACCAAGACTCTTCCTAGAGCTGGCCGCCAAACTGAGAAATTGGAGGAGAAGGGCCTTGGTCAGGGAGGTGACTAAGAACCCGATGGTCACTCTGACAGAGCTCTAGAGTTCCTCTGTGGAGATGGGAGAAACTTCCAGAAGGACAACCATCTCTGAAGCACTCCACCAATCAGGCCTTTATGATAAAGTGCAGGACGGAAGCCACTCCCTCAGTAAAAGACACGTGACAGCCCGGTTGGAGTTTGCCAAAAGGCACCTCAAGACTCTCAGACCATGAGAAATAAGATTCTCTGGTCTGATGAAACCAAGATTCAACTCTTTGGCCTCAATGCCAAGCGTCACCACTGGAGGAAACCTGGCACCATCCCTACGGTGAAGCATGGGGGTGGCAGCATCATGCTGTGGGGATGTTTTTCAGCAGCAGCGACTGGGAGACTAGTCAGGATCGAGGGAAAGATGAACGGAGCAAAGTGCAGAGAGATCCTTGATGAAAACCTGCTCCAGAGCGCTCAGGACCTCAGACTGGGGCGAAGGTTCACCTTCCAACAGGACAACAACCTAAGCACACAGCCAAGACAACGCAGGAGTGGCTTCGGGACAAGGCTCTGAATGTCCTTGAGTGGCCCAGCCAGAGCCCGGACTGGAACCCGATCTAATCTCTGGAGAGACCTAAAAATAGCTGTGCAGCGACGCTTCCCATCTAACCTGACAGAGCTTGAGAGGATCTGCAGAGAAGAATGGGAGAAACTCCCCAAATACAGGTGTGCCAAGATTGTAGCGTCATACCCAAGAAGACTACAGGCTGTAATTGCTGCCAAAGGTGCTTCAACAAAGTACTGAGTAAAGGATTTGAATACTTCTGTAAATGTGATATTTCAGTATTTTTATTTTTTTTAAATCTGCACAAATTTCTCTATTGGGTATTGTGTGTAGATTGATAAGAAAAAGTAATTAGCTAACAAAAGAAATGACAGAGCCAGGTAGTATATGAGTCTGTATTGTATATTATCATCCATGGCTGACTGGGAGATTGCATGGTGCGTGGATCAAATAGGTTCAGTCCCATTGGTACCCGGCTGAGAACGATACTGACACCAGAGGAGGCTGGTGGGAGGAGCTATCGAAGGATGGGCTCATTGTAACAGCTGGAATGGAATCAATGGAACGGTACCAAACACATCAAACACATGGAAACAACTTGCTGGACTCAGTTCCATTGATTCCATTCTACCCATTACAATGAGCCCATCCTTCTATAGTTCCTCCCACCAGCCTCCTCTGGTGTCAGTATCGTTCTCAGCCGGGTACCAATGGGACTGAACCTATTTGATCCACGCACCATGCAATCTCCCAGTCAGCCATGGATGATAATACACAATACAGACTCATATACTACCTGGCTCTGTCATTTCTTCCCAGTGCGTTCAGAGCCAGCTAAATCAATTGTAACAGTTCATTCAATACAATTGCCAGATGACAGGGGAAGAAAATGATACATTTGCCAAACACATATCCCGCCAAGTCTAGCTTGCTCTTTCTCTCTATCTCTCTTTCTCATATTATCTCTCTCTCTCTCCCTTCCCCTCTCTCTGTAATGTGAAATATTCATAAAGGCATTAGCTACATGTCATTGAAGCTGTATTGATGATTTGGGGTATTAATGTTTGACACCATGCTGCTAATTTTCTTTATGGTTTTTGGTATATTGACTTAATAAATATTCAACATAGCTGGCAGCCACTGTTTTGATGTCCAAAACCTCTATTTATGAACATTATGCATTTGCAAAAGTTAATTTGTGTGATTTCATGTGTGTATGTGTGTTACAGTACGCACTAAGCTATTCTCTTTCATTTGTAAACATGCTTTTTTCACATGCTACTTCATAACAAGGAGACAAGGCGACAGGGTGAGTTGTTGGTGAGGTTTGAGGCGAGAGCAGAGTACAGGAGTAGGGTGAGGACAGAACAGGGAAGATGATCCTGTATGTATGAATAAACATAGAGACATTTGTCAGTCAGGCCAGGGAAATGAAGTGAGAGCAGCAGCCATCCCATCAGAGTGAACTGAAGCCAATCATGTGTTTCAGTAATGAGCAGACAGACAGTCAATTAGACGCTCCAGCTCTGGGCTTTGTGTTCACACTGAAGGTCAAGTCATCTCCTCTGCTCTCTGAATACCAAACATACAAATTATACTATACACAACGAATCCTTAGACTGTGCTCTCGCTGCTAACAGAGACAACGGTTCTGACAGATATGAACTCGGAATACAATATGAATTCACCTCAAGTAAATTATGGGGATCAATCCCAAATCAGGCTGACAGGATGTTTTGATCATGTTTAAATAGGCTGATTGATCAACATTATCAACCTCAAACCTTAATGATATTCAAACACTCACATTTGAATACATTCAAATAATTCATCATTCCAACACAACAGTCTTGCTTATGAATAGAGATGGGTTATAAACAGTATGTTTCTATTTATAGCCAGCTTGATGTGTGAGTGGGAAGACATCTTCATTCCCTGAGTACAGTTTTAATGAAGCAGAGAGGACACAGCCCTATCCTCACCTCTCTCCCACATCTCTCCTTCTGTTGTGGATTGGTTGTCAATAAAGACTAGCATAAGTGAGTTCCACCAGGACAGAGTAAGAAAGTAAGAAAAAAATACCCATAGTTGGACCATCGTCTAAATCAGTGGTCGCAACGGGGGACTGCAGTAGGGTCACCAATTTATTTAGATTTTTGTACAGGAAAATATACAAATTGTTTTGAGAAAGATAATTAGAAAGCAAATGTTTTGGAGTAAATGTATATATTGGTTTCTTTTCATTTATGATAAGAGGTTATTTGTTGATTTTAAGGTTGTGAAAAACATGGGTCTCCAGAAAATCTGGTGGAAAAAATAGGGTCCCCACTGAAATAATTTGAATAACACTGGTCTAAATCTTAATTTACAAGGCTGCAGAGCTTTCATAGTTTCAAATTCAGATTTTAAACTGATTTAGTCACATCTCTAGTGCTAATTATAATGTGATAGATCCAACAAGGGGCTCCAGATTGCTGATTCCTGGTTTAACGAAAGGTTGAAGAACAATGTTGTAGAATGGTGGACTGTGTAATAATATGCTGGAGACAGACTGTATGTTTTCTGAGAGGAGGTAACGCGATGATGACACCCGTCATAAGGAAAGAAAGAATGTGTGAATAACCCCCACCTAATTACTGTGTGTATATGTGAGAGTGAGAGTGTGTGTGGGTGTGCGTGGGCGTGTATGTGTGTGAGAGAGTGTGAGTGTGTGTGTGTGCGTGTGTGTGCGTGTGTCTGAGTGTGTGTGTGTGTGTGTGTGTGTGTGTGTGTGTGTGTGTGTGTGTGTGTGTGTGTGTGTGTGTGTGTGTGTGTGTGTGTGTGTGTGTGTGTGTGTGTGTGCGTGTGTGCGTGTGTGTGTGATGGAGTCTGTAGAAGAAATAGTCTGACCTCTCCTCTTAAACCTTTGAGGCAGATCACTAGAAATCTAAGAGATTTGCTGAGATTAAACACACACACCAATGCACACACCCTCAAATACTATATGACCAATCATATCCTCAGAGTGTTTAAATCTCCAGGCAGGTAATAGGTTATTTCCAGCAGTAAATGAGCCTGTTAGCCTTTAGCGCTAACACAGCTAATTTATTATGTGTTACTCTCTATAAATCCCATCTAATGAATTAGCATACTTTGTTAGCTAATTACTTATTGAACACCTTTAGCAGAGGATTCAATAACCCACACATTAAATACTTTTATATGTGTTATTCTTAGCAGTTGAATAACTATCTACTTTCCTGTAAATAGTTTCAAAGTGAAGCCATGGTACAATTAAGAAATTAGGCACGAGGGGGTGTGGTATATGGCCAATATACCACGGCTAAGGGCTGTTCTTAGGCACGATGCAAAGCGGAGTGCCTGGATAAAGCCCTTAGCACTCGAACCACACAGTTTATAATGCATTATGTATTATTTGGTATAGCAACCATTGAAGAATTGTATATCTTATTGGCGTGTGTGTGTGTGTGTGTGTATGTGTGTGTGTGTGTGTGTGTGTGTGTATGTGTGTGTGTGTGTGTGTGTGTGTGTGTGTGTGTGTGTGTGTGTGTGTGTGTGTGAGAGAGAGAGAGAGAGAGAGACACCGGTTGCAGGGGGTAGCCACCAGATGTTTCAACAGGATTAGGGCTAGGGTGGTCATGAAATTCTGTCAGCCCGTGGTTGTCAACCAAATAACTGCCGGTCTCATGGTAATTGACCGTTAATTAACATAAACACATTTAGCATCTCCTGGCTTCCAAGCATAGCCTACATAGCCTACAAGCCACTGATGCAGACCTTTGGAATATCTACATAAAAAAACTCTAAGAAATGCATTTAATATAGCCTACACCATCACAATAAATCCATTACTTATTTTTGACAGGTCTAAAGAAATATGATATGAAGAAAATGTAGTCTATTTCAGAAGAACAGAATAGCAGACACTGAGTTGTCCATATATTAGGTCCTGATCTGGCTATGCCAAATGGCTGTTGGCTACACAAGTTCATTTAGCAGACCAGATTTGCTTAGAATTTAGTGGCATTATTTTGTATTATTTTATAGCATGAAGAATACTAATGAACATAGCTGAATAAAATAGAAAGGATATTTCCTCCAAATGATTTCAGGGAGTGCGGCTATTACGTGTTGAGCGGTTAACAAAGAAACAGGTCGTCCTATATGCTTAATGAGTTATTTATAAAACTTTAGTTGTAATACAAACTTTGGGCTATATGTTTAGATTCTAAGGCTGCATGATTCAACTCTAATGATGATTTGAAAAAAGTTGCATGAAAGACATGAGCTCTGCTTTTTTTGTGCAGGCTGTACACACTTCATCAGTCTCTCATTCACAATTTGACAAGCACTTGATAATGCTTCGAATTTCCCATTGGCATCCCCTTTGTGTGGCCGTAATGCCCCCTAAAAAATCCATGTATTTTGCGGCCTTTGCCCTTGGGCTGAATAAAATAATTAGAATTCCCTTCTCCCAGCTGCGTTCTCTGAGGCATCTCTCACTCACATGGCTCTCTCAGATATCTCAGTTCTTATTAGCCAATGCCCGTCATGTGATCGGGTCCTTCTCACAGGCTACAAGTGAAGACAGACACATCGGGGACACAACTGCACGCATCCTTATTGAATTCCGAGGCACATATTGAAGATGTTGGAAGAACACTCAACATTTACTTTTTGTCAGCCAACAAGATGAGTAGGCCTAACGAACAGCAAAAGCACTAGCCTACGTCAATCTACTATCCCCCATAGTACAAAAGTTGACCTATTATATTCTGTGCAAGAAATAAACATTCCATGCATAGTTTGGGACAGTTGTGGGATGCGATAGATCCCAAATTAATAAAACCACTAGCATCTTAATAAAACCACTAGCATCCACTAGAACCTTTTAAAAGCAATGAGGCTGAGGCAACAGATCAAAACGTTTAGCTTAAAATGTTGATAAACTATTAGGTTATTTCTTCACATTATAAGTGCAGCAATGCGCACATTCAATCAATCAACGGGAAAACAAGGTTCTCAAAAGTGACCGCAAATGTGATTATACACGTAATAATTTTATTATAAAGGTGCATTTTTATGGTGAACATTTTCTTCCCCAAACTCACACGCTGCGTAGGTATGCCAGTTAGGCTCTATACCTGTTGTAAAGCAGATTAACATACTTCATTTTAAGAAGGTATTTGGCCACTTTAGTTGTGATACAACTCTTATCAACACATATAAGCCTATGGGCTAGGCCTAATGATATGTGCAACTATGAAAAAGTCGGCATGCACTGTTTCTTGCCTTACTGCACACAAGCTGGGCATCATTCACAAGTGATAGGCTAATATTGTCACCCATCAGACTATTCTTGATTTAATCTTTCTTTACATAACACTAAATAATATATGTGTGAAATTTGTTTTGATTCAGAATGGACCGCTATCATGCACCTGTCTAGAAACAGGGCCAGGGGAAAAAATACATGTCATCTATGCACTTAAATAGCGAACAGAGGACGCTTTTCCCATGGTTCATTTTCATGTCAGCCAGCTAGGCTATACTCCTGTTGTAAAGAGAAGCAATGTGCTTAATATTAGGAAAGTTAAGAAATAAATACTGTACAGTATTCCTAGCCTATAGACTGCTAGCCTATAGACAGCTCTTTTTAATAGAGGCCATCAAAACTCTGTTTTCTTATGCAATTGCATAGCCTATAGGAATGTTGCGCAACATGAGCTCATGGGCTCTCATGAAGTGTTTGATTATAATTTTGATTACATTTGCATTGATGTCAGAGTGATTAGAGGGACAATAGAGTGCTGAGTACCAGGCAGGTAGCACGTTTGGTAGGCTACTAACGACCATCAGCAGCATCAGAACTTGGATAATTCCACGGTGACGTGGTATTTGACTACTATAATGACTCGTGACTGCCGGTACGGTGGTAATACGGTCACCGTAACAGCCCTAATTAGGGCTTGAAAGCCCCTTCCAAGATCCATTCTACACACAAACACACACACACACACACGTTATTCCAACACAGCAAGCAGCAGGTAACACTTTGTCCCTGTTTTGGTCACTTGTCCGTCTTTTTGGATCCTGAGTGGCGCGACGGTTTAGGGCACTGCATCGCAGTGCTCGAGTCGTCACTACAGACCTGGGCTCAATCCAGGGCTGTATCACAACACTCTGTGTTCAGCACTCTGTGTTCGGAAGTCCAATAGGATGGCGCACAATTGGTTAGGTGAGGGTTTGGCCCGGGGTAGGCCGTCATTGTAAATAAGAATTTGTGCCTGACTTGCCTAGTTAAATAAAGGTTCATTAAAAAAAAAAAAATTAAGAACAAACAAGCCCCTGCATAGAAGAGAAGGAAGCCCCTCCACAGGAGTCCCCGTGTTTGGCCTGATAAGACTGATATCATTATGTGTGTACGTTTGGCTGTGTTTGAGTGTGTGTGTGTGTGCGTGCGTGCACATGTGCAAGTTAATGTGTGTGTTTGTGTGTGTGTTCCAATCAAAATGTCAACAACTTGGCAGTAGAGAGTGCCAAAAAAACACACCAATCAATCAAATATTTGTACCTCACACAGCTGGCCAGCTGCCACCAGCAGCACCACTGATCTAATTATAGTTCTGAACACCTACGAGAGACAGAATGGGGGGGAGAAAGAGGGGGAGGAAAGGGAGGGAGGAGAAGAGAGAGAAGAGAGAGGGATGGAAAAGAGAGAGAGAGTAATGGAGAGAGAGGGAGAGGAGGGGGGTGGGTAGCTCTTGGGTACATCTGCCTATTAAAGGGCATATGGACCCATCACCTTCATTAGATGACTTTTCTCATATTTGCATTTAGAGGGCCTCTCTCTTTCTCACACACACAAACACACACGATGCCTGGCCAACACTTCATTCCCATTCCCATCTCCATCTCTTCAATGTCAGCTATGATTCCAGAGATTGATTCAGTTTCACCACCCACACATACACCTATATTGTAGCAGGTGAAAGGGTCTGGAATTGAACTGAAGACACAGACCTAACAGAGTGGCCCCATGTCATTCTAACCCCAAAATAGATAGAGTCCAACCAAGACCAGTTCAGAGAAACCCCTTCTCTCTCTCTCTCTCTCTCTCTCTCTCTCTCTCTCTCTCTCTCTCTCTCTCTCTCTCTCTCTCTCTCTCTCTCTCTCTCTCTCTCTCTCTCTCTATATATATATATATATATATATTAGAGAAAGCTCATTTGTGTCCCCCGGCCAATACCGTGACAGCATCATTTATCAACACACCCTTTCTGTCCCCCTGCTACTCTCCACCCCAACCCCTGCCTATCTCAGCCCCCTTCTGTCTGACATACACCCCTGGTCCCCAATCCTATCATTGTGTCCTACTTATCAAACTACTAAAGCCCAGAGGCCTCAATGGAACACCAATAATGTTCAGGCTGAGAAGCCAGTGTGAGTTCTCAGGACATAGGCTTGTTACTGGGAACACTGAGGTCCAGGAACACTGTGAGAAGCTACAGAACACTATGGGAACCTTTACAATGATTACAATCTCAGACCTCCAACTCTGGTTGGAGGAATGGAGATGTCTGTAACGCTGTGTACACAAAGAGCCCGGAACACTCTGTGAGAGAGAGGTGGGAACACTGACAAATACCTGATGACACAGATGAACCGCTCAGAGCCATCAGAATGTCTTTCTTATGACGAAAGATTTTAGAACGTCTGTAGAATGCCCTCAGATTTGCCGTGACAAAAACATTTCTGCCAGCATTCTGTGTGTGTGTGTGACAGTAAGAAAGTGTGTGCGAGTGGGTAAGTGTGTCAGGGGAACATGGTTCAATGTGTCTGAAGAGACCATAATCTGATTTGTTCTTCTTTGAGGTGCCTGAATCTCATTCTGTGTGTGTGTGTGTGTGTGTGTGTGAATGAGAGAGGAATACACACACACGTACAGCTCAGCTCTCTGTAATACGTCTGCCATGGTGGCAGCTACAGTGATTCCCCCAGAGGCGCTAGCACAGACAGCAGCACAATATCTGTATCTCCACTCCATCTCTCACACACTCCATTTCATATCACTTATGGATATATTTGTCAGGGGCCATGTGTACAAATTTACATGAATGCAAGCTCGTTTTCCGTCTAAATAATGTAGATAAATACTTTTAGGATACCATGTATGAACCAACCCACAATGGGATTTGATGTACAAGAGATCTGCACAGTATGATGCTGAGCCACTACCTCCGGAGTTTCTCACACACAACAAAGGACACACACACATATGCGCACACGCACAGCACATGCACAACCCCCAAGTTTTGGCCTGCAACTGTTGCTATGGATACCTCCCAGAGCGAGAGCACGAGAAGGAGACCGAGAGAGAGAGAGAGAGAGAGAGAGAGAGAGAGAGAGAGAAAGAAAGTCTTAAGTGAGGCTGTGCTCTGTGTTTCTATAGACACATGGATCAGAAACATATGCCTTAATCATACCAGTACCACACAGCACACACATACCCACTGCAAAGTTTTCACACTGCGTCGAAATGTCATTAAACATGATGACATGAATCATTCTCCTCTATTACACACACTGCAGTGTACTGTAGAGGCAGAGGCAGTGGAAAATCACTGCATAATGAATCCATACCACTAACACAGAAATAATGAGTCCATTTCAACCATACTGTATGGTTTCTCATGGGGTTAGAGGAAGATGGAGGGGAGACAGGGGTGTGTGTGGTGCTGTAAGGGAGGGTTTTAACACACAGAAAGATACTTTAGCAGCAACAAACCACAAAGGACTCCAACTGGAATACGTTCCTCACGGTGCCGTTACTGTGTGTGTGTCTGCATGTGTGTGACTCACCTGAGGCAACCGGTGGCATTGCGTAGCACCTGGGAGGTGTGTGTGTGTTGCTTGCGGTCGTCATGGAGATTGTGGGAGGAGTCCCAGGAGGAAGAGTGGGGGATGATGACGCTATTGGTCAGAACGGCCAACGCATCCTGGATGATTGGCATCTTCAGGGCGTCACATGATGACAGGTTCCACAACACACCTGAGGACACACACACAGCTGGGTTAAAATACAGATAAAGAACATAGTATGTTTGAGGAGGAACAGCGATTGAATGCAGAGGAACAGCCATCATTAAACGCACATGCTCAGAACCATTTGACATCTGTCTCTTAGCAACAGTTAATCATACGATGCAGCCATTTTTATTCTGTCGCTTTCCATGCAAACAACCCAGCTTTAAACGTGAAGCCCTCCCTGGCTCCCTCTCTCTCTGTGACGGTGTGTGGGTCGAGCAGCTTAAATTAGAGAGACACTTGTGTTTCTAATTAATATTGGAACCCAATACAAAGACAGGAGATTTATTTCACTGAATTAAAAATCTGTAGTTTACACAGCTTTCCTGAGAGGAGGAAGGAAGGCAGAAAGCGGAGGCAACAAGAGAGAAATAAGGGTTTTTATGGCCAATTTAATACGAAAGCACTGCTCTGCGCACAAAGAACACTCAATTACACAATCAACAGCGTCTAGACTGAGGTTTAGTTTCCATCATGACCAAGACTGAATGAACATTAAGCTGGTTTAAAAACAGTTTGAGGACCATTCACATCTGTTGGTAAGTCATACAATAGAATAGAATAACAGAGGATTGGTGGTTAATTTATAGGCATGTCTGAGGCTCTTGTCTCCCCTCAGCTATGATGTATCTATTAGGCTGTGGGACAGGCCAGAGGACCACATCGATCAGCTATGATGTAATTAACATAAGAATTATAATAATCAAGATTGTCAACGGGACAATCAGTAACCACAATAATCAAGGGTAAAAATAACCATACAATGAACAAGAACAATGGCAGGTTGGACATGTTGGTTGGTCTGTCAGACACTGTCCCTCATAGCACTCAACAATGTAGTGTGTTGCCAACCCACAGCTCTCTGTGTCCTACCCCAACAGGATGGGTAGCCTATTCTCACCAGAAAAGTCTTGGAAACTTTGAATAAGGGTTTGAATTTTGGGGAAATGACACTCTCTAATTGTTAGCGACATTTGGTCTCTCTATCTCTCTGTCCACTCCCTCCAAATACACACACTGACTCAACCCACCCTACATATAAGCACACACAAACATACTAACAACAACACTTCTAGCCTGCGGGAGGTAGGCTGCAGTCAGATGGTGGAACAGATGTCTTCTCTCTGACGGGTGAGAGGAGGGCTGGCATCCTATTGGTGGACAGTGACACGCGCCCCTCATTAACATTCCAAACATGCTAATTAATGCTTCTTCCAGGTCTGGCTAACCATCTCACAGACAAGCAGAGAGAGGGAGAGAGCGAGAGAGAAAGAAAGAAAGTGAAAAAGAGAGAGAGAGAGATAGACAGAGATAAAGAGAGAGATAAAGAGAGCGAGATAGAGAGATAAAGAGAGAGATAGAGATAAAGAGAGGGGGTGCAGAGGCCAAACTGGCACAGCAGCAGAGGAGAGGGGAGACGTTGTTTAATTGATCTTCTCCAATCAGATCTATTTTGTCCAGTTGAATGCTTATCACTGTCCGCCATTTTCATGGTCAGTACACAGTTTATAACACCTTTCAGCGGTCACATGTCCTTCCGGACAACTTTATAGTTTACCGTCAATGTTAGCATACTGGACCTGTATTGTGTAGCAGTGTATAGACTAAAGCTGTATTGTGCAATTGTAATACGTGTTCTACTATACTGCATTATCCTTCTAGTTAGATGTAATAGTAACCTATTACATTTTTCATACCATTTAAGAAGTCAGTACTGCATTCACAAGCCTTATTTCATTACATTTACACTGCATACTGTAGTAAACTAAGCTGATTATGCATCTTGTAGTCATAATTGCATATTATTGTGCCCTATAATATGTCCTTTTTTCTATTCCTTGTAGAACCACATCCTCCAGTTGTTCATTAAAGGACCCTAAAGACTACCAGCTTGTGGTTTATGGTGGTGAGGTGGCAAGCCATTTTAGATAGCATCCATACTGCTCTAGCCGGCAGCCTTGCGGCAATACAGTGCATTCAAACCAGCAACCTAACTTAGCTATCAGAATACAGGTTTAAACTGCTTTAATTAGGGATAGGCGTTCCGTTAACGGGACAGTTGTAAATCATGCAGCGCGTTATGTCAAAATTACAGATTTTAGAGAAACAACAAATGTCGGTATATATAAGTGTCTTATATGGGCTGAAAGCTTAAATTCTTGTTAATATAACTGCACTGTCCAATTTACAGTAGCTATTACTGCAAAAACATGTCATGCTATTGTTTGAGGAGAGCTCCAAACAACAAAACACTTTTTTCAACGCGATAGGTTTGATAAGTTCACCTCTGAAGGTGAAATGTGTACTTACAATTTTTTATTTTTTTATTTCACCTTTATTTAACCAGGTAGGCAAGTTGAGAACAAGTTCTCATTTACAACTACGACCTGGCCAAGATAAAGCAAAGCAGTTCGACACATACAACAACACAGAGTTACACATGGAGTAAAACAAACATACAGTCAATAATACAGTAGAAAAAAACAAATCTATATACAAAGAGTGCAAATGAGGTAGGATAAGGAAGGTAAGGAAATAAATAGGCCATGGTGGCAAAGTAATTACAATATAGCATTTAAACACTGGAATGGTAGATGTGCAGTAGATGAATGTGCAATGTAGAAAAACTGGGGTGCAAAGGAACAAGATAAATAAATAAATACGGTAGGGATGAGGTAGTTGGTTGGGCTATTTACAGATGGTGCTTAAAGCTGGTGAGGGAGATAAGTGTCTCCAGTTTCAGAGATTTTTATATTTCGTTCCAGTCATTGGCAGCAGAGAACTGGAAGGAAAGTCGGCCAAAGGAGGAATTGGCTTTGGGGGTGACCAGTGAGATATACCTGCTGGAGCGCGTGCTACGGGTTGGTGCTGCTATGGTGACCAGCGAGCTGAGATAAGGCGGGGCTTTACATTCTGAAATCTTGCTCTGATTTATCATCCAAAGGGTCTCAGAGATAACATGGTGTCGTTTTGTTAGATAAAAATAATTTTTCATATCCTAAAAAGGTCAATTTAGCATGCACGATCAATTTTGTATTTCCACTCGTTCAATTTGCAAAGAAAGGAATCTGTAAAAATCTCACCCTAAACGTTGTTGGAACGAGTCAAATCACGTTCGTATGTATTCCTCAGAGATCCTAGAAGGTAACAAGACTTCACTATTTCATTAGGGGTGTAGTATATCCTATAGGACACCATATTTGGTCAGAGAGCGATGCCTTCATGGCACACCGATGATGCGGGCGGGCGGCCATCACTTGAAGGACTGTATCTTTGTCAAATAAGCATCAATACAGGTCAAACAAAGCTAGCTAGATAGCCAATGACCTGTACTTTACGGGAGTATCCAGAAACCCTGTCTCGGTCACAAAAAGTAGGCGCTAACCTTCTGCGACCGCATGCCTTTTCCTTTTGGACACAATGTATAAGAATATTCAGAGTTATGAAAATTGGTTGTTTTTTCTAATTTTATTTATTTATTTTACTAGGCAAATCAGTTAAGAACAAATTCTTATTTTCAATGACAGCCTAGGAACAGTAGGTTAACTACCTTGTCAGCTCAGGGATCTGAACTTGGTTACTAGTCCAACGCTCTAACCACTAGGCTACCCTGCCGCCCCAATGTTGAACTTATAATATGGCTACTAACACTTGGAAAGCTAAGTCCAAATATACAGATTGGACGATATTCTTTCAGAGAAATGGAATATGAATGCGAATGTCTCATTCACGATTTGCCCAAATGTACCTGGGGACTTGACACTAAGTCTTGTTGTTCACTCATTTTTCAAGAGATCCGTCTGAAACTTTGCACATACACTGCTGCCATCTTGTGGACACTGACCTTTCTCTTGCATTTCAAAGATGGTGGTAGAAAAAAACTGGTAGTTTTTTTCTTTGTATTTTTTTCTACCAGATCTTTTGTGTTATATTCTCCTACATTCCATTCATATTTCCACAAACTTCAAAGTGTTTCCTTTCAAATGGTACCAAGAATATGCATATCCTTGCTTCAGGCATTCAGATTTGGGTTTGCAATTCAGGAAAAAATATAAAAAAAGGGGGCTATCCCTAAATATACATATATTGTACAATCCTAAAGTAGGCTACACCCCCCCTGCGCCTATTTCACACACCAGAGATATTAAGTAAATCATTGAACAACTGTGGCCCCATAAAAATATGTTATGTGGAAAACAAAACAAATTAGCTGCTCTTACTTATTTTAAAAGTGTCTGTGTTCTCCTTCTCAGACTCATCAGCAACTGTCCCCAAAGTACAAGAGTGTCCTGTCACTCTCTCCACCATCAACCTCTCTAATCTCTCTCAGTCTCTGATTGCAATAATGATTACCAGGCCTGATGAGCACCAGTGGTTGACCAGGCCACATAGACATGCTATTAACACATTACATTAGATAGAGATATGGAGAGAGATCGCAATGGAGAGAGATCACAATAGAGAGAGAGAGAGAGAGAGAGAGAGAGAGAGAGAGAGAGAGAGAGAGAGAGAGAGAGAGAGAGAGAGAGAGAGAGAGAGAGAGAGAGAGAGAGAGAGAGAGATGGAGCGAGAGAGATGGAGAGAGAAAGAGAATGCCTTTATTCTTTTGGAACTTCTGTGAGTATAATGTTTACTGTTCATTTGTATTGTTTATTTCACTTTTGTTTATTATCTACTTCACTTGCTTTGGCAATGTTAACATACAGTATGTTTCCCAAGCCAATAAAACCCTTGAATTGAATTGAATTGAATTGAGAGTGAGAGAAGGAGATGGAGAGAGAGAGAGCGAGAAAGAGAGAGAGAGAAAGAGATGGGGATGGGGATGGAGAGCGAGAGAGAGAGAGAGAGAGAGAGAGAGACGGTGGTAGACTCTTCATTGATCTAGACTAGAGGAAGGACAACCCGTCCATCACTGTGACTTTGGCCAAGTTCAAATCTCCCGTGCACACACACACACACACTCCTGTCGACCGTAGAAACAAGAACATAGATCTAAAACGCATCACTAGGCACAAGGTTTCCATGGGGACCCAAGCATGTGACCACTGGCTAGTGGTTAGTGTGTGTGTTTCCCTACAGACAAGGACTAGGATTGTAAGAGTTGGAGGATAGTTTTTAGGAAAGAGAGAGATGATTGCATGAATTCATAAATAAATAATTTCACAAATATGTTAAGATGATGGGTCTGAAGTGGTTATGTTTTATTGACCATATTATCTCTGTCCGGTCACATTCAACAGTCTCATATTCACTGGCATTAAACTCCACATAGACCACAACACTAACCACTGGATATAAAGTATCATATTTCCTCTACAGGCTGGCGGGGTATACTCTAGGCCTGTGTTTAAGATATTTAGATGGGCAGCGATGAGACTGGGTCTTGGGCTGGGGTATAGTGTAGCCCATAGCTGGATGCTAGGGGATTGCCTGTTGTATATCCTCTGTGAGCGGAACTGCTATCACCAGCCTAGACTCAAAACAGTAAATTAAAGCAGTAAATTCTCCCTGAGTCACAGAGACAGGTCATGCATAACACTGATTCAGTTAGCCAGAAGGAGGAAGAGAGAGAGCGAGAGCACACACATACACACACACACCGGACACACGCACACACATCCATCAGTCATTGACCATGACCAAATAACCATACTAGCGTACTACATACTTAAACTGCATAGTCAAATCAAATCAAACTGTATCAATGTAAGAAGTCCGGTGGCCATTTGATTAATTGTTCAGAAGTCTTATGGCTTGGGGGTAGAAGCTGTTAAGGAGCCTTTTGGTCCTTGACTTGGCGCTCTGGTACCGCTTGCCGTGTGGTAGCAGAGAAAACAGTCTATGACTTGGGTGACTGGAGTCTATGACAATTTAATGGGCTTTCCTCTGACACCACCTGGTATAGAGGTCCTGGATGGTAGGAAGCTTGGCCCCAGTGATGTACTGGGCCGTACGCACTACCTTCTGTAGCGCCTTACTGTCAGATACCGAGCAGTTGCCATACCAGGCGGTGATGCAACCGGTCAGGATAATCTCGATGGTGCAGCTGTAGAACTTTTTGAGGATCTGGGGACCCGTGCCAAATATTTTCAGTCTCCTGAGGGGGAAAAGGTTTTGTCCCCTTCACGACTGTCTTGGTGTGTTTAGACCATGATAGTTCTTTGGTGATGTGGACACCAAGGAACTTGAAACTCTCGACCTGCTCCACTACAGCCCCGTCGATGTTAATGGGGGCCTGTTCGGACTGCCTTTTCCTGTGGTCCACAATCATATCCTTTGTCTTGCTCACATTGAGGGAGAGGTTGTTGTCCTGGCACCACACCGCCAGTTCTCGGACTTTCTCGGACTTTCTCCCTGTCACATCGTTGTCGGTGATCAGGCCTACCACTGTTGTGTCGTCAGCAAACTTAATGATGGTGTTGGAGTCATGTTTGGCTATGCAGTCATGGGTGAACAGGGAGTACAGGAGGACACTAAGTACACACCCCCGAGGGGCCCCAGTGTTGAGGATCAGCATGGCAGATGTGTTGTTGCCTACCCTTACCACCTGGGGGCGGCCCGTCGGGATCCAGGATCCAGTTGCAGAGGGAGGTGTTTAGTCCCAGGGTCCTTAGCTTAGTGATGAGCTTTGTGGGCACTATAGTGTTGAATGCTGAACTGTAGTCAATGAACAACATTCTCACATAGGTGTTATTTTTGCCCAGGTGGGAAAGGGCAGTGTGGAGTGCGTTTGAGATTGCGTCATCTGTGGATCTGTTGGGGCGGTATGCGAATTGGAGTGGGTCTAGGGTATCCGGGAGGATGCTGTTGATGTGAGCCATGACCAGCCTTTAAAAGCACTTCATGGCTTCCAACGTGAGGGATTCGGGGCGGAAATCATTTAGGCAGGTTACCTTCCCTTCCTTGGACACAGGGACTATGGTGGTCTGCTTGAAACATGTAGGTATTACAGACTCTGTTGGGATATGTACGTACGGTCACTGTGGGGGGGACGTCGTCAATGCACTTACGGATGAAGCCGATGACTGAGGTGGTATACTCCTCAATGCCATTGGATGAATCCTGGAACATATCCCAGTCTGTGCTAGCAAAACAGTCCTGTAGCGTAGCATCCGCGTCATCTGACCACTTCCGTATTGAGCGAGTCACTGGTACTTCCTGATTTAGTTTTTGCTTGTAAGCAGAAGGATAGAATTATGGTCAGATTTGCCAAATGGAGGGCAGGGGAAAGCTTTGTAAGCATCTCTGTGTGTGTAGTAAAGTTGGTCTAGAGTTTTTTCCCTCTGGTTGCACATGTGACATGCTGATAAAAATGTGGGAGAAGTTCAAGTTTGCCTGCATTAAAGTCCCCGGCCACTAGGAGCGCCGCTTCTGGATGAGCATTTTCTTGTTTGCTTATGGCCTTATAGAGTTGGATGAGTGAGGTCTTAGTGCCAGCATTGGTCTGTGGTGGTAAAAAGACAACCACATTATCTCTTGGTAGATAGTGTGGTCTACAGCTTATCATAAGGTACTCTACCTCAGGCAAGCAATACCTCGAGTCTTCTTTAATATTAGACATTGCGCACCAGCTGTTATTGACAAATAGACACATACCCCCACCTCTCGTCTTACCAGACGTAGCTTCTCTGTTCTGCCGGTGCATGGAAAATCCCGCCATCGTTCAGCCACGACTCGGTGAAACATAAGATATTACAGTTTTTAATGTCCTGTTGGTAGGATAATCATAATCGTAGGTCATCAATTTTATTTTCCAATGATTGCATGTTAGCCAGTAGAGTAGATGGCAGTGGGAGTTTACTCGTTCATCTACGTATTCTCAGAAGGCAGCCCGATCTGTGCCCCCTGTTCCTTTGTCTTTTCTTCTCGCAAATGACAGGGATTTGTGCCTGTTGCCGGGAAAGCTCCATATGCTTCTCGTCGGACTCGTTAAAAGGAAAACTTTCTTCCAGATGAGCAATCGCTGTTCTGATGTCCAGAAGTTATTTTCGGTCATAACAGACAGTAGCAACAACATTGTGGACAAAATAAGTAAAAAAATAAGTTACAAACAACGCAAACATTTTTACATCATGTTTAGTAAAAAGTATGCAGTTTATCATGACCGTAGCATACTACTTTGCTACGGCTTCGCATATATAACTGGCTATCTACAATGAGGGAAAAAAGTATTTGATCCCCTGCTGATTTTGTACGTTTGCCCACTGACAAAGAAATGATCAGTCTATCATTTTAATGGTAGGTTTATTTGAACAGTGAGAGACAGAATAACAACAAAATAATCAAGAAAAGCGCACGTGAAAAATGTTATAAATGGAATTGCATTTTAATGAGGGAAATAAGTATTTGACCCCTCTGCAAAACATGACTTAGTACTTGGTGGCAAAACCCTTGTTGGCAATCACAGAGGTCAGACGTTTCTTGTAGTTGGCCACCAGGTTTGCACACATCTCAGGAGGGATTTTGTCCCACTCCTCTTTGCAGATCTTCTCCAAGTCATTAAGGTTTTGAGGCTGACGTGTGGCAACTCGACCTTCAGCTCCCTCCACAGATTTTCTATGGGATTAAGGTCTGGAGACTGGCTAGGCCACTCCAGGACCTTAATGTGCTTCTTCTTGAGCCACTCCATTGTTGCCTTGGCCGTGTGTTTTGGATCATTGTCATGCTGGAATACCCATCCACGACCCATTTTCAATGCCCTGGCTGAGGGAAGGAGGTTCTCACCCAAGATTTGACGGTACATGGCCCCATCCATCGTCCCTTTGATGCGGTGAAGTTGTCCTGTCCCCTTAGCAGAAAAACACCCCCAAATCATAATGTTTCCACCTCCATGTTTGACGGTGGGGATGGTGTTCTTGGGGTCATAGGCAGCATTCCTCCTCCTCCAAACACGGCGAGTTGAGTTGATGCCAAAGAGCTCCATTTTGGTCTCATCTGACCACAACACTTTCACCCAGTTGTCCTCTGAATCATTCAGATGTTCATTGGCAAACTTCAGACGGACATGTATATGTGCTTTCTTGAGCAGGGGGACCTTGCGGGCACTGCAGGATTTCAGTCCTTCACGGCGTAGTGTGTTACCAATTGTTTTCTTGGTGACTATGGTCCCAGCTGCCTTGAGATCATTGACAAGATCCTCCCGTGTAGTTCTGGGCTGATTCCTCACCGTTCTCATGATCATTGCAACTCCACGAGGTGAGATCTTGCATGGAGCCCCAGGCCGAGGGAGATTGACAGTTCTTTTGTGTTTCTTCCGTTTGCGAATAATCACACCAACTGTTGTCACCTTCTCACCAAGCTGCTTGGCGATAGTCTTGTAGCCCATTCCAGGCTTGTGTAGGTCCACAATCTTGTCCCTGACATCCTTGGAGCGCTCTTTGGTCTTGGCCATGGTGGAGAGTTTGGAATCTGATTGATTGATTGCTTCTGTGGACAGGTGTCTTTTATACAGAAAACAAACTGAGATTAGGAGCACTCCCTTTAAGAGTGTGCTCCTAATCTCAGCTCGTTACCTGTATAAAAGACACCTGGGAGCCAGAAATCTTTCTGATTGAGAAGGGGTCAAATACTTATTTCCCTCATTAAAATGCAATTCCATTTATAACATTTTTCACATGCGTTTTTCTGGATTTTTTTGTTGTTATTCTGTCTCTCACTGTTCAAATAAACCTACCATTAAAATCATAGACTGATCATTTCTTTGTCAGTGGGCAAACGTACAAAATCAGCAGGGGATCAAATACTTTTTTCCCTCACTGTAAGTTAAATATGAAGTTGTTGCTCAACAACAGCAGGTTTATCGGGTATCCAGTTAACGTCAAGTCCTACTAAAGCACATAGCTAACGTTAGCTACCGTATTTAGCTAAAGTAAAGGCACGGCAGCCTGCAAATAACTATACGATTAAATAATCGTGATCATTTTAAGGTCAACAAAATACTAGTTACATTTGAACACTGCAGGAGACTCTTTGCACGTCTTCTTTGGCATCTTTAATTAGTTTTTGTTTACTTTCAGAGAACTATCAAATCTCAAAGCCCTCCTTTCATCCAGTTTGAATGCAAAAGTTTACAGTCCATTCATTCTACATGAGAAGCCAAAATGAGTATGACATCCGGGCATTTAAACCATACTCGATTTTTGAAATGTCACATATTATTTTTTGCATATTAAAACTGTCTACTATTTAGGACGCTAGTTTGGGTATTCGCACACGAACATTGTTTTTGGCCCTCTGTGTCCTCTGTCTCCGTGGAGACTGTCTGACTGAGAGATGAGCATTGTTGCTGTGAGGGAGGAGTCAGAGGTCAAACTGGACATGAGTGTCACGCTTCCTCTCGCTTCCCTTATCTCTGAACATAACAACGTTACAAAAGCAGCCTCTGTCTGTGTTTGAGCGTGTTTTCGTGTATGTGTGTCTGTGTGTCTGTGTGTGTGTTCGTGTATGTGTGTCTGTGTGTGTTCGTGTATGTGTGTCTGTGTGTGTTTTCGTGTATGTGTGTCTGTGTGTGTGCCTGTGTATATGTGTCTGTGTGTGTGTTCGTGTATGTGTGTCTGTGTGTGTTTATCACTGAACAAGCTCTCTCCACGGAAAGGGAGAAGTTATACTCCTGAATTTCAGTTTAAATACTGTTTCACTGTGTAAGAACATGTGATTGACTGGGTATCGAACACAGGTCATTAGTGACATTCAAGACCATGTTAACCCACTGAGCTAAAGCCTAGGCATTAGCACTGGGAGTTAACACAAGTCCTCAAGTCTTAAATGCTATTTCAAGAGGCCTCATTTCTCCCCTCAGTGTTTTGAAGGCCTTTACAATAGAGTCAATTCTGGCTCTTTGACAGACTGCCTGCCAGACCAAAGGGCGGCCAATTTAGGCAGGGGTACCCGCTCCATCGGATTAGCTGATAGGCTTCTCAATGCCCATTCACAAGGCTAATCACTAGTCACAGATGGGTTAGGACCAAGTATGTCTGGCCCCTCCCATCAGAGATAAACATGCATGAATGTTCCCAAACACACACACACACAAACACACATGAAAGCTTGGATTAAGGTCCCCAGATGTTGATATAGTCTGATGTAAAATTGTCTTTCAGGATCTCTCCTTGGCTAGCCTGTCTTAGAAGCCTTCACAAAGGTTCTAATGCTCCACACCAAACCAACACACACTGATGTTCTCACTGTTCTCACCTAAGGGGCTAAAGAAACATGACTGCTGTAAAAACTGCAATCTCACAGAGATACCAAGGCCAAAAAAACTCATATCTGGCAGATAGAAAAATCTTCAGAAAAGACTGAAGGTAGCAAAACAGACGTGTGTTCAGTGTGTGGGAGTTGTTTGTTTCTCATATTTGTTGACTAGTGAGGGGGTTTGTTCCCAGCGTCACAGAGAGAAGCACTGTGGTTTGTGTTAATATTTCAGTGTGTGCCCTCAAAGATAGTTGAGACTTTGTCTGACCGTGGACAATGCTAGAGGTGTGACTTTAAACCATGGAATTCATTGATCCTGCTTTCCTTCAAATTGTTTTCTCTGCTAGTGAATATGTCTGGACTTATGAATAATTAAACCATTGGAAACAGTTATCACTGTCTTCTGGAATTTAGAGGTGTCAGTGTCTGTCATATGTGTCCTGTACCTGTGACCAGTTCTCGTATCTCCACGTCTCCAGTCTTGCGTAGCAGGCGTACCAGGGCAGGTATGCCCCCAAAGTTCTTCAGGGTGATCTTGTTGTCGTCGTTGGCCTTGCCGTAGACCAGGTTCCTCAGGGCTCCACAGGCACTGCGGTGGACCTCACTCATACGGTGGTCCAACAGGTCTACCAGCAGTTGGATCCCACCCTGACGACGAATCTGATGATGAATCAGACAGAGAGAGAAATAGTGGAGAAAAAGGTGAGTAACTTTGCTTGACAACGTGTTGGCTCCCCAAGCAAATGTCTCAGCAGCACACAGATGGGCTACATTGAAGAAAATAACCACTTGCTGTCATCGATTGGAAAAAACTGTTGAGTTTGAAAACTACTAGTCAAACTATTAAATCAAACTGTTAACACATTAAACCAATTAGGGGAGGGGTGGTAGGCTTAGGGGGAAAATAATAATAAAGGAAAATATATTTAAAAAATAAGAACAAATATATATGGGGGACTGGAAATGATGCAGACAATTATATTGATAGATCCCACAATCTATCTGCAATATTAAAGCTGATCTACTCCTTGAATAAAAAAATTAAAAAGAAAATACAACACGAAATTAAACCTGAAAATGTAAATTCTAATCATGTACACTTAGTGATTTCCAGGGAGATGAGACAGACAAGAACTTCAAACTGTTTTTCCAGCAGTCTCGCCCTCCAGAAGTTACAATCCTAACCTTCCCCCGCTGGTGTTACAGACATAGCCTTCCCCCCACTGTTTCACTACAGGGCCTTCTGGAACCATCAGGGGGCCAATGAGCAGAGAGAAAGGAGGGTTCCAAACAGTTCAGGGAGTTATAATGATCCTAGATCTCGGTAGTGGTTCACAGGAGATCATTAACCATAGAAACATTTACAGTTGAAGTCGGAAGTTTACATACACTTAGGTTGGAGTCATTAAAACTCGTTTTTCTACAACTCCACACATTTTTTGTAAACAAACTATAGTTTTGGCAAGTCGGTTAGGACATGTACTTTGTGCATGACACAAGTCAAATTGTTTACAGAAAGATTATTTCACTTATAATTCACTGTATCACAATTCCAGTGGGTCAGAAGTTTACATACACTAAGTTGACTGTGTCTTTAAACAGCTTGGAAAATTCCAGAAAATTATGTCATGGCTTTAGGAGCTTCTGATAGGCTAATTGACATCATTTGAGTCAATTGGAGGTGTACCTGTGGATGTATTTCAAGGCCAACCTTGAACCAAACTCAGTGCCTCTTTGCTTGACATCATGGGGAAATCAGTCTGGTTCATCCTTGGGAGCAATTCCCAAACGCCTGAAAGTACCATGTTCATCTGTACAAACAATAGTACGCAAGTATAAACACCATGGGATCACGCAGCCGTCATACCGCTCAGGAAGAATACGCGTTCTGTCTCCTAGAGATGAACGTACCATGGTGCAAAAAGTGCAAATGAATCCCAGAACAATAGCAAAGGACCTTGTGAAGATGCTGAAGGAAACAGGTACAAAAGTATCTATATCCACAGTAAAACGAGTCCTATATCGACATAACCTGAAAGGCCACTCAGCAAGGAAGAAGCCACTGCTCCAAAACCGCCATAAAAAAAGACAGACTACGGTTTGCAACTGCACATGGGGACAAAGATTGTACTTTTTGGAGAAATGTCCTCTGGTCTGATGAAACAAAAATAGGCCATAATGACCATCGTTATGTTGGAGGAAAAAGGGGGAGCTTGCAAGCCGAAGAATACCATCCCAACCGTGAATCACGGGGGTGGCAGCATCATATTGTGGGGGTGCTTTGCTGCAGGAGGGACTAGTGCACTTCACAAAATAGATGGCATCATGAGGAAAGAAAATGATGTGGATATATTGAAACAAAATCTCAAGACATCAGTCAGGAAGTTAAAGCTTGGTCACAAATGGGTCTTCCAAATGGACAATGACCCCAAGCATACTTCCAAAGTTGTGGCAAAATGGCTTAAGGACAACAAAGTCAAGGTATTGGAGTGGCCAACCCAAAGCCCTGACCTCAATCCTATAGAAAATGTGTGGGCATAACTGAAAACACGTGTGCGAGCAAGGAGGCCTACAAACCTGACTCAGTTACATCAGCTCTGTCAGGAGGAATGGGCCAAAATTCACCCAACTTATTGTGGGAAGCTTGTGGAAGGCTACCCGAAAAGCTTGACCCATTTTAAACAATTTAAAGGCAATGCTACCAAATACTAAGTGAGTATTTGGAATGTGATGAAAGAAATAAAAGCTGAAATAAATAATTTTCTCTACTATTATTCTGACATTTTACATTCTTAAAATAAAGTGCTGATCCTAACTTTTTTTACTAGGATTAAATGTTAGGAATTGTAAAAAACGGATGTATGAAATGTACTTGGCTAAGGTGTATGTAAACTTCCGACTTCAACTGTAATGTCCTTAACAACCAACTGGTGAATATTTGGAGTTGTGTGTGTGTGTTTGTGTGTGTGTTTGTGTGTGTGTATGTTTGTGAGTGCATTTGCATGTCTTAGCTCCTAAACAAATGTGTGCACAAAATGTGAGAAGAATAAGCTTTCTGTGCATATGGAACATTTCTGGGATCTTTTATTTCAGCTCATGAAATATGGGACCAACACTTTACATTGCTTTACGTTGCTTTTTTAATTTTTTCAGTATAATTAGTGTTCCCTTTTTTCTGCTATAAAGAGCTGCTGGCCCAGATTACAAGTGCCATTCTCCTTTAAAGGCTTCGCTCTGTTCTTGACCTGAACCTTCTACACACAAACCTTAGATAGCATCATCACACAAAACGAGAGAGAGAGAGGAAAAGGTAGAAAGGGAGTGAGAAGGAAATGAAAGAGATAAGAGGGAGAGTGAGAGTGAAGGTGAAGGGAAAACAGTCAGGGAGAGAGAGAAAGAAAGGCAGAGAGGAGAGAAAGGGCAAGGAAAGGTTAGAAGAGCTGTTTGACGACATTGCAGAAATTTATCGCTCCAAATTAATTTCAGTTATCTTTTCAATTAAGCCGGATTAACACTGTGCTGAATACTAAACAAACCACATACATTGATACTCAAAAACATTCCTCTCCTCTCCTCGCTTCGCTCATCTTCTCTCCTCTCTCCTATCATCTCCTCTCTTCTCTCCCCTCTCCTAGCCTCTCTTCTACCCTCCCACGTGACACGTACAGTCACTAAGAGGACAATACTCTTGATGTTCTAATAATCCACATAAACAGTTCATTGCCTCCATACCTAGGAGCAGTATATAAACGTGATTATGCTGTGGATTGATTTGTTTGTGGCCTGCGGTTGCATGGCGGGCATAGCTACTGCACTACAGTTACCGCTAGTAGTTAGTGTTAGCTACAGCTGCTTGGCACAAGTGGAGTGGGAATTGTGGGAAATGTGATGGGCTGGCATCGGGATACGGGAGACCATGACAGGAACACCAAACTGGGAATGTGTGGAAAGTGTGGCCCCGTTCATAGCCATGTGTGTGAGCCTTTGTTACAGATCTGTACATTACACACACACAATTTCTTTACTAACTTTATTGCCCCCGTGGGGAGATTTTGTTGCAGTATCATGTGTACGTTTAAATACAGTAGATAACAAATTGACAATACAGCGACCCTAGTCTCTCTCTGATTACCCTGTGTTTTCTACATTTGCATTTGGGCTTGTAATCGCAGACAATCAGGGATTAGGCCATTGGGATACACATGCCGTTCATGTTTGAGTTGCATTGTAGTAGGAACTCTTTACTGTATTAGATTCCGCTGTCATTTGTAGCGGGTATGTACACGATCAACAAGATCAGTCCAACACCCCACCACTGTAAAGCCATCATTGACAGATATTTTACAAACAATGTGTAAAAGTACAAAAACATAAAATAACATCATGCCAGTTGTCACACACACTGTGGGATGCAACAGAGCCATGCCCCCTCTCAAAGAGAAAGGAAGAAGCAGCACATGCTTGGAGAGCCGACACAATAAATTAACCAAAAGCTCTTTAACACTAGTGGAGAGTGTTAATGAGTGGAGATGAGATGTGTGTATATTCCACCAGAGATGTGTGTGTCACATGCGCCTGTGTGTGTGTGTGTGTACCTGTATCCAGTAGATGTAAGAACAGAACAGCAACTTTAAGGATGCAGATGTTGTTGTTTGGTGATGCTGTTATTGTTGTTATTGTCTAGTGTTTTTTTTTATTTACATTTCTTTCGGGGTAGATCAGCTTTAATATTGCAGATAGATTGTAGCTTCCTCAATGTAATTGTCTGCATCACTTCCAATCCCCCATATATGTTTTTGCATATATATATATTGGATTTCTATTTGCCATATATTTCTCAACTGTGCTGTGATGTTTCACAAAAGTTCTGAACCTTTCTATACTCATTGTTTCTGTTTTTACTAAAAGTATTATTATATTATTGATCGATTGAGTATGACTTTTCAGATCGCCCAGTAGTGCTATCTGCAGAGTTAGCTCCAGCTAAATATTGCAATTCTTCAGCCAATCCTGGACCTGTGACCAAAAACAAGCTACATGTGGACAGTGCCAAAACAAATTATCTAATGATTCTGCCTCTTTGCAGCAAAATCTGCAGAGCTGGGAAGGTTGTATCTCCCATTTAAATAACATTCTGTTGGTTGCAAGAATTCTGTATAATAATTCGAATTGAAAAATTAAACGTTTTGAATCCAAGGCGTCGTTTTGCGTATCAGTTCATAAACCATGTGCCATGGAATCAGTACGTCAAAAATCTCTTCCCAACTATTTTGCAATCTATATGGCACGGTTGTCCATTTTTTCGTCTTTAAATGAAACTGGTATACTTTTTTATTTATCACAATTTTCTTTAACCAATTATGCTCTTTAATGCAATTCCTTACTTTTTCCCTCTTCCATTTTTGCGGTAATTCTGCAATTAGTTGGTTGTAATTTTGGGTAGAGCAGACATTTCCATATGTTTTTGTTAGCTGCATGTATGACAAAACTCCACCAGTCCTATTTATGATATAATTTACGAAGTTTATACCTTTAAAAACATTTATATATATATATATTTTTTTTTATCAATTAGTATATTTGAGTTTAACCACAATATTTGTTGTATTATTTGTTCTGTCATTTCTGGTGGATTAAATTGAAATTGTTACCAACTTTCTATGGCTTGTTTTAAAAATAGCGATATTTGGGATATTATTTCCTTTTCAAATAACTGAAAGTGAGAGGTTGTAAACTGAATAAAGGGGGAAAAGGCTTTTCTTGAACATAGGGTGAGACATTCTTACTAATTTGCTAGAGAACCAGTTCGGATTTAAATATAACTTTTGTATTACTGAAGCCTTTAGTGAGATGTCTAATGCTTTAATATTTAATCATTTCTGCCCTCCAAATTAATAATCATTATATAAATAAGCACATTTAATTTTGTTTGGCTTGCTGTTCCAAATAAAATATAATATTTTTTCTCATATAATTTAAAAAACTGTTTCGCTAGGTGTAGTCAAGACCATAAGCAAATGGGTAAACTGGGATATGACTAAAGAGTTAATCAGGGTGATTTTTACACAAATAAAAAGGTATTTACCTTTCCATGGTAGCAAGATCTTATCAAATTGTTTTCATGAATCATCAGTGTATAATGACACCTTTGTTTTTAAGCCCTGTATTTCTAATCCCTTTATATTATTCTTGGATCTGACTTTAATAGCTAACATTTCGTTGGCCATAATAAATAGATATGCCGATAGAGGACAACCTTGTTTTACTCCTCTTGACAGTTTAAAACTTTCTGAGAAGTAGCCATTATTTACTATTTTACACCTAGGGTTACTATACATGATTTTAACCCATTTTACAAGAGACTCTCCAGTCGTACTTTTTCAAAAGCCTTTTCAAAGTCTGCTATGAATGGCAGGCCTGGTTTCATAGGTTTTTCATAGTGTTCTATTGTTTCCAGTACTTGCCTTATATTATCACCAATGTATCGTCCATGTAAAAAGACTTGTCTGATAAGAATTAATAATGTCCGACAATACCTTTTTAATTCTATGCCCTATACATTTTGCTAGAATCTTTGCATCACAACACGGAAGTGTAAGGGGCCTCCAATTTTTTTTATGGACTGGACATTTCCCACTTGTATCTTCTTTCAGTAATAATGAAATCAGACCTTCTTGTTGAGTGTCTGATAATCTACCGTTTATATAGGAGTGGTAAAAACATGCTAATAACACCTCAACTATTGTCTAGTGTTTCTGTAATAAACAAAAGGAAAATGCTGTTCTGAAACACAAGGCTTATCCAATGAAACATGAGAGACATGGCTATAAAAGAGGAGTGAAATGGATGTAGAAAATGAAGGGAGGAAGAGAAAGAAGAGAAGCATGGGGAAAATACAGGGAAGTTTTGGTGGGGGAGGATGAGGGTAAGCAGGGATGAAAGAGGGATGAGACAGAAGAGAGGGAGTGAGAGAGAGAGAGAGAGAGAGAGAGAGAGAGAGAGAGAGAGAGAGAGAGAGAGAGAGAGAGAGAGAGAGAGAGAGAGAGAGAGAGAGAGAGAGAGAGAGAGAGAGAGAGACTGCACTTTGACTATAGGCCACGTCTGGACAAATGGATATCGATAGATCATATAGCCACAAAAACAGCTGATGGTATTGAACTTTAGCCAGACAGAGACAAGAAGGGGGTGGTGTGTATGTTTGTGTGTAGACGTGCTATAAATAATGTTGAGCTGAATTTGCCAAACTGTCTCTGTGGTCAGTCACAATAAAGGCCAGACTTTAGACTTTCGGATGCCCTACACCCACCCACCCACCCACTCACACAACCACCCACACACAAACCACTCTAATCATTACTTTGCACACTCTCTGCATTATTTGAACCCATATCCTGGAATCAAATACCGGCCTCCATCCCTCCCTTCTATTTCTTTCTCTCTCCCTCTTTCTCTTTCTCTCCCTCTCCACTTTTCGCTCTCTCTCCCCCATTCTCTCTCCCTCTCCCCCATTCTCTGTCCCTCTCCCCCACCCTCTCTCCCTCTCCCCATCTCTCCCTCCCCCACTCCCTCTCCCTCGACACTTTGTGGAGCCAATCACAGCGTTGTCTTGTCTGTCAATACCAAGCTTTCTTCTTATTGTGTCTCTGCTCTATTCAACGATAATTCCAACTGCTACAACACACAAAAGGGCTATGTTTGTACCTGTGTGTGTGTGTGTATGCACATGTGTTTTTGTGCATTTTACAATGTGCATCGTCATTTTTCAATAAGAAGGTGAAGCAGCTATTGACCGACGGCGGCGCAGCAGAAATGTATTTCATCGAGCAGGGCAGAGGCACATCGATGCTCTACGTTGTTGTAAAAATGGATTGTGAGGGATTCAGAGCAGACAACACAATGTAACACAATGTAACAGATTACTGCTATGTCAAGGCGATAGGAGGCTTATTAATAAAGTGTTTGTTAAAGGGTTCTAACACCAGTTTATTCCAGATAGCCTTAGAGGGATTTGTAAAGAGAGGGAGATGCACTGGGTTTTGGGAATGGTAGAAAGGATTTTGTCTTTGCCAAACACACACGCACACACACGTACAGTGGTAGGCTACCTCTGATTTGATATTGTTGTCTCCGAAGCAGAGGTGTTGGAGGTAGGCTGCAGCGTTGGACTGGACTGAAGGGAACTGGTGCTGCAGCATCTGAATCACTTCAGGTAACTCTGGATCCCTCCATCCAAACTCCCTACAGAAAGAGACGGGGGTTGGGGGCAGAGAGAAAGAGAGAGGGGGGAAAGAGGGGGGAGAGAGAGAGAAAGAAAGAGAGAGAATGAGAAAAAAATCTAATTGTTAGATGATTATACAGCACAACACAGTACCCGCAGGCGACATTTATTTCCGAGGTTGAAGACCATAAGATCGTTAGTTGTGTGGGTGTGTGAGGCCAAGTCACCACCGTTATTCCATTAGGTTTAACACTCCCCCTGATACGCAGTACAAAGTGAAATAAATGTTTTCTCTCACGTCGTTATGGAGGAAATGGTTTTCTTTATTATGTTATCCTTCTCACATAGTTGTTGTGGAATGCAGAGAAATTAGAAATACAGGAGGGATTGATTACCTACTGTGTGGCTCACCACTGCTATAATACTCTACCCCTCTCTCTCTCTCTCTCTCTCTCTCTCTCTCTCTCTCTCTCTCTCTCTCTCTCTCTCTCTCTCTGTCTCTCTCTACCTCTCTCTCTATCTCTCCCTCTGTCCCTCACTCTCTCTATATCTATATACCTCTCTCTCTCGCTCTCTACCTCTCTATCTCTCTCTCTCTCTGTCTCTCTCTCTGTGTCTCTGTCTCTCTCTCTCTCTCTCTCTCTCTCTGTCTCGATCTGTCTCACTCTCGCTCTGTCAATTCAATTTAAGGGGCTTTATTGGGAAACATATGTTTACATTGCCAAAGCAAATGAAATAAACAAAAGTGAAATAAACAATAAAAAATTACCAGTAAATATTACACTCACAAATGTTCCAAAATAAAAAATAAATTTCAAATGTCATATTACGTCTATATACAGTGTTGTAATGATGTGCAAATAGTTTAAGTACAAAAGGGAAAATAAATTAACATAAATATACAGTGAGGGAAAAAAGTATTTGATCCCCTGCTGATTTTGTACGTTTGCCCACTGACAAAGAAATGATCAGTCTATCATTTTAGTGGTAGGTTTATTTGAACAGTGAGAAACAGAATAACAACAAAAACATCCAGAAAAACACATGTGAAAAATTTTATAAATTGATTTGCATTTTAATGAGGGAAATAAGTATTTGACCCCTCTGAAAAACATGACTTAGTACTTGGCAAAACCCTTGTTGACAATCACAGTCAGACGTTTCCTGTAGTTGGCCACCAGGTTTTCACACATCTCAGGAGGGATTTTGTCCCACTCCTCTTTGCAGATCTTCTCCAAGTCATTAAGGTTTCGAAGGCTGACGTTTGGCAACTCGAACCTTCAGCTCCCTCCACAGATTTTCTATGGGATTAAGGTCTGGAGACTGGCTAGGCCACTCCAGGACCTTAATGTGCTTCTTCTTGAGCCACTCCTTTGTTGCCTTGGCCATGTGTTTTGGGTCATTGTCATGCTGGAATACCCATCCACGACCCATTTTCAATGCCCTGGCTGAGGGAAGGAGGTTCTCACCCAAGATTTGACGGTACATGGCCCCGTCCATTGTCCCTTTGATGCGGTGAAGTTGTCCTGTCCCCTTAGCAGAAACCCCCCCCCAAAGCATAATGTTTCCACCTCCAGTTGATGCCAAAGAGCTCCATTTTGGTCTCATCTGACCACAACACTTTCACCCAGTTGTCCTCTGAATCATTCAGATGTTCATTGGCAAACTTCAGACGGGCATGTATATGTGCTTTCTTGAGCAGGGGGACCTTGCGGGCGCTGCAGGATTTCAGTCCTTCACGGCGTAGTGTTACCAATTGTTTTCTTGGTGACTATGGTCCCAGCTGCCTTGAGATCATTGTCAAGATCCTCCCGTGTAGTTCTGGGCTGATTCCTCACCGTTCTCATGATCATTGCAACTCCACGAGGTGAGATCTTGCATGGAGCCCCAGGCCGAGGGAGATTGACAGTTATTTTGTGTTTCTTCCATTTGCGAATAATCGCACCAACTGTTGTCACCTTCTCACCAAGCTGCTTGGCGATGGTCTTGTAGCCCATTCCAGCCGTGTGTAGGTCTACAATCTTGTCCCTGACATCCTTGGAGAGCTCTTTGGTCTTGGCCATGGTGGAGAGTTTGGAATCTGATTGATTGATTGCTTCTGTGGACAGGTGTCTTTTATACAGGTAACAAACTGAGATTAGGAGCACTCCCTTTAAGACTGTGCTCCTAATCCCAGCTCGTTACCTGTATAAAAGACACCTGGGAGCCAGAAATCTTTCTGATTGAGAGGGGGTCAAATACTTATTTCCCTCATTAAAATGCAAATCAATTTATAACATTTTTCACATGCGTTTTTCTGGATTTTTTTGTTGTTATTCTGTCTCTCACTGTTCAAATAAATCTACCATTAAAATTATAGACTGATAATTTCTTTGTCAGTTGGCAAACGTACAAAATCAGCAGGGGATCAAATACTTTTTTCCCTCACTGTAGGTTGTATTTACAATGGCGTTTGGTCTTCACCGGTTGTGATTGCACACTGGTATTTCACCCAATAGATATCGGAGTTTATAAAAAATTATTTGTTGGTCTGTGTAAAATACGTGTCTCTAATATGGTCATACATTTGGTAGAAGGTTAGGAAGTGCAGCTCAGTTCTCACTTCATTTTGTGGGCATTGTGCACACAGCCTGTCTTCTCTTGAGAGCCAGGTCTGCCTTCGGCGGCCTTTCTCAATTGCAAGGCTACGCTCACTGAGTCTGTACATGGTCAAAGATTTCCTTAATTTTGGGTCAGTCACAGTAGTCAGGTATTCTGCCACTGTGTACTCTCTGTTAAGGGCCAAAGTTTTTTTGTAAATTCTTTCCAATGTGTCAAGTAATTATCTTTTCGTTTTCTCACGGTTTGCTTGCACTGTAACAAATTGCTGTAGTTTTTAAAACTACTTAGGGAGTAGCGGTGCGCTAGCGGGCCACTCCCGACACTACCCGGTGAAATGTAAGGCGCCAAATTCAAAATCCAAAAGTTGAATTATTAAACATTCATCAATATACAAGTGTTGCATAGTCATCAAAAGCTCTGCTTCTTGGCAATATCACAGCGTTGTCAGATTTCAAAAAGGCTTTATGGCGAAAGCACAACATTTGATTGTTTGAGGATAGCACCCCACATATTTTCTACATTAGCATGAATTCATATCCAGCGCGGGTCACACAAAACCCATATAAGAGCTAAAGAATATCAATTACCTTTCGAAGAACTTCTGCTGAGGGCTTCCCAAGTGTCCAACGAAGACATCCAATGGTTCTTTTGTTAGATATCCAATGGTTCTTTTGTTATATCCATAAATCTCTGTTTGGTTGGCGCGTTATGATCATAAAATCCACCGTTGAGTCGCCCATTGAACCGTGAAGAGAACACGTTCAAATTATACCTATAAACTTTCTACAAACAAATCAAACATCATTTTTAATGTATCCTTAGGTATCCTTTTATGTATATTTACTGTAATATTTAAACCGGACAATAACGTGAACAATTGGAAAGGAAAATAAAGTGGTGCGTGTTCACAATCTCGCGCCCGTCAAACGTTGTAAACAAAAGTGGTCCCCTGACTACTTCCTCTTCCTATCCGTTCTGCTTAGTGCTACAGCTTCCAGACTTTGTATAAAGACTGTTGACATCTAGTGGAAGCCATAGGTACTGCAGTCTCAGTCTTACATAACATTGTATGCAATAGGCAACTTGGAGAAAAAGGTCATCTACAAAAAAAACTGCAAATCCGGATTGATTTTCCTCTGGTTTTTCGCCTGCTATATCAGTTCTGTTATACTCACAGACATTATCTTAACGGTTTTAGAAACTTCAGAGTGTAATAGTACTAATTATGTGCATATCCTATTTTCTAGGTCTGAGTGGCAGGCATTTTACTTTGGGCACGCCAGACTCTCCAAAACCGTCACCTATGCTGCCGCTCCCTAAGAAGTTAAAGTAAAAACGCACAGTAATTCCCTGTTTTATCCATTAACAATATAAAACGTTGTAGACTGCAATGCATCTTGGGTCACCGAACGATTACAGTTTGTAACAGTGAATGTTACAGTACATGTTCTGCAAACAAAATACAGGCATGATGATTTACAGCTAATAACGGTTAGTCGTAGGCCCATTGGATTAAGGTATTACCCTGTCTTTTCGGGTGAATTCTTGTACAAGACCCCTACACAGAAGCAGCCATCAAGTGGGTTAAATCATATTTCACATTCATCAGCCATACAATGAGAAGACGATTTCTCACTAGGATATGGCTCCCGACGTAAAATATCCTACAGAATCACATAGCCTATTTTAAACAATTGGCCATTTGGGCACATCGCGCTTTCCACATGACCGGGCAGTCTCGTGATGGAAGCGAACATCTGCAATTGCGGTCAGTAGGCCACGTGACATTTTTTTTATTTTGAGAGAACATTTTGCATCGGGATCCTGTGAATCGGTTTGAAAACTTCAAGTGTCACTGCGAGCCTTCTGTCCAAAACTGTTATAATTAATAGCCTATTCCATGTTCTGTTTTCCCCAAATATTTTTGTATGTGAGCTAATAGCTAGCTGTTCCCTCCCATAGCTAAATATTGGAATGTTTTTTGAATGAAGATGGAATATTTTCTAGATGTATTTTCATTATGTCAGTTATGGCTTGATGGTTCGAATGTGTAATCAATCTGTCTGTCCGTTGGCGAGCTAGCTGCATTATAGCTGTCATTTGAGGTGACTTTAGGGGAACTATTCTCAGCCACAAACGTTAGCTTGCTATTCTGAATTGAATTGTTTATATAACTTCTATTTTTGGGAAGTTGGATTCTAGAAATAAGGACAAACTACTGCAGCTTGAACTGAGACAGCTGATTTGTTCCATTTTTTTATTATCCAGAATCAACCTTGCACAGTTAAAATGTTTCAGTGCAAATCATGTATGCATGAATCTAATACAGTAGTATCATTCGTACAGCACATTAAACTTTATAGAAATTCACCCAATTGCTATTTTAATTGTGGTGTGCCCAAAATGTTCCCGTGCATTCAGGCAATTCTCTATTATTAAAACAAGACCCAGATGGCAAATATAAAGACCCAGTCGATCTAAAAAACTGGAGGCCCCTTACACAATGTTGTGATGCAAAAATACTATCAAAATGCACAGCACTCAGAATTAAAAGGGTTTTACCAGGTATTGTTCATCCTGATCAGACAGGTTTTTTACATGGACGATACATTGGAGATAATATACGACAAGTACTAGAAATAATAGAACATCATGAATCATATAAGAAGCCAGGAATGGTATTTATAGCGGATTTTGAAAGGGCATTTGATAAAGACTATATTTTATTTATAAATGCCTGTATTTTTTAAATTTCGGTAATTCTCTTATAAAATGGGTAAAAATAATGTATAGCAACCCCAGGTGTAAAATAGTAAATAACGGCTACTTCTCCGAGAGTTTTGAATTGTCAAGAGGAGTTAAACGAGGGTGTCTGCTGTGATCGTATCTATTCGTTATGGTAATCGAAATGCTAGCTATTAAAATCAGATCCAATAACAACATTAGAGGATTAGAAATCCAAGGCTTAAAAACAAAGGTGTCCATGTATGCCGATGACTCAAGTTTTATATTAAGTCCGCAAGCTAGATCCCTGCAATGTCTCATTAAAGATCTAGATAACTTTTCTGTGCTCTCTGGACTAAAACCTAATTATTATAAGTGTACAATATTACGTATTGGATCCTTAAAAAATACAACTTCTACATTACCCTGCAGTTTACCTTTAAAATGGGCTGATGGTGAAGTAGACATACTCAGTATTCATGTCACAAAAGATATAAATAAGCTCTCCACAATGAATTTCAATAGAAAACTTGTAAAAATAGACAAGATCCTGCAACCAAAATTGCCCTGATTAACTCCTTAGTCATATCTCAGTTTACTCACTTACCTATGGCGCTGCCTACTCCTGATGATTCATTTTGCAAATCATATGAGCAAAAAATATTTCCCTTTAACTGGGATGCTAAACCAGACAAAATAAAACGTGCCTGTCTATATAATGAATATGAATTGGGTGGGTTGAGATTATTAAATATAAAAGCACTAAACCTCTCTCTAAAAGCTTCACTCATTCAAAAGTTTTATTTCAACCCTAAATGGTTCTCAAGCAGATTATTAAGAAAAGCGCATCCATTGTTTAAAAATTGCCTTTTTTGCCTTTGCGCAGATTGCCATGTCTCATTTTCGATTATTATTATATATATTTTTTTCTTTTTTCAAAGTATCTCTTTTCTTCAAACAAGCATTGCAGAGCTGGCTATAATTTCAATTTCATCCCCCTGAAAGGATAGAACAAATATTACAACAAATATTATGGCTGAACTCAAAAATGCTGGTTGATAAAATACCTGGATTTATGGGAAAGGTGTTTGAAATGGTAGAGAAATGGTAGAGTTATGTCCTTCATGGAGTTATCAGAATTGTACGGGAAGGTCTGCTCAATCCAAGAGTACAACCAATTGATTACAGCATTACCCCAAAAATGGAGGAGGCAGGTGGCAGCGGGAGGAGGAAGGGAACTGGTCTGTCTGCCTAATATAAAGGATAAAAACTGGCAGAGGAATAAAAATAGCATAAATAGGAAAGTATACCAGTTCCATTTGAGGACCAGGATGTTGACAACTGTGCAATACAGATTGCAAAATAGTTGGGAAGAGATCTCTGATGTACCGATTCCATGGTACAGGGTGTATGAGTTGATATATAAAATGACGCAAGATTCAAGACTTCGTGCTTTTCAGCTAAAATTATTTAGATCAATGCTATGCAGAAAATGCATAGCATTGATCTAAAATTGACCCTGGAAATAGTACTGTCAGAAGATCTGGAGAGACCGGGTCAGTTAATTACTAATATACTAATACTCTTAGTAAAAGTATCACAGCATAGTTGAAAGTTATGTGTTGCGTAGAAACCCGAAGTGGGTGGCCAGCAGAGATAGACGGGATGGGCTGAGGGAAGCTGAGGGTTGGTATGTGGAATTGGAGACAAGTGCGAGTGGAGTTTCTGTGTGATAGATAGAATGATGGTCAAAGATAAAAGTACAAAATACATTTAAAAAAATCTAAATAAAACATCATAAAACGTACATTTGAATGACACTGAGGGGCAGTGTTTTTACAACTAATGCCGGTTTTCCTGAGGCTGATGCCGTGCAGGTGTTTGTACACACTCTCCTTCAAATAAACACATACAAGAACACACACATACATGTAATAGTGCCAGACATGCACACAAACATATACAGTTGGCATTGATGTTATGATTTTAGTTGTCCTTGATGTCCTTTGTTTTAAATGTATTATTATTTTTATTATTTATGTTTTTTGCATTGTTGTTTGCTGTTTTCTTCTGTCTTTTTTTTTTCTCTTTAATTCATTCTCTTGGTTGTTGGTGCATTGGGGGGTTCTTGGGGGTGGGGAATGGAATTAATTGTATAATTTTTTTCCTGGGGGACTGTGGGAGGGGTCTCAAATGGTTGATGGACAGCTATTGGGGAACTGTGGAGTGATCTTGGAGGGTTCGGGTTCACGTGTTTTGGCCTGGTGGAGATCTGTCAACGGGCCCTTGAGCAGGGCATTGACCCTGGTTGCTTCTGTGTGTCTGAATGGGAATCTGTTGGATGACTGGTATAATGTAGTAGTTATTGAGCAGCTTCACTGCAAGTATATTGTATGTTTTAAATATTCAATAAAAAAATAAATTAAAAAAATAAATAAATGTACTGCCTTTAAGTCTCACTTACATGCTGACCACACCGCTCGCGTCGCGTGAGTGAGCGTTGCAAAATAAATGTACACATACATGTTATTCAATAATTGCACCCACACTGCTCACACGCCTCAGCGAGCATCTGTGTGGCCAGGGGCTAAATTAGAAATTGGTTCTATTTGTGATCCGGCCTCTCCCATCTCCTCATTGGTTTTTAGGAGCATATACCGACGTGGGTGATTGAAAGATGAACTTAGGTCCACACTTGGGTCGGTTGTAGTAATGCTGTAAAGTTGGCTGCCAACCACCATATCAAGTCCAAAGAAGAAAAAGAAACCTGAAGGAAGGAGGAGAGATGACAAGAAACTAATTAGGTTGACCGTTTTATCTGTGGATGATATGTCAGAGTAGAGGACCTTGTGCATTTCAGGTAAAATAACAACCCAATGCTTATATCCCAGGACAAATAAGCTAGCAACAGCAAGCTAGCTAGCTAAACTGCCATAAATGTTTAATGCCTTTTGACCTGTCCCCAAATTAATATAATTGTTTTGATATTTCAACCTGCGTGACCTGATCGCTTCTGGTGTGGGTGAACAAAATCAACATGTGCGCGATGGCGCACTATGACACACACACGCGTCCGGTTTGGTCAGCATGTTATACAGAGACCACAAGGGATATCAAAGGTCTGTGAAAAGTGCACAATTTCAACCAGCAGACAACATTTTGATTTGCCCAATAGACATTTGTCAGTTCAAATGTTCACATTTGACTGAATTTATTTCTCATTTGGAAGATAATTTGCAGTGTTGATGAAGCTCTCTTTAAAAAAAATCTTACACTGTTTTATTTAAAGCTTCAGGCAAAGTTGTTACCTGTCTCTGTCATTCCGTCTATTATTAAAGAATTTCAAGATATTCATGACCTTGGCCAATCACATCTTCTTTCAAAGCTCAAGTATAAATTGGGTGTACTTGGCATTCCTGAGAATGATATACAAATGTAATTGAAGAGCTCCAAAAGGAGGATCTTCTCAAGGCCTGTAATGGTTCTTTACAAACAGATCAGCGTCCGAAGACTATTTTTAAAAACACTTTCAATTATGTTGAACCTGTGCCCTTGTATTTAGGCACTAATGAATCTTGGAAAGAGTGCTTTGCCCAGTATGTCTCTATAAATAAAACACCTGGTGCCCTTTTTGAGTCAGAGACATTCATGGCTATGACATGGCTATGAAAAGCCAACTGACATTTACTCCTGAGGTGCTGACCTGTTGCACCCTCGACAACCACTGTGATTATTATTATTTGACCCTGCTGGTCATCTATGAACATTTGAACATCTTGGCCATGTTCTGTTATAATCTCCACCCGGCACAGCCAGAAGAGGACTGGCCACCCCTCATAGCCTGGTTCCTCTCTAGGTTTCTTCCTAGGTTCTGGCCTTTCTATGGAGTTTTTCCTAGCCACCGTGCTTCTACACCTGTAAGGCTTGCTGTTTGGGGTTTTAGGCTGGGTATCTGTACAGTACTTTGTGACATCAGCTGATGTAAGAAGGGCTTTATAAATACATTTGATTGATTGATTGATTCAAGACACAGTATGAGAAAGCACACACTCACATCTCTGATGAGGAAACCTTTCAAGATATTTGGGATGGACAGTATATTGCAGACAATGCTTAATTTAAAACAGAAGCATCATCTTTAGCCTTACAACTATATCAATATGCATTTGCCCACTAACAAAGAAATGATCAGTCAATAATTTTAATGGTAGGTTTATTTGAACAGTGAGAGACAGAATAACAACAAAAACATCCAGAAAAACGCATGTGAAAAATGTTATAAATTGATTTGCATTTTAATGAGGGAAATAAGTATTTGACCCCTCTGCAAAACATGACTTAGTACTTGGTGGCAAAACCCTTGTTGGCAATCACAGAGGTCAGACGTTTCTTGTAGTTGGCCAACAGGTTTGTACACATCTCAGGAGGGATTTTGTCCCACTCCTCTTTAAGGTTTCGAGGCTGACGTTTGGCAACTCGAACCTTCAGCTCCCTCCACAGATTTTCTATGGGATTAAGGTCTGGAGACTGGCTAGGCCACTCCAGGACCTTAATGTGCTTCTTCTTGAGCAACTCTTTTGTTGCCTTGGCCGTGTGTTTTGGGTCATTGTCATGCTGGAATACCCATCCACGACCCATTTTCAATGCCCTGGTTGAGGGAAGGAGGTTCTCACCCAAGATTTGACAGTACATGGCCCCGTCCATCGTCCCTTTGATGCGGTGAAGTTGTCCTGACCCCTTAGCAGAAAAACGCCCCCAAAGCATAATGTTTCCACCTCCATGTTTGACGGTGGGGATGGTGTTCTTGGGGTCATAGGCAACATTCCTCCTCCTCCAAACACGGCGAGTTGAGTTGATGCCAAAGAGCTCCATTTTGGTCTCATCTGACCACAACACTTTCACCCAGTTGTCCTCTGAATCATTCAGATGTTCATTGGCAAACTTCAGACGGGCATGTATATGTGCTTTCTTGAGCAGGGGGACCTTGCGGGCGCTGCAGGATTTCAGTCCTTCACGGGCGTAGTGTGTTACCAATTGTTTTCTTGGTGACTATGGTCCCAGCTGCCTTGAGATCATTGACAAGATCCTCCCGTGTAGTTCTGGGCTGATTCCTCACCGTTCTCATGATCATTGCAACTCCACGAGGTGAGATCTTGCATGGAGCCCCAGGCCGAGGGAGATTGACAGTTATTTTGTGTTTCTTCCATTTGCGAATAATCACACCAACTGTTGTCACCTTCTCACCAAGCTGCTTGGCGATGGTCTTGTAGCCCATTCCAGCCTTGTGTAGGTCTACAATCTTGTTCCTGACATCCTTGGAGCGCTCTTTGGTCTTGGCCATGGTGGAGAGTTTGGAATCTGATTGATTGATTGCTTCTGTGGACAGGTGTCTTTTATACAGGTAACAAACTGAGATTAGGAGCACTCCCTTTAAGAGTGTGCTCCTAATCTCAGCTCGTTACCTGTATAAAAGACACCTGGGAGCCAGAAATATTTCTGATTGAGAGGAGGTCAAATACTTATTTCCCTCCATGCGTTTTTCTGGATTTTTTTGTTGTTATTCTGTCTTACACTGTTCAAATAAACCTACTATTAAAATTATAGACTGATCATTTCTTTGTCAGTGGGCAAACGTACAAAATCAGCAGGGGATCAAATACCTTTTTTCCTCACTGCACATCCATGTTTGCCAGCCTGGACTGCCTCCTTGCCTTGGTCATGACCACTTCGAGGGCATTGTCTCTTTTGATCTTGCACTGTTCATTAATCATTTGGTCAATCAAGAGAAACATTTTACATATTTAGAATTGAACAGATGCATCAGCCAATTTAAATACTTTGGGAGGTATGGTAATGACAAACCTCCTGAGATGAGCCCTGGCAGTGAGAAGCTAAGTGGATATGCTGTACAAAACTGGTGTCTGTTGAGAGTACTCCTCCTCTTAGTAGGAGATCGGATCAAAAATCCACCAGATAGTGGTGTACGGCAGTTGATTTTGATCCTAAGACAAATCGGCTTACGATACATATGTGCAACAGCCATTACTGCTGACCAGGTGGCATACCTTCAAGTCCTTATTGATGAATATATCAATTTCAGAACTGAGAATTTCCCTGGCAAACCCCTCAAGCCAAAGCACCATTATCTCTGCCATTACCCAGAGCTTATCATAAGGTTTGGGCCACTTATTCATCTCTGGACATTGAGGTTCGAGAGTAAGCATACTTACTTCAAGCAGTGTGTATGGAAATTACACAACTTTAACAATCTACGTGAGACACCAACTGTTCCAAGCCTATTTAAGTGCTGGCAGTTTATTTCCACCTCTCATTCAAGTAGAAAAGGGAACTGACTTTTATGCCAGTGATTACAACATGAAGATTGAGGATTCAGTCGCTGCATTTCACTTCAAAACTTTATAACACAGTTGTTTCAAATGATATCACTGTCAAAGGCACAAAGTACAGAAAGGGAATGTATGTTGTGATGGGGAAAGAAGAGGATGGATTGCAAATGGGTGAGATGAAGTTGATCCTAGGCCTTTCTTCTCTTCTGTTTATTCTGTTTTAGAGAGGCAGCAGGCTGTGCAGCTAGTTGATTTAGGTATTCACTGCCTAACAGGAGTAACCCAGGACTCAAACTTTATCTGCATTAAGCATGAAGACCTTGTTAATTATTACCCCTTAGTAGAGTACAAGGTATTTGGCAAATCAATGATGATCCTTCATCATTCTTTCCCTTTGTTGTAGAGCCATAACAGCGCTAGGAGAGGAGATAAGAGAGGCAGTATTGTCTGTGCTACCAGACTTGCCTGAGCAGACACTTTCATCCCTCCTGGACAAGCTAGCAAGTGTGGGAGTAGAGGGAGAGCCATACCTTCAATTTCTTAAAGAAGAAGACCTACAGGAGCACATCAGCCCAATACAATACAAGCTGCTAAATGCATGGAGATATGAAGGTATTACATTTTGCTAAAAGATTTACAAGTACGGTACAGTTGAGAGGAAACGATTTCTGAGTTGAGAAACTATTTTACTTCCGGGACAAGCAAGGAGTTACACAGCTGGTGCCATCAAGTATACATCAACATTTGACCCATCAAGCCCGTTCCCCTTCATAGTCATCCTGCACATACAGCCCAACCCGGTCAACAACCAGTACGACCAGTACTGTAGACCTGCACATCTGGCCGGAGAACTTCACTGTCCCTTGGGGGGAAATGTCCAAGACATTCTGTCAAGGTTTGAAAAGGGTGAAGCGACTGCAGTTGGCCCTTGTGTTGTCATCCTGCTGATGACCCATTTCAGAGAAAGGACGGATGCACACCTACAGGCCGATGTGAATTTTACATTCATCTGCATCTTATGCATAAAATAATAATTTGATAATAATAAAATGATGATGTGCCAAATGTTCAAAATATGTGAATTTAAAGTTATAGAATGTGTTGTTTTATATCTTTTAGGTGTGTCATAACTCTCCTGTGACGATCTGAAGGATCAGGTTCCAGTGGGTCCGCTCTACAGCGTGCTCTCTCTCGTAGAGGGGGAGAGCGGGAAGTCGGCGGTCATAAAATACGCTGCCTCTGTGCTCTAAACTGTGGAACACAGAGAGACCCTTGGACATCTAAAGTTTGAATAATTAAACACTATTTATATTTTTGAGAATGTGGGAGTGGGCCGTGGACTCTTTAGGGACAGTCGTGATGAGTGTGTTTCATTTGGTGATCTCATGAGGGACAGGAAACACTCATTATTGTGTACACTTTTTAATTATGGGGTTTACATCTAAATATTGTGAAACGTATATGATTATAAATGAAACAATTTGTGAAAAGATGTAATGTGATGTTAACCTTCTAAATGAGAAAATATGGGTTTTCATATAAAGTTAACCGACATTAAGTCGGCGTCATGGACCGCCCTTTTCTCAGAACTATAAAACCCACTCCTGACAAAATTTACATTAGACTAGAAAACATGGAGCTGACGCTACATGTTGAAATGGTTAAGAACTACAACTCTATAGGTCCAGGAGACCAGTCAGCGTGTAGTGTTGGCTACATGGCTGGAAATGGTTCAACTCAGAGACTATCGATCACTACAGAATAAGAGCAAATCATAGACGTAGAATTACTAGTCTGCAGCTGGAAATTACGTAAATCTAGTACGAATACCGACAAGCATCTATCTATGCAACGACCATCTGTACGCCTGACGTATACAATACAACAGACACTATGCAGAGCCGCTGAGAAAGCGACAACTACGAAAGACATTGTGACTTCTAGGGAAGTTAACCATAGACTCTGATGAACTGACTCTCCAGCAGACGGACTGGTGATTCCAACAGAGAAGACAACAACGACATAAAGTACGGGTGTAAATATATACATTGCAAATATTTTCAAATGAGCGGCCGTTCATGTGCAAAGGATTAGCATTTTCCATTAATATAATTATCAACTGTATGTAGTGAATCCATTTTGTCTTTCCCGCTTTTTATCTGTCCCCACCCCTTTCCATTGTCTACCAAGCCGCCATACCGGTTTAGCCCACTAGGGACTTATCAATGCATTGTGTTAGTAACCAATAACTATATTGTTTGTTTATGTATTTCTGTGATTTGATTAGTTAGTTAGTAAATAAATAATTATGCCAATTTGTATATCGCTGATTCATTATGGAGGCTAGGGTTCATGCAGATATCCAAGGGTTTGCGATATTCAGTAATAAGATCTGATGAGGTACAATTCATTAATAAGCAACTGTTTTGAAAAGATATAAAAATATCTGAAGAGTCAATTCTGGAAATAGAGACTCTACAAACATTTTCCCATGGTGCCCCAACTTTCTAGTTAATTAAAGTTTACATGATTAGTTTAATCACATAATAATAATTACACATAGAGAATTGATTTGATAAAATAACAGTCTTCACATTTAATGACAGTCACAGACACGACAGGTGTCAGCCACAGCCACAGATGTGGAGTGATCAATTCCACTGCTGGACTCACCAAGTCTGATTGTTCAAGGTATTGTATCTATTAAGACTTTCTGTGTGAGTAATTGTTTTTAGACAGGGCCTTACAATAGCAATGTTTCCCAGAGGTAATTGTGAAACATAAATGTGATCTGATTTCAGGTGACACAATGACTGCTGACAAATGGATAATAAGCATGGAGAAGGAAGTTGTGATGTCAGTCCAATCCAACTTTGTGGCAGCACTGGCAGCTTTCTTTTGCCTCATTCTATACCTCCAATCTAAAATACCAAGAGGAGGCTTCACACACCCTGGAGTTCTTTCAAAGGTAAACAAAAATATTCTTCATTGTTGCGAGAATTCCATTGCGGGGGCTATAAACTGAGGCATTTTGTATCACAGCTTGGTTTGGCAGGTTAATTGAATCAAGATATGTTGATACGTTTGAAAGGCTCCTTTGTCAGAGCATAAACACATAATGCGAAGCCATTATTTGAACTGGGGACAATGTACAGAGGTAATGCAGAACACTTCAGACACTATTGAAGACATCAGGGGACCTAATCATCTTTCTAAAATTTTGTCTGGATGTGCACTTTTCACAGATGGTTTGCTGGAATCAATCAATCCACTGGCTCGAAGACCGCCACAGCAGAGGTCGTCAGCAAGAAAAGCAGAAAGGTAGTGGAGAAGAAGAGACACACAATTAATGTCTGTACTCTGCTCAGGAAGATAATGGACTTTGAACAGCTATAGGCTAATTCTTCCTGGGCAAACATTTAATTTATTTTTGTCAATTGTGACCTGCTCAAGTAAGTTTGGTTTGTCACTGGGGTTGACTCTTTTTTTGTGTTATACACTTTAAGTGTTTGAAAATGATCCAGTATGCACTGAAATTGACATATTGTTGAGGAAGTAATGCTACTCTGGATGTTTGGAAATGTCTGGCATTTACTCTGGTGTCTCTACAGTCCCTGGTTTGAATCCAGGCTGTATCACATCCGGCCGTGATTGGGAGTCCCATAGGGCGGCGCACAATTGGCCCAGCGTCGTCCGGGTTTGGCCGGGGTAGGCAGTCATTAAAAAAAAACATGTTTTGATCAAAATGCGAACTTTCATGTCCCTTGATAACAAACTTGTATGCTATCTGTAAATACAAATAAAATTGTTAAATTACGAGCCTAGTTGGTTTAGCCACAGAAAAAGTCAGCAACCTTCCCGCTAGCCATGATTGGCTGAGATAATGAGTGGGCTGGACATGCAAAGAGATGAGTTTGGATTGGTCTGCGGTGTAGCATCTTGTATTTATAAAACGAGCTGCTCGTTATGCATAGATAATCCTTTCTACTGCAGTTTTTTCGAAGATATAATGTTAGCCATGGAGAACTTGTAAATATGTTGCTACTGCTCTTAATAACATTGCTGCCCTGAATTTATCAGGCTCTATAGACAAAGGTTAGTGGGGAAAAGTTGTGATGGACTACTTTCTGGAGGACGTTCGTGCCATGCTGACTCTCTCTGACTGAAGATGAATCAGACGATGAGGAAATCCCTGATTTAGGTAAAAACATTTTTTTTAATGTTTTCTCAGAATGCCATTTCGCATTGCTAGTTATAGCCTAATGTTAGCTAGCTAACTAGCTAACATTGAACCTATTTGGTTAACTTTAGCTAGCTATGACAATTGGTTTGTATTGCTAGTTAAATCTTGCTGTTAGCTAGCCAGCTGAAGTTAGATGGCTGGCTTGCTAGCTAACATTGTACCTATTTGGTTAACTTTAACTAGCTATGATAATCAATTTGTATTGCTAGTTAAAGCTTGCTGTTAGCTAGCCAGCTGAAGTTCAATGGCTGGCTTGCTAGCTAACATTGCACCTATTTTGTTAACTTTAGCTAGCTATGACAATCGGTTTGTATTGTTAGTTAAAGCTTGCTGTTAGCTAGCCAGCTGATGTTAGATGGCTGGCTAGCTAGCTAACATTGTGTATGAACCGTGTGTAGTGATGTTATCTCAGAATGCCATTTTGCATCTATTGTATAATAATGCTAAAATATTTGTATCTGGAATTTGTCTTTCAGCATCAGTAGAACACGCCTGACTCTCCTCCACCAGTCATACAAGGAGAGTGGTCTAATGCCTCCCATCAAAAAGAGAGCTGGCCCAAGCAAGCAAAAGTTACACCTGAAGCATAAGGCCTTGCAGCAAGTGGTGAACTTTATCAACAACTACGCAGAGGATAATGCAATGGTATTACCAAGACGCCACCCAGGACACAAACACTTTGGTGGGAAGCTGCTGCCATCCCATGTGACAAAAGTAGCAGTGTGGCATCTCTACAAGGAATCAATGACAACACTTGGTATGTAAAGCATAAACACATTTTGATTATTTAATTGACCTCCAACATGATTGTCAGTACTTTTATTGATCTCACATTATTTCAGTATTTTACAGAGGTACTTGAAGTCGGGCTGTCTTCCTTCAGGAATCTGTGTAGAAAATTGCTGCCCCACATCTCAAGCACTAAGCCCAGGACAGACCTGTGCTGGCAGTGCCAGAGGAACAACTATCAGGTCTTCAGATCTGCCAGAAGCTGTTAAATCAGCCAAGCTGAAGAAGCAAGAGCAGCATCTCCTGCTTGTTCAGAAGATGGTTGCTGACTGCAAGACCACCTGTCAAGACCTGCAGTTGTCTCTGGGGGCCCCTACTGAACCAGCAAGCAAAGACATCAGGATGCATTACAGCTTTGATTTTGCTCAACAAGTAAGCAACATTTCCTCCTTTATACTGATTAAGGACATAGATGGACAGATAGATATACACTCAACAAAAAAACAATATATTTATATATATATATATATATATATATATATATATATATATATACATGGGAGGATGGCAAATACCTTTCACTGAGCTGTGTAAAGACAGATTGACAAGGGGGTGAGACAATTCATTGTAATTTATCTTAATGTTATTTTGTTGTTTGCAGGTGCAAACAATGCAGCCAGGTCCAATCTACTTTTTAACTCCTCGCAAGTGTGGCTTGTTTGGTGTCTACTGTGAAGTAATATCACAACAAGTCAACTACTTGATTGATGAAGGCATGTCATCCAGCAAAGGCAGCAGCGCAGTCATCAACTACATGCACCATTTCCTCACCAACTACGGAGTTGGGGAAACGCGTGTGGACCTGAATTGTGATGTCTGCAGTGGCCAAAACAAGAACAAGTTTGTGCTCTAGATTTGTGCCTGGCGGACCATGCACAAGCTCCACCACAGTCTGGTCCTTCACTTCCTGATCACAGGCCACACCAAGTTTGCCCCCGACTGGTGCTTCGGACTCATCAAGCAGCGCTTCAAGTGAACACTGTCTGAGATTACTGGTGTTGTGAAGGACAGCACTGTGACAGGGGTCAACATCCCACAGCTGGTTGGACTGGAGGAAGGTACAGTGCTGGTGGAAAGCTATGGCTGGCAACAACACCTGACTCGGTCCTTCAGGCCGCTGCCACAGATCAAGCAGTACAAGCACTTCAGGTGAATATCATTTTCATTGCATTATATGAGGTTATTATTCTTATCTAAACTTGGGAGGTGAATTGATGTTGTGCAAGGTTGTAATGTCTTTTTTATTTTATTTCCTGTTTTACAGCTTCGATGCTCTGGAGCCTCCTGGTGTTGTTGTCGCCAAGGAGCATTCGGACTCAGTCGGCACCAGGTTTCAGCTGCTGCGCAACACAGACACACTTCCTCTAATAGATGGTCTGCCTGTACAAGCACCACCTGGACTGGACACAGCTAGACAAACGTATGTTTTTGAGAAGATCAGGGAGTTTTACGACGAAGAGGCTATGGACCAAAGTCAAGGGCAGGACAGAAACAGGCTCTCCGAATATTGATTCCTTTGTTCATGCGTGGTTTGGATGGAGCCGTCATCAGCACTTTCTGTAGTGCCTCTATTCAAATGACTCTCTCCTAACACACACGCCATACGTTGCTGCTTCTATTTTTTGTTCATCCTGCTGCTCAGCCACTTTACCCCTGATTGTATGGATATAACTACCTCGTCTATCACTATCGTTATTGATATTGTTTGTGTACATACTGTATATTTTATTTATATTGATACTATCTATTTCGGAAATTATTACTATGCAAGTAACCATTTGTTTGTACCGTTTACACCTTCTGTAGAGACCCATCCACTTAACAAGACTTAGCAAAATATTGATATATAAAATGAATATTGATATGTGTGGTCGTAACATGATTTTGTGACATACCACAACAATATCATGTGACCGTATCAAGTGTATCTGTTTATGCATCTGTTTATGTACTGTACTGTTTATGTACTGTACATGTTCACCTCACAGGGTTCAACTCAGGTTGCATGGCCTTAACTTATGTATGGAATACTATTTGATAAGTGCGTGTGTAACAGTATATAAAGTATGCTAATGTACTGGTGTTAAGGCATTTGGGCAGTAGAAATACTTTAAAGTACTACTTAAGTATTTTTGGGGGGTATCTGTACATTACTATTAATATTTTTGGCAACTTTTACTTCACTACATTCTAAAGAAAATAATGTACTTTTTACATACATTTTCTATGACACCCAAAAGTACTCGTTACATTTTGACAGAAAAATTGTCCCATTCACACACTTATCAAGAGAACATTCCTGGTCATCCCAAATCAAATCAAAATCAAATTTTATTTGTCATATACACATGGTTAGAGGATGTTAATGCGAGTGTAGCGAAATGCTTGTGCTTCTAGTTCCAACCATGCAGTAGTATCTAACAAGTAATCTAACAAATTCACAACAACTACCTTATACACAGAAGAGTAAAGGAATGAATACGAGTATGTACATATAAATATAAGGATGAGCGATGGCTGACCGGCGTAGGCAAGACGCAGTAGATGGTATAGAGTACAGTATATACATATGAGATGAGTAACGTAGGATATGTAAACATTATATGAATGGCATCGTTAAAAGTGGCTAGTGATACATTTATTTCATCCAATTTTGTATTATTAAAGTGGCTAGAGATTTGAGTCGATGGCCGAACGGCATAGGCAAGATTCAGTAGATGGTACAAAGTACAGTGTATACATTTGATATGAGTAATGTCGGATATGTAAACATTATATACAAAATTGTTTAAAGCGGCTAGTGATTCATTTGTTACATCCAATCCCTATTATTTAAAGTGGCTAGAGATTTAAGTCAGTATGTTGGCAGCAGCCACTCAATGTTAGTGATGGCTGTTTAACAGTCTGATGGCCTTGAGATAGAAGCTGTTTTTCAGTCTCTCGGTCCCAGCTTTGATGCACCTGTACTGACCTCGCCTTCTGGATGATAGGGGGGTGAACAGGCAGTGGCTCGGGTGGTTGTTGTCCTTGATGATCTTTTTGGCCTTCCTGTAACATCGGGTACTGTAGGTGTCCTGGAGGGCAGGTAGTTTACCCCCGGTGATGCGTTGTGCAGTCCTCACTACCCTCTGGAGAGCCTTACAGTTGTGGGCGGAGCAGGATGCTCTTGATTGTGCATCTGTAGAAGTTTGTTAGTGTTTCTGGTGACAAGCCAAATTTCTTCAGCCTCCTGAGGTTGAAGAGGCGCTGTTGCGCCTTCTTCACCACGCTGTCTGTGTGGGTGGACCATTTCAGTTCGTCCGTGATGTGTACGCCGAGGAACTTAAAACTTTCCACCTTCTCCACTACTGTCCCGTCGATGTGGATAGGGGGGTGCTCCCTCTGCTGTTTCCTGAAGTCCACGATAATCTCTATAGTTTTGTTGATGTTGAGTGAGAGGTTATTTTCCTGACACCACACCCCGAGGGCCCTTACCTCCTCCCGGTAGGCCATCTCGTCGTTGTTGGTAATCAAGCCTACCACTGTAGTGTCGTCAGAAAACTTGATGATTGAGTTGGAGGCGTGCTTGGCCACGCAGTCATGGGTGAACAGGGAGTACAGGAGAGGGCTGAGAACGCACCCTTGTGGGGCCCCAGTGTTGAGGATCAGCGGGGTGGAGATGTTGTTTCCTACCCTCACCACCTGGGGCCGGCCCGTCAGGACCCAGACACAGTTGCACAGGGCTGGGTCGAGACCTAGGGTCTCGAGCTTAATGATGAGCTTGGAGGGTACTATGGTGTTAAATGCTGAGCTATATTCGATGAATAGCATTCTTACATAGGTATTCCTCATGTCCAGATGGGTTAGGGCAGTATGCAGTGTGATTGTGATTGCGTCGTCTGTGGACCTATTGGGACGGTAAGCAAATTGGAGTGGGTCCAGGGTGTCTGGCAGGATGGAGGTGATATGATCCTTGACTAGTCTCTCAAAGCACTTCATGATGACGGAAGTGAGTGCTACGGGGCGATAGTCATTTAGCTCAGTTACCTTAGCTTTCTTGGGAACAGGAATAATGATGGCCCTCTTGAAGCATGTGGGAACAGCAGACTGGGATAAGGATTGATTGAATATGTCCGTAAACACACCAGCCAGCTGGTCTGCGCATGCTCTGAGGACACGGCCAGGGATGCCATCTGGGCCGGCAGCCTTGCGAGGGTAAACACATTTAAATGTTTTACTCACGTTGGCTGCGGTGAAGGTGAGCCCGCAGGTTTTGGTAGCGGGCCGTGTCGGTGGCACTGTATTGTCATCAAAGCGAGCAAAGAAGTTGTTTAGTTTGTCTGGGAGCAGGACATCATGGTCCGCGACGGGGCTGGTTTTCTTTTTGTAGTCCGTGATTGACTGTAGACCCTGCCACAATCCTCTTGTGTCTACTTTGTCTTTATATTCCAGTTTACATAGAGTCCAATGGATTTCTTTCAGTGCCGTCGATGTGTCAGCTTGAGGGGGGATATACACGGATGTGATTTTAATCGAGGAGATTTCTCTTGGTAGATAATGCGGTCTGCATTTGATTGTAAGGAATTCTATGTCAGGTGAACAAAAGGACTTGAGTTCCTGTATGTTGTTATGATCACACCACGGCTCGTTAATCATAAGACACACACCCCCGCCCTTCTTCTTACCAGATAGATGTTTGTTTCTGTCGGTGCGATGCGTGGAGAAACCATGTGGCTGTATCGACTCAGATAACGTGTCCTGAGTGAGCCATGTTTCCGTGAAGCAAAGAACGTTACAGTCGCTGATGTCTCTCTGGAAGGCAACTCTTGCTCGTATTTCGTCTACCTTGTTGTCCAGAGACTGGACATTGGCAAGTAGAATACTTGGGAGAGGAGCGCGATGTGCCCATCTACGGAGCCTGACCAGAAGACCGCCCCGTCTCCCCCTTCTCCTGCGCCGCCGTTGTTTTGGCTGGGATCCGGCTGGGATCCAGTCTATTGTCCTGGTTGGTGGACCAAACAGAGGATCCGCTTCGGGGAAGTCTTAAGATTTCCCGGGGTAACAATGTAAGAAGTAATCCATAAAAAAAACTAAATACTGCATAGCTTCCTGAGAACGTGAAGCGAGGCTGCCATCTCTTTGATCTGGCAGACTCACTAAACAGAAATGCTTCGTTTGTAAATTATGTCTGAGTCTTGGAGTGTGCCCCTGGCTATCCGGCAATAAAAATAATAATAATAATAATTGGGCCGTCTGGTTTAATATAAGGATTTTTAAATGATTCATACTTTTACTTTTGAAACTTCAGTACATTTTAGCAATTCCATTTACTTTTGATACTTCAGTACATTTTAGCAATTCCATTAACTTTTGATACATAAGTATTTTTTAAAACCAAATACTTTTAGACTTTAGCTCAAGTACTATTTTACTGGGTGACTTTTACTTTTACTTCAGTCATTTTCTATTAAGGTATCTTTACATTTACTCAATTCAGTACTTTTTCCAGCACTGGATGTGGCTGGGGGTTATAGCATTTCTTTCACATGACCCATCAATGTAGACAAGTGTGTCTGGGTAAGCGTGATCTAATATTTATAAAATATTTTTATCTGGACAAATATTCTGTTTACCTGGAATCATTCCTTAATGTTTTACCTTTATTTCACTAGGAAAGTCAGTTATTCTTATTTTCAATGGCAGCCTAGGAACAGTGGGTTAACAGCCTTGTTCAGGGGCAGAAGGACAGATTTGTACCTTGTCAGCTCGGGGATTTGAACTTGCAACCTTCTTTTTCCGTTGTGTATTTCTGTATTGTTTTAGTGATTCACCATAGTGAAGGCATAGGCTCAGATTTTCTGGGTCTCTATGTTTTTGGTTGGATAGGTTTCTCAATTTCTTTCAATTTTCTCAACTTCTTTCATCAAACCATTTTTCATTGTTGTTCATTTTCTTAGGTTGTCTGCTTGGAATTTTTAGATTTGATAAGCTGAGAGGTCAAATATACTGTTTAGGTTTTCTACTGCCAAGTTTAAACCTTCACTATTACAATGAACATTTGTCCAGGAAATTGTCTAGAAGGGATTGAATTAGTTTTTTGGTAGATTTCCACACTATTGTCCTTCCATCTATAGCATGTCTTAATATTATTCAGGTCCCTTGGCTTTGTTGCCTCATGATTGAGCACAGCTCTGTTCAAGGAAAGTGTGATTTTGCTATGATCTGATAGGGGTGTCAGTGAACTGACTGTGAACGCTCTAAGAGACTCTGGGTTGTGGTCAGTGATAAAGTAGTCTACAGTACTACTGCCAAGATATGAGTTATAGGTGTACCTACCATAGGAGTCCCCTCAAAGCCTACCATTGACTATGTACATACCCAGCATCTGACAGAGCAGCATGAGTTTTGACCCGTTTTTGTTGGTTATGTTGTCGTAGCTGTGTCTAGGGGGGCATATGGGGGAGGGAATGCTGTCACCTCCAGGTTGGTGTTTGTCCCCCTGTGTGCTGAGGGTGTCGGGTTCTTGTCATTTCTGGCATTTACAGTGGGGCAAAAAAGTATTTAGTCAGCCACTCTGATTCAGAGGGGTTGGGTTAAATGCGGAAGACACATTTCGGTTGAAGGCATTCGGTTGTACAACTGACTAATAATGGTGACTTTGACTTTGACAGAGAATGTTTCAATTTCCTCAATGTCTAGTATTCTGAGTTTCCACCCTGGGACAATACACTCTCTCTTGACATAGGTGTAGTGTGCTCTTATAGCATTGTGCCAGGGGATGGTATGTGTGGAAAATTAAGTTGCTTACGTTACCCTCTTGGTAGAAAACAGCAAATTGTGTCTCTGGATTGTCCTTGAAGAGCTGTCTTTTGTACTTATTCCTTGCGTGTTATTTTTTTTAATATCCATGGGGTTCTGTATTCTAATAACCTCTGGACAGGGATAAGCCATGGGGGCTTCAAGGCCTCTGCATTTGGGTGGGTGGGGCTGTGAAACTCTCCTGCCATTGTTGGGCTCATGAGTATTCGCACATCTGATTCACACTTGCCGCCAGGTCCGTTCTGTCCTAGCAGTTTGGTAGCTTAGTATACTTATTTACTTAGCTTTATATAACAAAATTACTTACAAATTCTTGTCTTTTACTTTTTGGCTTCAGAAGTAGCTTCAGACTGAATTTTACTCACTCAGTTTCAGCCCTCCACCCCCCCACAGCAACTCGCCCAAGCCTCCCCCATTTCTCCTTCACCCAAATCCAGACAGCTGATGTTCTGAAAGAGCTGCAAAATCTGGACCCCTACAAATCAGCCGGGCTAGACAATCTGGACCCTCTTTTCCTAAAATTATCTGCCGAAGTTGTTGCAACCCCTATTACTAGCCTGTTCAACCTCTCTTTCGTATCGTCTGAGATTCCCAAAGATTGGAAAGCTGCCGCGGTCATCCCCCTCTTCAAAGGGGGAGACACTCTAGACCCAAACTGCTACAGACCTATATCTATCCTACCCTGCCTTTCTAAGGTCTTCCGAAAGCCAAGTTAACAAACAGATCACCGACCATTTCGAATCCCACCCTACCTTCTCCGCTATGCAATCTGGTTTCAGAGCTGGTCATGGGTGCACCTCAGCCACGCTCAAGGTCCTAAACGATATCATAACCGCCATCGATAAGAGACATTACTGTGCAGCCGTATTCATTGACCTGGCCAAGGCTTTCGACTCTGTCAATCACCACATTCTTATCGGCAGACTCGACAGCCTTGGTTTCTCAAATGATTGCCTCGCTTGGTTCACCAACTACTTCTCTGATAGAGTTCAGTGTGTCAAATCGGAGGGCCTGTTGTCTGGACCTCTGGCAGTCCCTATGGGGGTGCCACAGGGTTCAATTCTTGGGCCGACTCTCTTCTCTGTATACATCAATGATGTCGCTCTTGCTGCTGGTGATTCTCTGATCTACCTCTACGCACGACACCATTCTGTATACCTCTGGCCCTTCTTTGGACACTGTGTTAACTAACCTCCAGACAAGCTTCAATGCTATACAACTCTACTTCCGTGGCCCCCATCTGCTCTTAAATGCAAGTAAAACTAAATGCATGCTCTTCAACCAATCACTGCCCGCACCTGCCCGCCCCGTCCAGCATCACTATTCTGGACGGTTTTGAATATGTGGACAACTACAAATACCTAGGTGTCTGGTTAGACTGTAAACTCTCCTTCCAGACTCATATTAAGCATCTCCAATCCAAAATTAAATCTAGAATCGGCTTCCTATTTCGCAACAAAGCATCCTTCACTCATCCTGCCAAACATACCCTGGTAAAACTGACCATCCTACCGATCCTCGACTTCGGCGATGTCATTTACAAAATAGCCTCCAACACTCTACTCAACAATTTGGATGCAGTCTATCACAGTGCCATCCATTTTGTCACCAAAGCCCCGTATACTGCCCACCACTGCGACCTGCGTGCTCTCATTGGCTGGCCCTCACTTCATACTCGTCGCCAATCCCACTGGCTCCAGGTCATCTACAAGTCTCTGCTAGGTAAAGCCCCGCCGTATCTCAGCTCACTGGTCACCATAGCAGCACCCAACCGTAGCACGCGCTCCAGCAGGTATATCTCACTGGTCACCCCCAAAGCCAATTCTTCCTTTGGTCGCCTTTCCTTCCAGTTCTCTGCTACCAACGACTGGAACGAACTGCAAAAATCACTGAAGCTGGAGACTCATATCTCCCTCTCTAGCTTTAAGCACCATCTGTCAGAGCAGCTCACAGATCACAGCCCCTGTACATAGCCCATCTGTAAATAGCCCATCCAACTACCTCATCCCCATACTATATTTATTTATTTATCTTGCTCCTTTGCACCACACTATCTCTACTTGCACATTCATCTTCTGCACATCTACCATTCCAGTGTTTAATTGCTATATTGTAATTACTTCGCCACCATGGCCTATTTATTGCCTTACCTCCCTTATCCTACCTCATTTGCACATACTGTATGTTGACTTTTTCTACTGTATTATTGACTGTATGTTTGTTTATTCCATGTGTAACTCTGTGTTGTTGTATGTGTCGAACTGCTTTGCTTTATCTTGGCTAGGTCGCACTTGCAAATGAGAACTTCTCAACTAGCCTACCAGGTTAAATAAAGGTGAAATAAAAAAATACCATAAAAATGTTGTTTGTTAGAAGTTTTTTCTTGATAGTCCTTAGTAGTAATAGTCAATTTTTGGCCAAAATAAAGGTTTTAGGTATGGACTTTTGATTTGGATTGAATGTTTTAATGAGGTTAGTATCCTGCATAAATCCTGGCAGATTATTTTGTGAATGTATCTACATTTAACATACTCTAATTCTATCTTTTTTGCAGATTTTTTGCAGAATAACTCAGGAGTCCATGAGCTCACTGGTCTGTGTTCAGTCTGGGGTCATATTCAGGAAAGTCTCTCTCTCTCTCTCTCTCTCTCTCTCTCTCTCTCTCTCTCTCTCTCTCTCTCTCTCTCTCTCTCTGTGTCTCTCTCTCTGCATGTAGCCTGGGGTCAGTGTGTTGAGTTGATACAACATGTGGCCTGGGGTCAGTGTGTTGTGTTGATACAACATGTAGCCTGGGGTCAGTGTGTTGAGTTGATACAACATGTGGCCTGGGGTCAGTGTGTTGAGTTGACACAACATGTGGTCTGGGGTCAGTGTGTTGAGTTGATACAATATGTAGCCTGGGGTCAGTGTGTTGAGTTGATACAACATGAAGCCTGGGATCAGTGTGTTGAGTTGATACAACATGTGGTCTGGGGTCAGTGTGTTGAGTTGATACAACATGTAGCCTGGGGTCAGTGTGTTGAGTTGATACAACATGTGGTCTGGGGTCAGTGTGTTGAGTTGACACAACATGTGGTCTGGGGTCAGTGTGTTGAGTTGATACAATATGTAGCCTGGGGTCAGTGTGTTGAGTTGATACAACATGTGGTCTGGGGTCAGTGTGTTGAGTTGATACAACATGTGGTCTGGGGTCAGTGTGTTGAGTTGATACAACATATAGCCTGGGGTCATGTTCAGGATAGTCTCTCTCTGGCTCTCATAGTCTCAATTTAATTCAATTCAAGGTGCTTTATTGTGTTAGGTTCTTATTTTTCAGAGTAAATAACTCAAGGACACTAGAGAAGCTTTAACCAAGTTTTAATTATTCCCAAAGGTTCTGTACAGCTGTAATCAGACAGCAAAACATTCCTCCCCATCACAGTTATATACATTCGGCTGAAGACACTCCCTCCCTCCAATCATTACAGTTCCCTTAAGGGGAACTGACCTCACCCCTCACTTCCTGACCTCAACCCCTCCTTCATCTAATTCACAGCTATCCATCTGTCTTCCCTATATCAACACGTAGCTCTCCTCTCCTCTATCAAGCACCTTCCAAAGCTTTCTGTCTTTCTACAGAGAGACCTTAACTTCTGACATAAAAGTTAATATCTCAATGTTCAAAGTTTAGCCGATTCCAAAAATTGGCATGGGAAACATATGTTTACATTGCCAAAGCAAGTGAAGTAGATAAAAATGAACAGTAAACATTACACTCACAGAAGTTCCAAAAGAATAAAGACATTACAAATGTCATATTATGTAGATATACAGTTTTGTAACGATGTGCAAATGGTTAAAGTACAAAAGGGAAAATAAATAAACATAAATATAGGTTGAATTTACAATGGTGTTTGTTCTTCACTGGTTGCCTTTTTCTTGTGGCAACAGGTCACAAATCTTGCTGCTGTGATGTCACACTGGTATTTCACCCAATAGATATGGGAGTTTATCAAAATTGGGTTTGTTTTTGAATTCTTTGTGGATCTGTGCAGTCTGAGGGAAATATGTGTCTCCAATATGGTCATACATTTGGCAGGAGGTTAGGATGTGCAGCTCAGTTTCTACCTCATTTTGTGGGCAGTGTGCACATAGCCTGTCTTCTCTTCAGAGCCAGTTTCTGCCTACGGCGGCCTTTCTCAATAGCAAGGCTATGCTCACTGAGTCTGTACATAGTGAAAGCTTTCCTTCAGTTTGGGTCAGTCACAGTGTTCAGGTATTCTGCTACTGTGAACTCTCTGTTTAGGGCCAAAAGCATTCTAGTTTGCTCAGTTTTTTTGTTAATTCTTTCCAATGTGTCAAGTAATTATCTTTTTGTTTTCTCATGATTTGGTTGGGTCTGCTGCAATCATCTCTCTCTCTCTCTCTCTCTCTCTCTCTCTCTCTCTCTCTCTCTCACTGTCTTCACCGCTTTCTGTCACTGAACCGTGTAAACCCCAAGAAAAAAAGAAAGGAACAGAGCTGACAGTTTTACTCCAAATTGGATTTTGTTGCAAGGGTTGATTTTGTTTCTGCTTCACCACCGAGTGATGTTCTGATGAAGGCACACTTAGATTTACTTTTGTTCTGAAGTAACATACTCACAGCCTAGAAATACAGTACTCACTACTCCAGAGAATACACTATGCAACCTGAGCCCTGAGGTTGTTTACCTTTACCTCTAAAGAGCTGAGTACTGAAACGTAGTGCAGCAAATTTAGTAGCCCTAATGGGATTCGAACCTGCAACCTTGTGTGGGTCAGAAGTGTTTCATATTTCACCAAGAGGTCTAAACCTCTTGGCGAGGTCATTCGTGTTAACCTATAAAAACTGTCCAATACAGTTTAAACAGAGCCTTAGCGCACCTTAGCTAAGTACTCTTAACAGCCTGATTGTTCCCCCTGGTTCCGGTAGATAAATAAAGCCTCTATGTCAATGTCTTTTATCTGTTACAATGATGAGTGTTTGTTAGAGAGATAGAGGGATCAGGGAAGGAGGGAGATAGAGAGGGATGAAGGTAGAGTGAGATGGAGGGATGGAGGAGGGGATCCCCAGGCGTTTATGGGATTTAAAGGGAGAGCCCCTCACACACTCCTTAAATCACACAGGAGATTAGATCAAGTGTGTGTGTGCCACACGTTCATCCGTGTGTGACAGTTAACAGAAAGTGGCTTGATCTGTTGATAAGATAACTATGCGCACATGCCAACATGTGTGTGTGTGTGTGTGTGTGTGCAAGTGTTGTGTTGTGTGTGTTGTGTGTACACATCATACACAACACACAACCACATCCCACACACAAAAACATATCACACACACACACACACACACACACATAACCAGTGCACTATTTGATCAATCGTTAGCTTTCATGTCTCTCACAACACACCTTCAGAAGAAAAAGACAACACAAATTTTAAAAATGAATAAAAATTACTACGTGAAAACATGAAAGCTGTTAAAGCTGTCTTTGAGTCCTGAAAACAGGTCTCTCTAAGCACAGTCATATTTTCACAGCACCCATGACGTCTTGAATTCTGTTCCCCCCAACAATGACCCCCCAATCTAAGACAGCAATGCTAAGCTAATGTAGCTATGGCTAGCTATAGAAATATCTGACTCTGGAGAATTAGCTTTTCTGGTCCTACCCAAAATGCAATGGGAATGACAGGTACACACAGGAGGCATGGAGGCCAGTGCAACCGGCAGCAGCTAATCTTATTGGACAAGGCCTGTCAGCGCTGATGACTGATTGGACAGCTCTGTTTGGTGGTGCACATATTAAAACACATGCTAATTATTTACCCTTCAATCATCATTAACCTCCGAGGGACTGAGAGAGAGAAAGATGTGCACACTGCCCACAATATTAGGTGAAAACTGAGCTTCCTAACCTCCTGCCAAATGGATGAACAAGAGACACATATTTCCCTCAGATTACACAGACCCACAAAGAATTAGAAAACAAATCCAATTTTGATAAACTCCCATATCTATTAGGTGAAATAACACAGTGTGCCATCACAGCAGCAAGATTTGCGACCTTTTGCCACAAGAAAAGGGAAACCAGTGAAGAACAAACACCATTGTAAATACAACCCATATTTATATTTATTTATTTTCCCTTTTATTTGTACATCGTCACAACAATGTATATAGACATAATATGACATTTGAAATGTCTCTATTATTTTGGAGTGTAATATTTGCTGTTCACCTTTTGTTTATTTCACTTTTGTTTATCCATTTAACTTGCTTTGGCAATGTAAAAATATGTCTCCCATGCCAATAAAGCCCCTTGAATTGAAATGTAATTTAATTGAAAGAGAGAGAGCTAGAGAGAGGCGGGGGTCTCTCTTGGTCTCTCGGTATCTCATTCTCTTGGTATCTACACCCCTCTATCCTCCCCCTGTCTCTCCCTCTCTTTCCCCATAGTGCTGATGTTACTTACCATGTGTACTGCAGAGCCAGCCCAGTCCATACAGTACGGTAAATAGACTCTATTAAAGCAGGGATCTCACAGGCTGAAGTGGATACACAGCGTTCAGTAATTACACTGATAAACACAATGAGATGCAAGAAGAGGAAACATGGAACGTAGGGATGAAGCTTTAATTATAGCTTTACTAATTAAGATAGTGGAAAGGTTCCGGAAAAAAACAAACACCAAACACTGACGAATGTGGGCAAAAGGAAATACACTAGCATGCAAATGAACACACACACATATTCATATTCACATCCACCCACATGCTGAAAAATACACTCCCACACCACCCACATGTACACATAAATACACACATATTCGGACGCACACACATATTCATATTCACACTCAACCACATGCTGAAAAATACATACCCATACCACCCACATGTACACATAAATACACACACACGCCACCCACATGTACACATAAATGCACACCCACAACACCCACAACACCCACATGTACACATAAATACACACATATCCGGACGCACACACATATTCATATTCACACTCAACCACATGCTGAAAAATACATACCCACACCACCCACATGTACACATAAATACACACCCACGCCACCCACATGTACACATAAATGCACACCCACAACACCCACATGTACACATAAATACACACCCACACCACCCACATGTACACATAAATATACACCCACACAACCCACATGTACACATAAATACACATCCACATGTACACATAAATATACACCCACACCACCCACATGTACACATAAATACAAACCCACACCACCCACATGTACACATAAATGCACACCCACAACACCCACATGTACACATAAATACACACACACACCACCCACATGTACACATAAATACATGTACACATAAATATACACCCACACCACCCACATGTACACATAAAGACACAGACTCACAAAAACAGTGTGTACGTGTGCAGTGTGTACGTGTATGTGTGCATCCATGTGTGTGTGTGTATATGATGTCTAGAGCTAAGTCAGGGCTGACAGCGCAGAACAGAAATCCCAGACAGAGAAAGAAATCAATAAAAAGAGGGAGAGAGAGAGAGAGAGAGAGAGAGAGAGAGAGAGAGAAATCGAGAGATCGAGAGAGGGGGGGAGGGAGAGAAAGAAAAACCAGAGAGAGGGATGGAGGCGGTGGAAATCTGATGAGGAAGAGAAAAAATCACAAGATGACTCATTCACACAAGGAAAGCATCTCTGTCCATAATACCACAACCTCTACCAGTGTGTAAATTGTATGTGAACTTACTCAAAACCACAGTTAATACAAAGCTGTGTACCAGTGAAGCGTTTAGGCTCAGCTGAACCACCACTTAAGCGTTGGTAATGTATAGTGCTTTCAGAAAGTACTCACACCCCTTGACTTTTTCCACATTTTGTTGTGTTACAGCCTGCATTTTGAATTGATTGAATTTAGATTTTTTTGTGTCACTGGCCTACTCACAATAAATACCCAGAATGTCAAAGTGGAATTATGTGTTTCAAATTTTTACAAAATCATTAAAAAGGTACCACGTTCATCTGTACAAACAATAGTACGCAAGTATAAACACCATGGGACCACGCAGCCATCATACCGCTCAGAAAGGAGACGTGTTCTGTCTCCTAGAGACTAACGTACTTTGGTGCGGAAAGTGCAAATCAATCCGAGAACAAAACGAGTCCTATATCGCTCAGCAAGGAAGAAGCCTGCTCCAAAATCGCCATAAAAAAAGCCAGACTACGGTTTGCAACTGCACATGGGGACAAAGATTATACTTTTTGGAGAAATGTCCTCTGGTCTGATGAAACAAAAATAGAACTGTTTGGCCATAATGACCATCGTTATGTTTGAAAGAAAAAGGGGGACGCTTGCAAGCCGAAGAACACCATCCCAACCATGAAGCATGGGGGTGGCAGCATCATATTGTGGGGGTGCTTTGCTGCAGGAGGGACTGGTGCACTTCACAAAATAGATGGCATCATGAGGAAGGACAATTATGTGGATATACTGAAGCAACATCTCAAGACATCAGTCAGGAAGTTAAAGCTTGGTCGCAAATGGGTCTTCCAAGTGGACAATGACCCCCAAGCATACTTCCAAAGTTGTGGCAAAATGGCTTAAGGACAACAAAGCCAAGGTATTGGAGTGGCTATCACAAAGCCCTGACCTCAATCCTATAGAAAATGTGTGGGCAGAACTGAAAAAGCGTGTGTGAGCAAGGAGGCCTACAAACCTGACTCAGTTACACCAGCTCTGTCTGGAGGAATGGGCAAAACATTTGATCCTAGTTAAAAATTTAAAGGCAGTGCTACCAAATACTAATTGAGTGTACGTAAACTTCTGACCCACTGGGAATGTGATGAAAGAAATAAAAGCTGAAATAAATAACTCTCTGTACTATTATTCAAACATTTCACATTCTTAAAATAAAGTGGTCATCCTAACTGACCTAAGGCAGGGAATTTTTACTAGGATTAAATGTCAGGACTTGTGAAAAACTGAGTTTAAATGTATTTGGTTAAGGTGTATGTAAACTTCCGACTTCAACTGTAGATGTTACGGATCCCCCCAGAACTTTCATTACACACACCTGGCTCCTATTCCCAGTGACTAGTAATTGTATAAGTGTGCCCTTGGTTTACCAGTGTCCCGTCGATTATTGTTACAATGTCCGTTGGTGCGTGTGAGTACCTGTGCTGTGTGTTTTGGCTTTCGCGCCATTGTGGATTGAGCAGATGATTACGGGTCTCGTCCCGTGTGTTAATCATTGTGCACGTGTGTTATTTATTTGAGGTACTCCTCGCTCTCTTGTTTTGGGTTTCTACCCTGTGTTTTGTTACGTGTTTGTTTGGTCTTTATCCCCGTGCCTTTACACGGCACGTGCAAAGTAATAAACTTTTTGTCTTGATTACAAAGTGTTATGTTTGGGGCAAAACACATTTCTGAGTACCACTCTCCATATTTTCAAGCATAATGGTGGCTGCATCATGTTATGGGTATGCTTGTAATCATTAAGGACTGGGGAGTTTTCAGGATAAAAAAGAAACGTAATGGAGCTAAGCACAGGCAAAATCCTAGAGGAAAACCTGGGTGAGTCTGCTTTCCACCAGACACTGGGAGATTAATTCACCGTTCAGCAGGACAGTTACCTAAAACACAAGGCCAAATCTACACTGGAGTTACTCCCCAACAAGAATGTTTCTGTGTGGCCAAGTTACAGTTTTGACTTAAATCTCCATGAAAATCTATGGCATTACTTAAAAATGGTTGTCTAGAATTTTTTAAAGAATAATGGGCAAATATTTTACAATCCAGGTGTGCAAAGACTCTAACATGTAAACATGTTTTCACTTTGTCATTATGGGGTATTGTGTGTAGATGGGTGATTTTTTTATTTATTTAATCCATTTTGAATTCAGGCTGTAACACAGGTTTGGCCACTTTGATGGAGGTGGGGGCCACAACAAATCTGAATCTCAATATGAGGGACCGCAGTTGCTCACGGGTCTGCGTACCCACATTGCGTTTTAGAATTCATTTAGTGGAATTCTAAACATTTTACCATGGGGCGTGGAGAAGATTTTGCAATTGTATAACACATTTTATGCAATTCTGCTGATTTTACCATGGGGTGAAGAGAAATGTTTGCAGGTTTTAATATGATACAGTAATTGAATGAGACTGACTAACAAAATCAATGGGGGGGGACCCGGTCAGTAATTACACCATGATTACTAAGTTTAGATAGCTGGCTGCTAGACATAACAAGAGAAAAACTGCTGATGCACAAACAAATGTTGAAATTGCACCTTATTCTACTATTCTAACTTGCAACAGTAAGTTAAGACCTGACTGAGTCCTCCCCCACCCCCACCCAAAAAAAAGAAATGTGGGAAATTGATCAGAGGGCCTTCAAAAGGAAATGCACACATGTAAGGATGGAGGGAAGCAGGGAGGGAGGGAGGGAGGGAGGGAGGGAGGGAGGCAGGCAGGCAGGCAGGCAGGCAGGCAGGCAGGGAGGGAGGGTATGACAGTATGCATGCCCATGAAATAATTTGCCAGGCAACAAAAACACTGATGATTGCAGCCTCTGAAGCAATTAGCTGAACAAACAGAATTGGATCACTAATGGAATAGAGCATTACACTGATAGACAGGTGTTCACTCCATAGACACACACACATGCACACACACAAAGTCGCTGAGTTGGAAAAGGTAAGGTCCAAATATTGCTGATCGGCATTTGTGACAGAGTCACACACTCACACATACAGACACACACACACATACGCATGTACACACACGCAGGTACACACACGCAGGTACACACATTACAGTCTACACAGATAAACACTGGCGTACTGAATCACACGAGAACAGTACTTATACAGGTAAATAGCAGCACTGAGGATAGAGTCAATCTCTCACTGTGACAAAACAGACAGTACAAAGTTATACACACATGATACACACACACACACACACACACTTGATAACAAACTGACAAACGATGTGAGATTCCTACACTCTTTCCTCTAATGCTAACAGACTTTTCTCTAATGCTAACAGTCTATACTCTAATGTTAACAGTCTTTTCTCTAATGTTAACAGTCTTTCCTCTAATGTTTAACAGTCTTTCCTCTAATGCTAACAGTCTTTCCTCTAATGCTAACAGTCTTTCCTCTAATGTTAACAGTCTTTCCTCTAATGTTAACAGTCTTTCCTCTAATGTTCACATATTTCCTCTAATGCTAACAGTCTTTCCTCTAATGCTAACAGTCTTTCCTCTAATGCTACGTCTTTCCTCTAATGTTAACAGTCTTTCCTCTAATGCTAGCAGTCTTTCCTCTAATGCTAACAGTCTTTCCTTTAATGTTAACAGTCTTTCCTCTAATGTTAACAGTCTTTCCTCTAATGTTAACAGTCTTTCATCCAATGTTCACATCTTTCCTCTAATGTTAACAGTCTTTCCTCTAATGCTAACAGTCTTTCCTCTAATGTTAACAGTCTTTCCTCTAATGCTAACAGTCTTTTCTCTAATGTTAACAGTCTTTCCTCTAATGTTAACAGTCTTTCCTTTAATGTTAACAGTCTTTCCTCTAATGTTAACAGTCTTTCCTCTAATGTTAACAGTCTTTCCTCTAATGCTAACAGTCTTTTCTCTAATGTTAACAGTCTTTCCTCTAATGTTAACAGTCTTTCCTTTAATGTTAACAGTCTTTCCTCTAATGCTAACAGTCTTTCCTCTAATGTTAACAGTCTTTCCTCTAATGTTAACAGTCTTTCCTCTAATGCTAACAGTCTTTCCTCTAATGTTAACAGTCTTTCCTGTAATGCTTACAGTCTTTCCTCTAACGCTAACAGTCTTTCCTCTCAGATCTCTTTATCTGTATGGATCATGTGAACTGTTTCTGCAGTAAGACTACGATCCTGAATTAACCTACACACACCTCAATGCTAATCATAGTCCACACACAGGGACATTGTCAGTAAATTCAAATCGTGTGTGTGTGTGTGTGTCTGTGTGTGTGATACACTGTTGCATGCAAAGTAGCATTGGGCCATACATGTTTAACGTTCTGTATTATTAAGACATGCACTGGAGACTGCTAATTGTGTGGATGATACAATATAAAAATCTTAGCTAGGCAGAGAGAGAATAAAACACACACGTAGAAAAAAAATTATACTGGCCCTGTGAGCCGAAAAACACTCCAAAACAGCCACTTAGCCAATCATAGTGTGGGCAGAGTGATGATTACAGCAGTGGATAGATGAGCCAATGTCCTTAAATCACTGTCCCTTGTCTGCTGATTAGTGTGTGTATGCATGTGTTTGTGTGTGTGTGAGATGCAATCACGTCTATGGGTCTCGAGATAATAACAAACAAGGGAGGTGACTTATAATGTGCTGCTCTAATAGGCGTGTATGTGTGTGTGTGTCTTACCCTGCATCATCACTTTAATCCACTAATGAAGATGTCACAGAGCGTGTGGGTGCGTGTGCCTGTGTGTGTGCGCGTGTGTGTGTCGCCCCCACGCCACAACCCATCACACTGACAAAGAATCCTTCTGAGGTGTGAATTACATTGTGATAAGGTCAGGGTGTACATTAGTGTGTGTGTGATTGCGTGCGCAACACGATCTCATAGTTTCCCTTCGAAATTCAACTATTTTTGGCGGATTCATTCCACGTGGTTACAGGGTTAAAACAGAAAGAACTCAAAGGGTTAGATTTAGCTATTAATTCCGAGTGGTTAAGGTTAGGGCTATGGTTTGGGGTATGCTTAAAACAAAATAATTAAAAACAACAAGCTGTTTCCATGAACTATCATGAAGTACTGTCAAGGCTTGGTAAAGCTTTGTAAACTGCAGTGGTGCGGTGGTCTAAGCAACATGCTCCGCCTCTGACCATCACGACTTCGTGCCCAGTGCTGGGAAAAACTATCATGAAGTACTGTCAAGGCTTGGTAAAGCTTTGTAAACTGCAGTGGTGCGGTGGTCTAAGCAACATGCTCCGCCTCTGACCATCACGACTTCGTGCCCAGTGCTGGGAAAAAAGTTTTCTTGTTCTTTTTGTGGGCTTCGAGGAAGGCGTATATTGACATTCTCAGGACTTTTTCAAACATCTGAAATCACAGTTTATTTCTAGTGATCAGGCAAGCGCGTATGCCTTCCCACTGGTCACATCATGTCATTTCAATGTGAAAATGTGGGTAATATTTGATTGAGACGTTGATCAATGTGATTTCAACTTTTATTCACCCTCTCAAAAAGACAGCTAGAAGTTTGTTGAATTCTTAATATGTTATCACTATACCTTCAACCATCTAAAAGCCCAACCAAATTCCAAAAGAAATACAATGTCAGATATTTGTATTTTACAACAACTTAATGTCTTATCCAAGGGTGTTGGCATGGGTGGCCACCCAATCAGATTGAGCAAAAATATACATTTAAAAACAACAACAATTATGCTCTTTACTTGGCAGTGTTCCAAACGGGACATTATGTGTCTTTTTACCTAAACATGCAAACACCATCAGATAAAATGTATAGCAAGCAGTGCACTGGATTAGTCAGAGTTGATGAAATATAACAGAACAGATGAACTGGAATGACATTCACTCTCACGGAATGGGTTGCCAAAAATAACAAACTAAAAGCAACACCCCAAATAGACACAAATATGACTGCATTGAGGCATACAGTATGTCTCTGTGCTTCTATGGTTATATGCACCATGTCACTGCCTATTTCATTTGTTCATTTAGCAAACAAGACATAATCCCGTGGCTTTATTGCAGTCAACACACCTATATTTGAGCTTTAATTTGCTTTAAAAATGCTACAATTTCTCTCAGCCTCATGGCAAAATGTGTAGAACAGCATGTGATGAGCTATAAATCTGAAGAAAAAAATCTTTCCGCCATTGCAAACAATTTGTAAAATTTCAGGAAGTTTGGTTTCTCCCCCAAAATGTCGTGCCCACCCAAATTTCTGCAGGCCCACCCACCAACAAGTTTCTTACAACCAGGACCTGGATTGCAATTGAGATTACATGAAAGGTACAAAGTGCAAGTGATCAGTGCCGTTCAAGATTCTGCACAGATTATTACAGCAATTGTGAAGATCTCCACAGACCTGTGATCTTTGCATGCTATCTTGAACATGCACACTTTCTATGAACATATAAGAAGACATTTATAGTTACAGAAATGTACAGTGTATTCGGAAAGTATTCAGACCCCTTGACTTTTCCCACATTTTGTTTACATTACAGCCTTATTATAAAATGGATTTAGTAAAATTCTGCATCAATCTACACACAATAACCCATAACGACAAAGTGAAAACAGGTTTTTAGTATTTAGACCCTTTGCTGTGAGACTTGAAATTGAGCTCAGATGCTTCCTGTTTCTATTGATCATCCTTGAGCTGTTTGTACAACTTGATTGGAGAACACCTGTGGTAAATTCAATTGGTTGGACATGATTTTGAAAGGCACACACCAGTCTATATAAGGTCCCACAGTTGACAGTGCATGTCAAAGCAAAAACCAAGCCATGAGGTCAAGGGAAGATTGTGTCAAGGCACAGATCTAAGGAAGGGTACAAACACATTTCTGCAGCATTGAAGATTCCATAGAACACAGTGGCCTCCATCATTTTTAAATTGAAGAAGTTTGGAAGCACCAAGGCTCTTCCTAGAGCTGGCAGCCCGGCCAAACTGGGCAATCTGGGAAGAAGGGCCCTGGTCAGGGAGGTGACTAAGATACCGATGGTCACTCTAACAGAGCTCCAGAGTTCTTCTGTGGAGATGGAAGAAACTTCCAGAATGATCAGGCCTTTATGGTAGAGTGGCCAGACAGAAACCCCTCCTCAGTAAAAAGCACATGACAGCCCGCTTGTAGTTTTCCAAAAGGCACCTAAAGACTCTCAGACCATGAAAAACAAGATTCTCTGGTCTGATGAAACCAAGTTTGAACTCTTTGGTCTGAATGCCAAGCGTCACGTCTGGAAGAAACCTGGCATCATCCCTACGGTGAAGCATGGTGGTGGCAGCATCATGCTGTGGGATGTTTTTCAGCTGCAGGGACTGGGGGACTAGTTAGAGTCGAGGGAAAGACGAACGGAGCAAAGTACAGAGAGATCCTTGATGACAACCTGCTCCAAAGCCCTCATGACCTCAGAATGGTCTGAAAGTTCACCTTCCAACAGAACAACAACCCTAAGCACACAGCCAAGATAACGCAGGAGTGGCTTTGGGACAAGTCTCTGAATGTCCTTGAGTGGCCCTGGTCTCTGAAGAGACCTGAAATTAGCTGGGCAGCGATACTCCCCATCCAACCTGACAGAGCTTGAGAGGGTTTGCAGAGAAGAATGGGAGAAACTCCCCAAATACAGGTGTGCCAAGCTTGTAGCGTCATACCCAACAAGACTCACGACTGTAATCACTGCCAAAGGTGCTTCAACAAAGTACTGAGTAAAGGGTCTGAATACTTATATTTTTATTTAGTTATATTTTTTAAATACATTTTCAAACATTTCTAAAAACATGTTTTTGTCATTGTAGGATCTTGTGTGTAGATTCCTGAGAGTTTTTTTTATTTTTATTTAATAAACTTTAGAATAAGGCTTTGAGTAATGTAACAAAATGTGGGGTCTGAATACTTTCAGAATGTACTGTATAGTTACAAAATGTGATCATGGATGTGTTACTAATTCTAAGGTTGAATAAATACTGTTACATTAGTTTGTACAATAGCTTTAACTGTAGGCTATTAACCTTATTACACAAGTAATATTGAATTGACAACACAATGCAACCAATTATCAACATTTGAATGAGACGCATCTTTTGTCTGGATTTAATTCCAGTTTGTCTACAAATCACAAATTGATATTTTGGATGCACATCCCCATCTCAACGAATAGCACTAAGTCTAATTAAAACTTAAAATACAGTTGGGTTTGATTTAGTCATATTCTTTAACTGTGATTTTTGGATGAGATGTGAATCCAATACATCTTTGATTAACTTGAAGATTACATATGAAATCAACCATAGCTTGAAACCCTTGGCCTATATGTATTGTCTATTTTTAGTTGAACCCTGAAACAATAGCTGTTGATGACTTTGATAATTATATACATATAGACCTAAATAGTCTCATTGATGATACATGACTTATAAAGTATGGTTACATTTAATTTGCTCTGTTAAACCTACCCTTTGGAATGAGTTTGATAGAAACAGTTAATATATTTAGTTATTAAGAGATCTCTCAATAATCATTCTCAAGATAGCACATTGGTAGAATGTCACTGTCAGTGACAAATAACAAAGCTAAGCAGGACTGGCCTTACTTAAACCCTGTATGGGAGACAAAATGACTAATTGCAGATAAATAAACTCTCCAGTAGGAGGTGCTGCCCAGCCTTTTGTATTTATTATAATTTTTTTGTACCCCTTTATCTCCCCAATTGGTAGTTACAGTCTTGTCCCATCGCTGCAACTCCCCTACGGACTCGGGAGAAGCGAAGGTCGAGAGCCATGCGTCCTCCGAAACACGACCCTGCCAAGCCGCACTGCTTCTTGACACACTGGCCGCTTAACCCGGAAGTCAGCCGCACCAATGTGTCAGAGGAAACACCGTCCAGCTGGCAACTGAGGTCAGCTTCCAGGCGCTTGGCCCACCACAAGGAGTCGCTAGAGCGCGAGGGGACAAGGACATCCCGGCCAGCCAAACCCTCCCCTAACGACACTGGACCAATTGTGCGCTGCCTCATGGGTCTCTCGGTCACGGCTGGCTGTGACACAGCCTGGGATCGAAACCAGGTCTGTAGTGACGCCTCAAGCAAGGGAGGCCCTGTTTGTTTTCTGATAGTGGATATAACGTTGAATATCAACAGATTTTATACAAGGTTTGTCTATGTTGAAAATGGGTTACAATGATGACATAATCCTGTTTTAAAAATGTCACCCTCAAAACAACAGTTTATGTTTACTTTAACGTCACAATATGTTGACAAATTACGTTGAAACAACATTGATTGAACCAGTTTGCACCCAGTGGGTTGTCTGTCTGACTCATTACTGAGGCAGACATTTACTGCAGAGGTCAAACCCTCCCTGAAATTATACATGAAAAGGCTACAGTGAGACAGATGAGGGTTGACACACACACACACAAAGTGCAAAGGGAGTTCACAGTAGACTTGTAAATTCTATGGACAAGGTCCCAAGAAAATTCACTTCTGTTCTGATGTTGCCAGAACTGAAATGCTATTCCCTCAGATTCTCTCTCTCTCTCTGTTTCTCTCTCTTGGTTTCTCTCCCTCTCTGTTTCTCTCCCCTCTCTGTCTATTTCTCTCTCTTCTCTTTCTCTCTTTCTCTCTAGTTCTCCCTACCTCTCTCCCTTTTTACCCATCTCTTGTTCTCTCTGGCTAAGTGCATTCTCTCTCAGAGGACAGAGGAGTACAAAGGACACCAAAACATTAACTCCCTCCACTAAAACCTAAAGCAGAGAACAAGTAGACAGGCAGACGGACAGGCAGCGACAACAAGCACACTACTCTCACAGCTCTCTAACAGAGCAAGGGCTTGCTAATGGAGAGATGGCTAGTAGGATGAAGGAGAGAGATAGAGAAATAGGGATGGGGATGGGGGTATATTGTTATTGAGCCCTCAGAGGAGAGAAGGGAGATGCTTCTTAACATCAGAAGTGTTGGAGCACTATACACACAATTAGGGGCAGAAAGGGCCAAAAATACACGCATACACTCTCTGGTTATAGCATGCTCTTACTTTCTGTCTCTCTCTGTCTCTTCCTCTGGTGCTCTCTCTCATCTTTTCTATCAGCTCGTGACCCACAACTCACACATTGTCACCTCTCCATTTAGTTCAATAAGGAGAAGAGAGGTCCTACAGTAGCAGAAAGAGGAGCAGAGAGAGGTCCTAGGGTAGCAGAGAGAGATCCTAGAGTAGAAGAGAGCGGTCCTAGGGTAGCAGAGAGAGGTCCTAGGGTAGCAGAGAGAGGTCCAAGGGTAGCAGAGAGAGGTACTGAGCCAGGCCCACCTCCCGGCCTCCTCAGTGTTCACCCGGACTCCACCCAAACACGGCTAGAACCCACTACTCCACCGGTTCCTTGCCGTCAGCTCTCGACCCTAGGACCGGATTCATCGCCGCTGCCCCGAAGCTAGCACCAGTTAGCCGCGAGCCAGGCGCATCTCTCACCATCTGGCTTGGACCACTTGTCGACACGGCGCCCCGTCGTACCACCTCGACTGGTCTGCCGACGAATACTCCATCCGCTGTGCCTGCAACTAGCCTCTGTCGGACGTCGGAGCAGACGGTTCTATTAAATACTGTGTCTCCTGCGTGCCGGCGTAGGAACGAATACCTCGCGGCTTCCCTGTTCACTGGACCCTACGATCACTCGGCTACATAGCTGATGCCTGCTGGACTATTCAATAATCACGGTACTCCATTCTGTTTATTTTTGTTTATCTGTCGGCCCCAGCCGCGTACTCAGGCCCTGTGTGGTGTAGCTAACCAACCCTCTTTGCCCATTCATCACCAGTTTACCTGTTGTTGTTGTCTTAGCTGATTAGTTGTTGTGGTCTTACCCATTGTTGTCTTAGCTAGCTCTCCCAATCAACACCTGTGTTTGCTTTATGCCTCGCTTTATGTCCCTCGCAAATATCTATATGCCCTGTTTACTGTTGTTTATGATATTTATCATTGTTTTAGTTTACAGTGGAGCCCCTAGGCCCACTCTACATGCCTCAGTCCCACCTCCCACACATGCGGTGACCTTACCCAGTATTACCAGCACGTCCAGAGATGCAACCACTCTTATCATCACTCGGTGCCTGGGCTTAGCTCCACTGTACCCTCACCCACCATACCCCTGTCTGCACATTATGCCCTGAATCTATTCTACCACGCCCAGAAATCTGCTCCTTTTATTCTCTGTCCCCAACGCACTAGACGACCTGTTCTGATAGCCTTTAGCCGTACCCTCATCCTACTCCTGATCTGTTCCTCGGGTGATGTGGAGGTAAACCCAGCCTCCTCCCTAAGTTTGTTTTACTCACTGCTTTAGCACACTCCGCCAACCCTGATGTCCTTGCCGTGTCTGAATCCTGGCTTAAGAAGGCCACCAAAAATTCGGAGATTTCCATACTCAACTACAACATTTTCTGCCAAGATAGAACTGCCAAAGGGGGAGGAGTTGCAATCTATTGCAGAGAAAGCCTGCAGAGTTCTGTCATACTTTCCAGGTCTATGCCCAAACAGTTCGAACTTCTAATTCTAAAAATTAATCTCTCCAGAAATAAGTTTCTCACTTTTGCCGCCTGCTATAGACACCCCTCAGCTCCCAGCTGTGCCCTGGACACCATACGTGAATTGATTGCCCCCAATCTATCTTCAGAGTTCGTTCTGTTAGCTGACCTAAACTGGGATATGCTTAACACCCCGGCCATCCTACAATCTAAGCTATATGCCCTCAATCTCACACAAATCATTAAGGAACCCACCAGGTACAACCCTAAATCTGTAAACATGGGCACCCTCATAGATATTATCCTGACCAACTTGCCCTCCAAATACACCTCTACTTTTGTCAATCAGGATCTCAGCGACCACTGCCTCATTGCCTGCATCCGCTATGGGCCCGCGGTCAAACGACCACCCCTTATCACTGTCAAACGCTCCCTAAAACACTTCTGCGGGCAGGCCTTTCTAATCGACCTGGCCCGGGTATCCTGGCAGGATATTGACCTCATTCCGTCAGTCGAGGATGCCTGGTCGTTCTTTAAAAGCAACTTCCTCACCATCTTAAATAAGCATGCCCCTTTCAAAAAATGTAGAACTAAGAACAGATACAGCCCTTGGTTTACTCCAGACCTGACTGCCCTTGACCAGCACAAGAACATCCTGTGGCTGACTGCTATAGCATCGAATTGTCCCCGCGATATGCAACTGTTCAGGGAAGTCAGGAACCAATACGCGCAGTCAGTCAGAAAAGCAAAAGCTAGCTTTTCAAACAGAAATTTGCATCCTGTAGCTCTAACTCCAAAACGTTTCGGGATACTGTCAAGTCCATGGAGAACAATAGCACCTCCTCCCAGCTGCCCACTGCACTGAGGCTAGGTAACACGGTCACCACTGATAAATCCATGATAATCTAAAATTTCTACAAGCATTTCTCTGCGGCTGGCCATGCCTTCCTCCTGGCTACCCCAACCCCGGCCAACAGCCCCCCTCTCCCGCAGCTACTTGTCCGAGCCTCCCAGCTTCTCCTTCACCCAAATCCAGATAGCAGATGTTCTGAAAGAGCTGCAAAACCTGGACCTGTACAAATCAGCTGGGCTAGACAATCTGGACCCTCTCTTTCTAAAACTATCCGCCGTCATTGTTGCAACTCCTATTACCAGTCTGCTCAACCTCTCTTTCGTGTCGTCCGAGCTCCCTAAAGATTGGAAAGCTGCCGCGGTCATCCCCCTCTTCAAAGGGGGTGACACTCTAGACCCAAATTGCTATAGACCTATATCCATCCTGCCCTGCCTCTCTAAAGTCTTCGAAAGCCTAGTTAATAAACAGATCATTGACCACTTCGAATCCCACCGTACCTTCTCCGTTATGCAATCCGGTTTCCGAGCTAGTCACGAGTGCACCTCAGCCACGCCCAAGGTACTAAACGATATCATAACCGCCATCGATAAAAGATAGTACTGTGCAGCCGTCTTCATCGACCTGGCCAAGGCTTTCGACTCTGTCAATCACCGTGTTCTTATCGGCAGACTCAATAGCCTTGGTTTCTCAGATGACTGCCTTGCCTGGTTCACCAACTACTTTTCAGACAGAGTTCAGTGTGTCAAATCGGAGGGCCTGTTGTCCGGACCTCTGGCAGTCTCTATGGGGGTTCCACAGGGTTCAATTCTCGGGCCGACTCTTTTCTCTGTATATATCAATGATGTCGCTCTTGCTGCGGGTGACTACCTGATCCACCTCTATGCAGACGACACTATTCTGTATATTTCTGGCCCTTCCTTGGACACTGTGTTAACTAACCTCCAAACGAGCTTCAATGCCATACAACACTCCTTCCGTGGCCTTCAACTGTTCGCTGCCTGCACCCGCCCGCCCGACTAGCATCACTACCCTGCACGGCTCTGACTTAGAATATGTGGACAACTACAAATACCTAGGTGTCTGGCTAGACTGTAAACTCTCCTTCCAGACTCACATTAAACATCTCCAATACAAAATTCCTAATTCGCAACAAAGCCTCCTTCACTCATGCCGCCAAACCTGCCCTAGTAAAACTGACTATCCTACCGATCCTCGACTTCGGCGATGTCATCTACAAAACAGCTTCCAATTCTCTACTCAGAAAACTGGATGCAGTCTATCACAGTGCCATCCGCTTTGTCACCAAAGCCCCTTATACCACCCACCACTGCGACCTGTATGCTCTAGTCGTTTGGCCCTCGCTACATACTCGTCGCCAGACCCACTGGCTCCAGGTCATCTACAAGTCCCTGTTAGGTAAAGCCCCGCCTTATCTCAGCTCGCTGGTAACCATAGCAGCACCCACCCGTAGCAAGCGCTCCAGCAGGTATATCTCACTGGCCACCCCCAAAGCCAATTCCTCCTTTGGCCGCCTTTCCTTCCAGTTCTCTGCTGCCAATGACTGGAACGAACTACAAAAATCACTGAAACTGGAGACACTTATCTCCCTCACTAGCTTTAAGCACCAGCTGTCAGAGCAGCTCACAGATCACCGCACCTGTACATAGCCCATCTGTTAATAGTGTCCCGTCCAGGCCTGAGAAGACAGGCTGGCGTGTTTAGTTTTGGTGTAAGGGTTTTTCTGTTCTAGGTTATCTATTTCTATGTTGGGGTAATGGTTCCCAATTAGAGGCAGCTGTGTGTAGTTACCTCTAATTGGGAACCATATATATGTTTGTAGTTTTCACTAGGGGTTTGTGGGTTATTGTTTGTTTCATAGCGAAAGTGGCTAGTCTATGTTATATGTTACGATCTTCGTTTTCGCTCGTTTTGTTGTTTTGTGCCAGTTACGTTGATAAATAAAGCATGTATACTGGATACCTCGCTGCGCCTTGGTCTGTCCCTTCTGAAGATCGTGACAAATAGCCCAACCAACTACCTCATCCCCTACCGTATTCATTTATTTATCTTTCTCCTTTGCACCCCAGTATTTCTACTTTTCACATTAATCTACTGCACATCTACTATTCCAGTGTTAAATTGCTATATTGTAATTACTTCGCCACCATGGCCTATTTATTGCCTTACGTTCCTTATCTTACCTCATTTGCACACATTGTATATAGATTTGTTTCTTCTACTGTATTATTGACTGTATGTTTGTTTACTCCAATGTGTAACTCTGTGTTGTTGTATGTGTCGAACTGCTTTGCTTTATCTTGGCCAGGTCGCAGTTGTAAATGAGAACTTGTTCTCAACTTGCCTACCTGGTTAAATAAAGGTGAAATAAATAAAAAATATATGAATATATAAAACACACACACACACAGACACACAGAGATATCTTCTTCTAGCCATGGTAGCAACTGGGCATTTTTATACATGACCCTAAGCATGATGGGATGTTATTGCTTTATTAACTCAGGAACCATACCTGTGTGGAAACACCTGCTTTCAATATACTTTGTATCCCTAATTTACGCAAGTGTTTCCTTTATTTTGGCAGTTGCCTGTTAGTGTGTGTGGAGAGAAAATGAGATACTCTATTGCTAAAACCAAACTAATAAGACTATGATTAGCATGTGCACCTGCCTGGTATTCTCTTCAGACAAGCCCACAGAGGCAATAAGACTAATTACAGTGAAGGAAGCTGCTAGCTAACAACAGCACACACCTTAACAATAGAAAAACAGGTATTCAGGCACAATACAAATAAGGTGAAAAAGCTAGTATTTTTACCACTATTGACCATCTCAAGTAAACAAACCACCTGCAATGTTAAAATATGAATTCATATTTATATGAGCAGTGCGTGTGCAGGTGTGTGTGTCTAGGTTTTAGCAGTCAGAAGCTGTAATATAACTGAGGGTTTAATTCTCTGAGCCATACAGAGCAGAGTGCTCTGCATTCATATAGCTACTGCTGTGTGTGTGTTTGTGTGTGTGTGAGTGCGTGTGTGCGTGTGTGCGTCACACACCGCTACACCTGCTTGCACTCACACAAACTTCAGAAGGATTAACCAAGGCTAAACCCAGCCAGCCACTTCAGAAAGAAAGGGTGAGAGATAAAGGGGGAGAGAGAAGAGAGAGAGAGAGAGAGAATGAGGAAAAAGTGACAGCAAGAAGAAGCGAGAGAAAGAGAAAGTGAGAAAAAGAGAGGAAGAAAGAGAGCTTTTGAGATAAGTAGAGAGGTAGAGAAAAGAGGTGGTGGGAATGCTACTTCGATGACTGACATCTCAATTCTTATAAGTTTGGCTTGTTGAGTAATGGTTGTTATGCTATCAGTGAGAGTATTGAAAATATTACTGACGTGAATGTGTGTGTTTCTGTGTTAATGTATTTTTCCAAGGTGTTGAGAGTGACTAGACCTTGGCTGTATCTATTGTACTGTATAATAGAGATAATATAACAGTCTTAAGAGTGTGTGAGATAAAGCGTGTGTTAGTGTTATTATAGGGTGTGAGGAAGTAATGCAACACTTCACTGGCAGGCCACACAGGACAGGCAGTCAATACAGGACAGGACAAACACATTATAGATCTGTCCCTCGACAGGACCGGGGATGAGGGGTGAGGTCATACAATCACACACACGCGCATGCACATATGCACACACACACACACAAACACACACACACACACAAACATGCACCTAGTGTCATCATGGGGAGAGGAGTAAGAAAACAAAAGATCTTGACTGATGACTCAGACACACAAGGGCATTCACTTCCTCCTTCCGTCCCTCCTTTTACCTCCCTCCTTCCATTCCTCCACTCCCTCCATCCCAAGTTTCATCCCTCCTCTTACCTCCCTCCTTCCATCCCTTCTTTTACCTCCCTCCTTCCATCCCTCCCTTTACCTCCCTCCTTCCATCCCTCACTTCAACTCCCGCCTTCCATATGTCATTTTACCTCCCTCCTTCCATCTCTCCTTTTATCTCCCTCCTTCCATCCCTCCCTTTACCTCCCTCCTTCCATCTCTCCTTTTACCTCCCTCCTTCCACCCCTCCCTTTACCTCCCTCCTTCCATCCCTCACTTCAACTCCCGCCTTCCATATGTCATTTTACCTCCCTCCTTCCATCTCTCCTTTTACCTCCCTCCTTCCATCCCTCCCTTTACCTCCCTCCTTCCATCTCTCCTTTTACCTCCCTCCTTCAATCCATCCCTTTACCTCCCTCCTTCCATCTCTCCTTTTACCTCCCTCCTTCCATCGCTCCCTTTACCTCTCTCCTCCCTCCTCCCTTCCCTCCTTGTACCTCCCTCCCTTCTTCCATCCCTCCCTTTACCTCCCTCCTTCCATATCTCCTTCCATCCCTCCCTTTACCTCCCTCCTTCTATTCCTACTTTTACCTCCCTCCTTGCAGCAAATGTTTCATCTAGCTTACAGAGAGAGCCTTTGATGATTTTACACACACAAACACACAGTATCACATCATTAGTATGATGAATAAGATCGAAGCCTCTGGGGCCACACACCCCCTGCAGGGCAGGGGGGAAAAAGAGAGAGAGAGAGAGAGAGAGAGAGAGAGAGAGAGAGAGAGAGAGAGAGAGAGAGAGAGAGAGAGAGAGAGAGAGAGAGAGAAAACACTTCCACTCTAAATTCTGGATGAATGCTCTCGACTTCAACAATCATCACCGTTTCCTGTTGCCTCTCAATGAAGGAATGATGGAGAGAGAGAGACGGAAGAAGAGAGGGAGGGAGAGGTGAAGAGATTACATTAAATTGAGAGGTAGATAAAGGGGATGATAGAGGAAGAGACGGAGGAAGAGATATAGAGAGCATCTATCTCAAAAGTTAGACATACTGATTTCTTCTTTATTCAACTCTTCCACTCCAGAATATTCCAGATCGATGGCTGCCTCCTCTAATAAGAGACAATGAACACTTGAGTTGCTCCATATTGTTCTTCCAAAGGTCAAGATCCTCATCCCTCTCTCACATACCAGATATACAACTCACTGACATTAACGCCTTTATGCAAGTCTGGGCTCAGCTTTCAAATGAGAGCATCAAACCAGAAACAGAGATAAAGGTCTTTATTAATGTATGATGGAGCGCATGCAAGAGGACTTTGCTGAAACAAGATATCAAACTCACTGACCTTAACGTCTGCACAATTGTGCTTAACTTTTACATGACATTGGCATACAAGATATTCAACTCATCTGTATTTCTCATGAAAGTGGTGACTTTATGCAAACAGGAAACCAAATTCCTGAGGCTGCATTTATTGTAGCTGGGGATTTTAACAAAGCAAATTTGAAGAAAACGCTACCGAAGTTCTACCAACTCATTGACTGTAGTACTCGCACTGGTAAAACATTGGGCTCCTCCTTTTTTTTAAATGCCTACAAGGCCCTCCCCCACCCTCCCTTTAGCAAATCTGAACACGACTCCGTTTTGCTCCTCCCTTCCTAGAGGCAGAAACTCAAACAGGAAGTACCCATGCTAAGGTCTATTCAACGCTGGTCTGACCAATCGGAATTCATGTTTCAAGATTGTTTTGATCACGCGGACCGGGATATGTTCCAGGTAGCCTCTCAGAATAACATCAACGAATACACGGATACAGTGACAGTGAGTTCCTCAGGAAGTGTATAGGATATGTTATACCCACTGTGACTATTAAAACCTACCCAAACCAGAAACCGTGGATAGATGGCAGCATTCGTGCAAAACTGAAAGCGCAAACCACCGCAATTAACCATGGCAAGGTGACTGAGAATATGGCCGAATACAAACAGTGTAGTTATTCCCTCTGTAAGGCAATCAAACAGGCAAAACGTCAGTTCAGAGACAAAGTGGAGTCGCAATTCAACGGCTCAGAAATAAGACGTATGTGGCAGGGTCTACAGACAATCACAGACTACAAAGGGAAAACCAAACACGTCGTAGACACCGACGTATTGCTTCTGGTCAAGCTAAACACCTTCTTCGCCCGCTTTGAGGATAACACAGTGCCACCAACGAGGCCCGTTACCAAGGACTGTGGGCTTTCCTTCTCCGTTGCCGACATGAGTAAGACATTTAAGCTGTTAACCCTCACAGGGCTGCCGGCCCAGACGGAATCCCTAGCCGCGTCCTCAGAGCATGCGCAGATCAGCAGGCTGGAATGTTTACAGGCATATACAATCTCTCCTTATCACAGCCTGCTGTTCCCACTTGCTTCAAGATGTCCATCATTGTTCCTGTACCAAAGAAAGCAAAGGTAACTGAACTAAAAAACTATCGCCCTGTAGCACTCACTTCTGTCATCATGAAGTGCTTTGAGAGGCTATTTAAGGATCATATCACCTCTACCTTACCTGACACCCTAGACCCACTTCAATTTGCTTACTACCACAATAGATCCACAGACGATGCAATTGCCATCGCACCAATGTGAGGGAACAATTATGTATTCACCTTATGTGTTGGATATGTAACAATTATTTACTTCATGAACACTAAGATATTTCTGTCCTGCTAATGCTGTGTTTTATGGTCTCCACTCTAGCACCTTGCAGCTAGTCTGGGTGTTGAGGACATGGGTTTCTGCTAGAGATAGCTTGAAGCTGACAATTGATTTGTGTTGGGGATAAAAACCTAAAAGATAGCATTCTATAGACAAGACGTTTGGGTGTGACCCAAGATAGAGAGAGCCTAGAAGAGTTTAGAACAATGTCTCATTGGCTCTTCTTCCTTGGATCTGGCAAACTAAGTAAAAGACCATCCTGTGTAGATAACCAAGGTGGCTTATGGGAAGGTTAGAAGTGACTGACTAAGCAATCTTGGTATCAGCTATATAAAAACTGTGCATCGTCTGTAAAGGCTAGACTCTCAGCCTAACAGTCAGTCAAGACTGGTGGGCTGACGGTCTCATTATTGCAATAATTAATCTATATTAAATAAAGATGATTGTTTGAAGAAATGACCAAGACCAAGTCTCTCTCAGTACTGAATTTCCACTACACTTTCCCCTCTGGACAAGAGGAATACCTATGTAAGAATGCTGTTCATTAACTATAGCTCAGCATTGAACATTGAACACCATATTACCCTCCAAGCTCATCATTAAGCTCTGGCCCTTGGTCTGAACCCTGTCCTGTGCAACTGGGTCCCGGATTTCCTGACGGGTCACCCCCAGGTGGTTAAGGTAGGAAACTTTGCTGATCCTCAACACAAGGGCCCCACAAGGGTGCGTGCTCAGCCCACTCCTGTACTCCCTGTTCACCCATGACTGCGTGGCCACACACGCCTCCAACTCAATCATCACGTTTGCAGACGACACAACAGTAGTAGGCCTGATTACCAACAATGACGAGACAGCCTACAGGGAGGAGGTGAGGGCCCTGGGAGAGTGGTGCCAGGAAAATAACCTCTCACTCAACGTCAACAAAACAAAGGAGCTGATCGTGGACTTCAGGAAACAGCAGAGGGGAGCACGCCCCTATCCACATCGACGGGACCACAGTGAAGAAGGTTACTCGGCGTACACATCACTGACGATCTGAAATGGTCACTCACAAACTTTTACAGATGCACAATTGAGAGCATCCTGTCGGGCTGTATCACCGTCTGGTATGGCAACTGCACCGCCCGCAACCGCAGGGCTCTCCAGAGGGTGGTGCGGTCTGCCCAACGCATCATCGGGGGGCAAACTACCTGTCCTCTAGGACACCTACAGCACCCGATGTCACAGGAAGGCCATCAACCACCCGAGCCACGGCCTGTTCACCCGCTATCACCCAGAAGGCGAGGTCAGTACAGGTGGGTGCATCAAAGCTGGGACCGAGAGACTGAAAAACAGCGTCTATCTCAAGGCCATCAGACTGTTAAATAGCCATCACTAGCTGGCTTCCATCTGGTTACGCAACCTTGCACCTTAGAGGCTGCTGCCCTATATACATAGACTTGGACTCACTGGCTACTTTAATAATGAAACACTAGTCACTTTAACTACTTAGGGAGCAGTGTAAGGCGCCAAATTCAAAATCCAAAAGTTGATTTCAAAAAGGCTTTACGGCAAAAGTACAACATTTGATTGTTTGATGATAGCACCTACAATATTTCCCATTAGCATAAATTCATAAACCAGCACGGTTCACACAAAACCCATTTCACAGCGAAAAACAAATCCCTTACCTTTTGAAGAACTTCTGCTGAGGGCTTCCCAAGTGTCAAACGAAGACATCCAATGGTTCTTTTGTTAGAAAAGTCATTTATTATATCCATAAATCTCTGTTTGGTTGGCGCGTTATGTTCAGAAAATCCAACGTCGAATAGCCCATTGAAACGTGAAGAGAACGCGTTCAAATATACCTATAAACTTTTCCTAAACAAATCAAATACCTGTTTTAATGCATCCTTAGCTATCCTTTTATGAATATTAGCAATAATATTTCACTCGGATGGTCACCTAAACGTTATATAAGTAAAATAAAGTGGGGCGCGCACCCAGACTCACACCAGAGAAAACATTGACATTTCAGGTCCCCTTACTATTTCCTGTTCCTATCCGTTCCTCTTACTCCAATCATTCACAGTCTTTGTATATAGACTGTTGACATCTAGTGGAAGCCATAGGTACTGCAATCCAGGAGCTGGATTGCCTTGAAGTCAATGGGGAGAGTGTCAAACAGAGCAAAGGTCACCAAAAACTGCATTTCCGGATGGATTTTCCTCTGGTTTTTGCCTGATATATCAGTTCTGTTATACTCACAGACATTATGTTAACACTTTTAGAAACCTCAGAGTGTTTCCTATCCAATAGTACTAATTAGGTGCATATCCTATTCTCTGAGCCTGAGTGGCAGGCATTTTACTTTGGGCACGCCAGACTCTCCAAAACCATCACCTCTGCTGCCGCTCCCTAAGAAGTAAAAAAATTGTTTGCATACTGCTTTACTCATCTCATATGTACAGTGCTTTGCAAAAGTATTCTTCCTCCTTGGCATTTTTTCTATTTTGTTGCATTACAACCTGCAATTTAAATGGATTTTATTTGGATTTCATGTTATGGACATACACAAAATAGTCCAAATTGGTAAAGTGAAATAATAAAAAATTAAAAAGAAAAGTGGTGCGTGCACATGTATTCACCCCCTTTGCTATGTAGCCCCTAAATAAGGTCTGGTGCAACCAATTACCTTCAGAAGTCACATAATTAGTTAAATAAAGTCCACCTGTGTGGAATTTAAGTGTCACATGATCTGTCACATGATCTCAGTATATATACACCTGTTCTGAAAGACCCCAGAGTCTGCAACACCATTAAGCAAGGGGCACCACCAAGCAAGTGACACCATGAAGACCAAGGAGCTCTCTAAACAGGTCAGGGACAAAGTTGTGGAGAAGTACAGATCAGGGTCGGTTATAAAACATATCTGAAACTTTGAACATCCCACGGAGCACCATTAAATCAATTATTAAAACATTTAAAGAATATGGCTCCACAACAAACCTGCCAAGAGAAGGCCGCCCACCAAAACTCACAGACCAGGCAAGGAGAGAGGCAACAAAGTCAGAGAGGCACCAAAGAGATCAAAGATAACCCTGAAGCAGAGATTGGAGTATCTGTCCATAGGACCACTTTAAGATGTACACTCCACAGAGCTGGGCTTTATGGAAGAGTGTCCAGAAAAATGACAATGCTTAAAGAAAAAAATAAGCAAACACGTTTGGTGTTTGCCAAAAAGCATGTGGGAGACTCCCCAAACATATGGAAGAAGGTACTCTGGTCAGATGAGACTAAAATTGATATTTTTGGCCATCAAGGAAAACGCTATGTCTGGTGAAAACTCTCATCACCCCGAGAACACCATCCCCACAGTGAAACATGGTGGTGGCAGCATCATGCTGTGGAGATGTTTTTCATCGGCAGGGACTGGGAATCTGGTCAGAATTGAAGGTGCTAAATACAGGGACATTCTTGAGGGAAACCTGTTTCAGGACAATGACCCTAAGCATACTGCTAAAGCAACACTCGAGTGGTTTATGGGGAAACATTTAAATGTCTTGGAATGGCCTAGACAAAGACCAGACCTCAATCCAATTGAGAATCTGTGGTGTGACTTAAAGATTGCTGTACACCAGCAAAACCCATCCAACTTGAAGGAGCTGGAGCAGTTTTGCCTTGAAGAATGGGCAAGAATCCCAGTGGCTAGATGTGCCAAGCTTATAGAGACATACCCCAAGAGACTTGCAGCTGTAATTGCTGCAAAAGGTGGCTCTACAAAGTATTGACTTTGGGAGGGGGAGGGAGGTTGAATAGTTATGCACGCTCAAGTTTTCTGTTTTTTTGGCTTATTGCTTGTGGTAGGCATGTTGTGTAAATCAAATGATACAAACCCCCCAAAAATCTATTTTAATTCCATGTTGTAAGGCAACAAAATAGGAAAAATGCCAAGGGGGTGAATACTTTCGCGCAAGCCACTGTATATACTGTATTCTATTCTACTGTATTTTAGTCAATGCCATTCCGACATTGCTCAATCAAATATTTATATATTTCTTAATTCCATTCTTTTACTTTTAGATTTGTGTGTATTGTTGTGAATTGTTTTAGATACTACTGCACTGTTAGAATCTACTGCACTGTCGGAGCTAGGAACACAAGCATTTTGCTACACCCGCAATAACATCTGCTAAATATGTGTATGTGACCAATACAATTTGATTTGATTTTGATTTGAATTTGATTTGATAAAACAAGACAAACTTCAAACAAGATATACAACTCCCTGACCTAACCGTCTGCTGCCAATGCAATATAGTACTTTTAATGTAATATAGAACTTTCCTTAAACATGACAGGTGCACATTTTCCTTTAATCCAAGAGAAGAGAGGAGACACGTGGAGATAGGATTCTGCCTAGCTGCCATTTTACATTAATCCCCCTTAATACGATGGCAATGTCACAATAGGATGTGTGAAGTGGCGGTGTGTGTGTGTCTGTGTGTTTGTGCGTGTGTGTGTGCATGTGTGGCAGCGGCAATGTCAGGAGAGGGTGTGTGAAGTAGCTGACACATACGCATTCATATATTAACCTTGAGTACCTGATACCTCATTGAGCTATCGTGTGTGTGTGTCTGTGTGTGTGTGTGTGCACGTGTGTGTGTGCACGTGTGTGTGTGTTTGGGCGGCAGCTAGCCAAGCGGTTAGAGCATTGGGCCAGTAACAAAAAGGTCGCTGGTACAAATACCAGAGCCGACAAGGTAAAAAAATCTGTCTATGTAATTTGCTCCAGGGTTGCCATACTACTACAGTATGACCATGTAAAATAACACATTTCACTGCACCTATCCAGTGTATGTGACTATTTCTATTAGGTGAGTGTGTGATGGATGTTAATGGAAGAGCTGCCAGAGGCAGTAATTACAGTAAACACCAATGACATGATGCACACACACATTCTGACAGCTTCATCTACTGACACTGCTTTACACAATACAGAGAGAAGGAGAAGGAGCGAGAGAGAGAGTAGGGGAATAGCGAGAAGAGAGAGCACCTTTCAACAATGAAAGCAACAATTATGTCCTTGTCTTCTGTTCATGTCTGATGTTTTGTCTCTGTCAAATTGTGCCTTCCTCCATTTCCTCACTCTCTGCCTCTCTCCTCTATCTCTCCCCCCTCTCTCTCTCTATCCCTACCCCTTTTCAACTGATGATTACCAAAACAAAACACTTCACAGTGATCTTGCTGCAGTCAAGGGTTTCACTCATCACTTCTGTTCAGCTGTTAAGTTCCAGAAAGCAACAATGGTGACAAAGTAACTTGTGTCAATCAAACTAATCATCATCTTCAGCATCATCAACAACTTCACAACAATCATCACAAGTATCACTGTCATCACCAATCATCACTTCAAAAAGCCTATTTTCTACAACTACCGTAAAACTTCAATTAATAGCCTGGGTGTGTATTTGCTTCAATCAATCAACACAACAGCCGCTTACTAGAAACATGCTTCTACTTGAGCCAGGCGTCTATTTACTTAATGAACACAGCTTTTGCTCAATAAAATGTTGAGAAGACCGCCACACTGTTTCCTGTGACCAGTATGATGAGTATAAACATTATAATAACAAATCCATCGCAGATTAGGCTTGCAAAGACTACGCTGCCTATCGTACACCACCGATATTCGTGCTTCAGAGATGTGTCCATGGTAACCTCAGAAACAATTCATTTAGACCAGGCATTTATTTGATGAAATGTGTGCCGATGTCCGGCTATTAAAAGGGACAGGAAGCTATTTAATGCTCTGCTTTTAATTGACATTTTATGGTATGTGACTAACATGTGGCTAGCATGGCTCTAGTCGCCCGGCCCTCCTCCAGACTGTCCTCTGTCCTCTCTCCAGGGATAGTCCAGACCTAGGCCCCCTGGTAAACTATAGCATCATCATCATAACAGAGAAGATAACTAGTAGAATGGCTCCTTAACACCAAGGACACAGCAAATACACACAAACATGTACGGACACATGCAGACACACACGCATGCAAGGGCGCTCACACACACACACTCACAGAGAGCGACCACTCAGAGAAAGAAATGACCACAATGGGCAACTTACTTACAACAGGCAGGAAAGATGGCCAAATCACAAACACAACACAACACATACACACACAAAACACAACACACACACAAAACACAAACACACACAACACACACACACACACACACGCACAACACACACACACACAGCACCTCAGGGCCAAGGTTCTGGTGATGCATCATTACCCTCCCTCGGAGGTGATTCCATATCCCAGCATGCATTTCTCATGTGGAGATGAAATTACCCCTGGGCCGTGCTGAGAGCCAAAAGAGTGTGTCCTCTCTCCTCTCCTTCATCTCCTCCCCCTCTCCTCTCTTTCATTTCTTCCCCCCCTCTCCTCTCCTTCATCTCCTCCCCTCTCTCCTCCCCTCTCCTCTCCTTAATCTCTTCCCCCTCTCTCCTCTCCTTCATTTCTTCCCCCCCTCACTCCTCTCCTTCATCTCCTCCAACTCTCTCCTCTCCTTCATCTCCTCCCCCTCTCTCCTCTCCTTCATCTCCTCCCCTCTCTCCTCTCCTTCATCTCCTCCCCCTCTCTCCTCTCCTTCATCTCTTCCCCCTCTCTCCTCTCCATCTCCTCCCCCTCTCTCCTCTCCTTCATCTCCTCCAGCTCTCTCCTCTCCTTAATCTCCTCCCCTCTCTCCTCTCCTTCATCTCCTCCCCTCTCTCCTCTCCATCTCCTCCCCCTCTCCTCTCCTTCATCTCCTCCAGCTCTCTCCTCCATCTCACTCTTTTTATCCTCCTCTCCTTTTTCTTTCCTCTTCTCTTTGACCTCTACCTGCTCTCTCATTTTCTTTCTCTCATCTCTCTCTACCTCCCTCTTTCTCTTTTCTTTCTCACCATCTCTCTCTCTTCCCTTTATCTCCCTCTGGTCTCTCTCTCCCTTTCTCTGAGGGAAAACGACAGAATAAAAACAGAGACAAAAAGGATGGACGAGTTGTACAGTAGCACCAGTGTCTAACTATATGAACGAAGCTCCCGTGTGTCCCTAGTGTCTGCCTTACAATAGCCTCGGGTTTATTTCATATCACACTGTCATGTTCACACAACAATCCCACTTCTCTTTCCACATCCATTCACTACAAGACCACAATACAATACCACCTATACAGTACAATAAAGAGCAGCACTGAAGAAAGGGTCATCTTTATAGCTACAGTCCACTCAAAAAACACATACGACATACCCTCAAACATCTCCTAGGTATAAGGACTGCAAAATGTCAGTATGGTTTGAGTGGCTGGATATTGTATCTCATATAGGATGTGAATGTACTCCATAGAAAATGGCCCTTAGCTTACACGCACTTATAGTTGATCTCAAAATAAGGCCTCAATTTTCATTTAAAGGAGATCCTCTCACACAGTAATACATAAACCATATGACGCTGTACACGATACGCACACATGGACACACACACACACAACCTCCTGCATAACGATGGCAGCTCTCCTCCAGGTATCAGTGTATCATGTGGTGTACCATTCCCCAGAGAAATCACCTAGTGGTTAGACACACACACGCACACGCACACACACACACACACACACACACACACACACACACATACACACACACAAAGTGACAGTGACACGCTCAATTGACTAATTGAAAAATGTCAGGCTCACGCCAGCCGATCAGAATGCAGCATCACACACATAACTACACACATACGCACACCCCTCTGACCAATGTGAACCACACCTTATATAAATAGCATGCTCCCTTTCATTAGGCTGTCTCAGTGATGGGACCCATAGTGACAATACACAGCAAGCACACTGATTATATCTGACTCCAGTATGATACATCATATTAAATCCTATCAACTATGTTGGTAGCTTACAACATATGATGTGTCGTATCACATCATGTAACATGTACTACATATAGTACATGCATATTTTCTTACCACATAGTAGAATTTGTAGTACATAGACCAACCCTCCCACTCCCTCCTTCTCTCTCTCCTCCCTCCTCCTCCTCCTTTCACTCCATCCTCCATTTCATTTTCATGAACACCTCATCCACCTTTCCACCTCTCCTCCATCTCACAGACTGCTCCTCTCTTCCTCTGATGGCAGCTAACCTAGTTAGCACCTCCTAACAGCCTGGATGATGTTATTACAAATGTATTATGTCTGGTGTGGCGTGGGTAGCAGGGTGGGTTTGGGTGTGTGTGCATATGCTATAGCAGAATGTGCAGCCGTGTGGCTGTGTATTAAAATATGTGTTTTACAGCTCAAGTTGAAAGATAAAGAACATTTTAGACTTCCCGTAATGTGTGCATATGTGTGTACGTATGCGTGCGTTCTTTCGTGTGTGTGTAGCCCTCTAGGTGAAGTGTTTAGTAATGTGGGGCGACACGGTGGCATCTGACCTTTTAACTAGGACGCTAACAGGCCTATGGGAACACTCACACACTACATCGCTAAGCGCTTCAGCCCCAGAGGGGGTGCCTTAGCATATGTGTTACAAAGCCAACCACTTTCACACACTGTCTGGGGCGTAACACAAGCTGCTGGCTAAGATACACACTACCTGGCCAAAAATATGTGGACACGCCTTCAAATTAGTAGATTTGGCTATTTCAGCCACATCCGTTGCTGACAGGTGATTAAAATCGAGCACACAGCCATGCAATCTCCATATGCAAACAAGACCAGTAGAATGGCCTTACTGAAGAGCTCAGTAACTTTCAGCATGGCACCGTCATAGGATGCCACCTACCAACAAGACAGTTCATAAAATTCTAGAGCTGCCCCGATCAACTGGAAGTGCTGTTATTGTGAAGTGGAAACATCTAGGAGCAACAACGGCTCAGCCGTGAAGTGGTAGGCCACACAAGCTCACAGAATGGGTTGGCCAAGTGCTGAAGTGCATAGAGCATAAAAATTGCTTGTCCTCGGTTGCAACACTCACTACCAAGTTCCAAACTGCCTCTGGGAGCAACGTTAGCACAAGAACTGTTCGTCGGAAGCTTCATGAAATGGGTTTCTATGGCCGAGCAGCTGCACACAAGCCTAAGATCACCATGCGCATTACCGAGCGTTGGCTGGAGTGGTGTAAAGGTCACCGCCATTGGACTCTTGATCAGTGGAAACGCGTTCTCTCGGTCACAAAGTGAGGTCCATACAGAAATGGTTTGTCGAGATCGTTGTGGAAGAACTTGACTGGCCTACACAGAAACCTGACCTCAACGCCATTGAACACTTTTGGGATGAATTGGAACGTTGACTACGAACCAGGCTAATCGCTCAACATCAGTGCCCGACCTCACTAATGCTCTTTTGGCTGATTGGAAGCAAGTCCCCCGCAGCAATGTTCCAACATCTAGTGGAAAGCCTTCCCAGAAGAGTGGAGGCTGTTATAGCAGCAAAGTGGGGAACAACTCCATATTAATGCACATGACTTTGGAATGAGATGTTCGACGGAGCAGGTGTCCACATACTTTTGGTAATGTAGTGTACGTCGAGCACATACACACATCACATCACTTAGATTAGATTACATTAATATAACATTCATTATATAAGATTATATGCGTCGCCATGCATATTTACTCTGGATGGATACAGTGTTAGATTGGATATGGTCCTGAGTCCCACCTATGTTTTATTTAAACAAAAAATATTTCACCTTTATTTAACCAGGTAAGCTAGTTGAGAACAAGTTCTCATTTACTACTGGCCAAGATAAAGCAAAGCAGTCCGACACAAACAACAACACAAAGATACACATGGAATAAACAAGCGTACAGTCAATAACACAATAGAAAAAAAGAAAGTCTATATACAGTGTGTGCAAATGGCGTGAGGAGGTAAGAAAATAAATAGGCCATAGTAGCGAGGTAATTACAATTTAGCAAATTAACACTGGAATGATAGATGTGCAGATGATGATGTGCAAGTAGAAGTACTGGTGTGCAAAAGAGCAGAAAAGTAAATAAAAACATTATGGGGATGAGGTAGGTAGATTGGATGGGCTATTTACAGATGGGCTATGTTCAGCAGCAGCGATCGGTTAGCTGCTCAGATAGCTGATGTTAAAAGTTAGTGAGGCAAGTATAAGTCTCCAGCTTCAGCGATTTTTGCAATTCGTTCCAGTCATTGGTAGCAGAGAACTGGAAGGAAAGGTGGCCAAAGTAGGTGTTGGCTTTGGGGGTGACCAGCGAGATATACCTGCTAGAGCATGTGCTACGGGTGGGTGTTGTTATCGTGACCAGTGAGCTGAGATAAGCTGAGTTTTACCTAGCATAGACTTATAGATGATCTGGAGCCAGTGGGTCTGGCGAAGAATATGTAGCGAGGTCCAGCCGACGAGAGCATACAGGTCGCAGTGGTGGGTGGTATATCGGGCTTTGTTGACAAAACGGGTGTCACTGTGATAGACTGCATCCAGTTTACTGAGTAGAATGTTGGAGGCTATTTTGTAAATTACATCGCTGAAGTCGAGGATCGGTAGGATAGTCAGTTTTCCGAGGTTATGTTTGGCGGTGTGAGTGAAGGAGGCTTGGTTGCGAAATAGGAAGCCGATTCTAGATTTAATTTTGGATTGGAGATGTTTAATATGAGTCTGGAAGGAGAGTTTACAGTCTAGCCAGACACCTAGGTATTTGTAGTTGTCGGGCGGGCGGGCGTGGCAGCGAACGGTTGAAAAGCAAGCATTTAGTTTTACTAGCGTTTAAGAGCAGTTGGAGGCCACGGAAGGAGTGTTGTATGAGTCGCCCTGAGAATTGAACCCTGTGGTAGTCCCATAGGGACTGCCAGAGGTCCGGACAACAGACCCTCCGATTTGACACACTGAACTCTGTCTGAGAAGTTGTTGGTGAACCAGGCGAGGCAGTCATTTGAGAAACCAAGGCTGTTGAGTCTGCCAATAAGAATACGGTGATTGACAGAGTCGAAAGCCTTGGCCAGGTCGATGAAGATGGCTGCACAGCACTGTCTTTTTATCGATGGCAGTTATGATATCGTTTAGTACCTTGAGCGTGGCTGAGGTGCACCCGTGACCAGCTCGGAAACCGGATTGCACAGCGGAGAAGGTACGGTGGGATTCGAAATGGTCAGTGATCTGTTTATTAACTTGGCTTTCGAAGACTTTAGAAAGGCAGGGCAGGATGGATATAGATCTATTACAGTTTGGGTCTAGAGTGTCATCCCCTTTAAAGAGGGGGATGACCGGGAGCAGCTTTCCAATCTTTAGGGATCTCGGACAATACGAAAGAGAGTTTGAACAGACTGGTAATAGGGGTTGCAACAATGGCGGCGGATAATTTTAGAAAGAGAGGGTCCAGATTGTCTAGCCCAGCTGATTTGTACGGGTCCAGGTTTTGCAGCTCTTTAAGGACATCTGCTATCTGGATTTGGGTGAAGGAGAAGCTGGGGAGGCTTGGGCAAGTAGCTGCGGGGTGTGCGGAGCTGTTGGCCAGGGTTGGGGTAGCCAGGAGGAAATCATGGCCAGCCATAGAGAAATGCTTATTGAAATTCTCGATTATCGTGGATTTATCGGTGGTGACTGTGTTACCTAGCCTCAGTGCAGTGGGCAGCTACACTGAGCTACCCACAGCAACTATTAAAAACCTTACCCAACCAGAAACCGTGGATTGATGGCAGCATTCGCGCAAAACTGAAAGCACGAAGCACTGCTTTTAGTCAGGGTAAGGTGACCAGAAACATGACTGAATACAAACACTGTAGCTATTCCCTCCGCAAGGCAATCAAACAAGCTAAGCGTCAGTATAGAGACAAAGTAGAGGCGCAATTCAACGGCTCAGACATGAGAGGTATATGGCAGGGTCTACATTCAATCACGGACTACAAAAAGAAAACCAGAGGCTAGTCAAGGATCATATCACCTCCATCCTACCTGACACGCTAGACCCACTCCAATTTGCTTACCGTCCCAATAGGTCCACAGACGACGCAATCGCAATCAAACTGCACACTGCCCTAACCCATCTAGAAAAGAGGAATACCTATGTAAGAATGCTGTTCATCAATCACAGCTCAGCATTTAACACCATTGTACCCTCCAAACTCATCATTAAGCTCGAGACCCTAGGTCTCGACCCCGCCCTGTGCAATTGGGTCCTGGACTTCCTGACGGGCCGGCCCCAAATGGTGAGGGTAGTGTTAGGGTTGCGAAATTCAAATATGGTGTTCGGACAAAAGGTGACACATAGTCACCAAGTAAGTTCTAATTAGTTTATTCACTCAAGCAATAAATGGTAAATGCAATCTTCGTATATACAGGTTCAATGTAATACCACGCAGGGTTAACAGAGAACTGCCCTTTCTGCTAAATGCATTGGTTTAAGTAAGTTCTGACAGAGTTAGTTCCCACCTCGGGATGGGCCTATCAGAACAGTGGCTGGGCGTGGTTTAGACTTGCCTGGCCAATAGTAGGCGCACAGGCTGGTCCCAGTCTCTTGGCGCTTGTTGTCCGGGGTTACTGAGGCCACAGGCTTGGTCCTGATTGCGTCTCCACATCTTTCTTTTCATGTGTTCCTAGCTCAACATACTGTTATCTCCCAAGGTTATACTGCCCCTTAGCCAGACACCCAGTGTCAGCCTGAGCTCAAACACATTCCTGTGTAGCAAACGAAACATTTTCTCATACCCCACAATAGTAATGTTGCGGCTTAATGATACAATGAGCACACAGTGTGAAAAGGCAAGCAAAACATATCCATTTTCCACAATAACATATTCTCAAACCTAACAGTAGGAAACAACATCTTCACCTCGCTGATCCTCAACACTGGGGCCCCACAAGGGTGCGTTCTCAGCCCTCTCCTGTACTCCCTGTTCACCCATAACTGCGTGGCTAAGCACGCCTCCAACTTAATCATCAAGGGGGAGCAACTCCCCTATCCACATTGATGGGACAGTATTGGAGAAGGTGGAAAGTTTGAAGTTCCTCGGCGTACACATCACGGACAAACTGAAATGGTCCACCCACACAGACAGCGTGGTGAAAAACCTCAGGAGGCTGATGTCACAGCAAGGCCAAAAAGATCATCAAGGACAACAACCACCCGAGCCACTGCCTGTTCACCCCGCTATTATCCAGAAGGCGAGGTCAGTACAGGTGCATCAAAGCTGGGACAGAGAGACTGAAAAACAGCTTCTATCTCAAGGTCATCAGACTGTTAAACAGCCATCACTAACATTGAGTGGCTACTGCCAACATACTGACTCAAATCTCTAGCCACTTTAATAAACACATTTTGATGAAATTAATGTATCACCAGCCACTATAAACAATGCCACTTTATATAATGGTTAAATATCCTACATTACTCATCTCATATGTATATAATGTACTCTATACCATCTACTGCATCTTGCCTATGCCGTTCAGCTATCGCTAATCCATATATTTATATGTACATACTCGTATTCATTCCTTTACACTTGTGTGTATAAGGTAGTTGTTGTGAAATTGGTAGATTACTTGTTAGATACTGCTGCATGGTCGGAACTAGAAGCACAAGCATTTCACAACACTCGCATTAACATCTGCTAACCATGTGTATGTGACAAATAAAATGTTATTTGATTTTGAGTTGGGAGGAGGTGCTCTTATTCTCCATGGACTTTACAGTGTCCCAGAACTTTTTGGAGTTAGAACTACAGGATGCATATTTCTGTTTGAAAAAGCTAGCCTTTGCTTTCCTGACTGACTGCGTGTATTGGTTCCTGACTTCCCTGAAAAGTTGCATATCGCGGGGACTATTCGATGCTAGTGCAGTCCGCCACAGGATGTTTTTGTGCTGGTCGAGGGCAGAACCAAGGGCTATATCTGTTCTTAGTTCTACATTTTTTAAAGGGGCATGCTTATTTAAGATGGTGAGGAAATTACTTTTAAAGAACGACCAGGCATCCTCGACTGACGGGATGAGGTCCATATCCTTCCAAGATAGCTGGGCCAGGTCGATTAGAAAGGCCTGCTCGCAGAAGTGTTTTAGGGAGCGTTTGACAGTGATGAGGGGTGGTCGTTTGACCGCGGACCCATAGCGGATGCAGGCAATGAGGCAGTGATCGCTGAGATCCTGATTGAAAATCGCAGAGGTGTATTTGGAGGGCAAGTTGGTCAGGATAATATCTAAGAGGGTGCCCATGTTTACGGATTTAGGGTTGTACCTGGTGGGTTCCTTGATAATTTGTGTGAGATTGAGGGCATCTATCTTAGATTGTAGGACTGCCGGGGTGTTAATCATATCCCAGTTTAGGTCACCTAACAGAACGACCTCAGGCAAGGTTACGGCTAAAACTACATGACACACATCAACCTGGTCTCAGAGCATTTCGTATTATTCTGTATGTAAAACCAAAACACTCCATTTAGTATGATTTGTTACGTTTCGTATGGTATGTATTAATTTGTGGATATCCATCACTCATTTCGTATGATGATGTTACGAATTACAATTCGTATTATATGTTATGAATTAGAAAAACGCACAATATGTTATGAATTTGCAAAATTTTAAATATGAGACCAACCGGCTCAATTAGGTAATATGTAGCAACATTTGAAATTGTATTTTTTTACATTGGATAAAAGTAGAGACTTGAAAGTTTATAAACTTATACAGTGAGGGAAAAAAGTATTTGATCCCCTGCTGATTTTGTACGTTTGGCCACTGACAAAGAAATGATCAGTCTATCATTTTAATGGTAGGTTTATTTGAACAGTGAGAGACAGAATAACAACAAAATAATCCAGAAAAACGCATGTGAAAATTTTTATAAATTGATTTGCATTTTAATGAGGGAAATAAGTATTTGACCCCTCTGCAAAACATGATTTAGTACTTGGTGGCAAAACCCTTGTTGGCAATCACAGAGGTCAGACGTTTCTTGCAGTTGGCCACCAGGTTAGCACACATCTCAGGAGGGATTTTGTCCCACTCCTCTTTGCAGATCTTCTCCAAGTCATTAAGGTTTCGAGGCTGACGTTTGGAAACTCGAACCTTCAGCTCCCTCCACAGATTTTCTATGGGATTAAGGTCTGGAGACTGGCTAGGCCACTCCAGGACCTTAATGTGCTTCTTCTTGAGCCACTCCTTTGTTGCCTTTGCCATGTGTTTTGGGTCATTGTCATGCTGGAATACCCATCCACGACCCATTTTCAATGCCCTGGCTGAGGGAAGGAGGTTCTCACACAAGATTTGACAGTACATGGCCCCGTCCATCGTCCCTTTGATGCAGTGAAATTGTCCTGTCCCTTTAACAGAAAAACACCCCCAAAGCATAATGTTTCCACCTCCATGTTTGACGGTGGGCATGGTGTTCTTGGTGTCATAGGCAGCATTCCTCCTCCTCCAAACATGGCGAGTTGAGTTGATGCCAAAGAGTTTCATTTTGGTGTCATCTGACCACAACACTTTCACCCAGATGTCCTCTGAATCATTCAGATGTTCATTGGCAAACTTCAGACAGGCATGTATATGTGCTTTCTTGAGCAGGGGGACCTTGCGGGCGCTGCAGGATTTCAGTCCTTCACGGCGTAGTGTATTACCAATTGTTTTCTTGGTTACTATGGTCCCAGCTGCCTTGAGATCATTGACAAGATCCTCCCGTGTAGTTCTGGGCGGATTCCTCACCGTTCTCATGATCATTGCAACTCCACGAGGTGAGATCTTGCATGGAGCCCCAGGCCAAGGGAGATTGACAGTTCTTTTGTGTTTCTTCCATTTGCGAATAATCGCACCAACTGTTGTCACCTTCTCACCAAGCTGCGATTGTCTTGTAGCCCATTCCAGCTTCCATTGTGTAGGTCTACAATCTTGTCCCTGACATCCTTGGAGAGCTCTTTGGTCTTGGCCATGGTGGAGAGTTTGGAATCTGATTGATTGATTGCTTCTGTGGACAGGTGTCTTTTATACAGGTAACAAACTGAGATTAGGAGCACTCCCTTTAAGAGTGTTCTCCTAATCTCAGCTCGTTACCTGTAGAGAAGACACCTGGGAGCCAGAAATCTTTCTGATTGAGAGCGGGTCAAATACTTATTTCCTTCATTAAAATGCAATTCCATTTATAAAAATGTTCATATGCGTTTTTCTGATTTTTTTTGTTGTTATTCTGTCTCTCACTGTTCAAATACACCTACCATACACCTACCATCAAACTTCAAAATACTGCCCCCTAGCTCAAACAGGTTAAGCTTTAGCTCTTTTAAAGATTTGCATGTGAGGTCTAGGAGTAGGGTTGATCCGAGCACTCTATCCTAACAACAGCAGTCAAGCACTCAAGCTAACTGGCTATGGATGGCTAGATTGCTAACTACTTCCAGACACAAACAAGAGAACAGCTCACTCTGACCATTTTTCTTGCCCTAGCAAAGCTGGTTCGACTGATTTTATGTTATCCAGAGCTCTGGTGACTGCAGCTGTGCTGCTGGCAACAATTTAATTACGCTTTTTTGCCAACGTTTACTGACACTGGCCACATTCAACGGATGTTGAGCGTTTGTCAAATATTCTGTGCTCTGGCACACTCAGACGAGAGTGCTCTGAAATCGGAGTAGATAGACAGAGCGAATTTACCAGCTACGTTTATCTACAGTTGTCACAGTGACATCATGAACATTCTATTGAAATGGTTACTGTCTCGGATGCCATGGTTGCCCTTAGTTTGAAGATGTAATCTGGAGACTGGTGTTTTCTCCATCCCCTTAGATGTCATACTCTAATTCCACTGATTTCAAAACTCTGTCCTCCAGAAAGTGGAGAGCAACACTTATGCAGTTCTACTACGGGACAGCATGATGGCTCTCCTGTGAATTAGCGCGACATAAGCCTAGTTTCCTCAAACAAATCATATATGTTACGAATTTGCAAATGTATGATATGTTACGAATTATAGGTAGGTGGTTAGGTGGCTAATGTTAGCTAGCTCACTAATGTTAGCTAGGCTAGGGGATAGGGTTAAGTTTAGGAGTTAGGTTAAAGGATTAAGGTTAGGGTTAGGCGAAGGCTTAGCTAAAAGGGTTAAGTGTAGGGTTAGGGGAAAGGTTAGCTAACATGCTAAGTGGTAAGTAGTTGAAAACGTGATAATTAGCTAAAATGCTAAAGTTGGCAACCTTTGGCAACCTGAACTGGCAACCTTTGGGTTGCTAGACGTTCGCATTATACACCCACCCAGCCATCCATTCATCCATCCATCCATCCCTACCTACCAACTTCCCTCCTTTAGTTTTATGTAACCATACCAAATGTAACATATCATCCTAAATGGAGTCTTTCAGATTTACATACAGAATAAAATGACATGCCAGGTTGCACACATACACACACTATAGTAGCAAGCTGACAGGCAGGCTTTACTGAGGACAATGCATGTGAGTGGTGCGGAAGCAAAGAGCTATTCATATTCTATCATACTGTATTTCTGTGAATAGTGTTCTGTGAATAGCTATGATCACCTTGGACATTAAAAGCTCTCCCTCTCGCTCTCATTTCTCTCTCTGAATGAAGTCAATCCCTCTCAAGGCTGACACTGAATGCCGCATATGAAGTTAGCTCTCTCTCTCTCATTTCTCTCTCTGAGTGAAGCCATTCCCTCTCAAGGCCGACTCTGAATGCCGCATATGAAGACAGCTCTCTCTCTCTGTCTGTTATTCTGCTCTACCTCTCTCTTCCTCCCCTCTAACTGCCAGCTTTAGGTGTGGCTTCCAGGCAGCCGCTTGAGAGTAACATAAGTTAGACTTTTTTTGTTTGTTATAGCTGTTTTCAGTTGCACTGTGTACTTTTCCTGCTCTTTTAACTATTTAGGGAGCGGCAGCCGAGGTGTCGGTTTTGGAGAGTCTGGTGTGCCCAAAGTAAAATACCTGCCACTCAGGCCCAGAAACTAGGATATGCACATAATTAGTACTATTGGATAGGAAACACTCTGAAGTTTATAAAACTGTTAAAATAATGTCTGTGAGTATAACAGAACTGATATAGCAGGCGAAGACCTTTTTGTTGTTGTGACATTTCCTCTTTTCCATAGACTTGCTATTGAAATTAATGTATAACAGCTCCTAGGTTGCAGTACCTATGGCTTCCACTAGATGTCAACAGTCTTTATACAGTGTTTGGAGGCTTTAGCACTGAGCAGAACTGAAAGGAAGAGGAAATAGTCAAGGGAGCACAGATGTCAACAACACTTCCCTGGCACGAGATTGTGAGCACGCCCCACTTTATTTTCCTTTTATATCGTTTATGATATCATCCAAGTGAAATATTATCGCTAATATTCATAAAATGATACCTAAGGATGCATTATAAATGATGTTTGATTTGTTTGGGCAAAGTTGATAGGTATATTTGAACGCTTTCTCTTCACTGACCCGCGCTGGATATGAATTTATGCTAATGCTTAAATATTAGAGGTGCTATCCTCAAACAATCAAATGTTGTGCTTTCGCCGTAAAGCCTTTTTGAAATCGGACAACGCTGTGATATTGCCAAGAATCAGAGCTTTTGATGACTATGCAACACTTGTACAGTGGGGCAAAAAAGTATTTAGTCAGCCACCAATTGTGCAAGTTCTCCAACTTAAAAAGATGAGAGAGGCCTGTAATTTTCATCATAGGTACACTTCAACTATGACAGACGAAATGAGAAAAAGAAATCCAGAAAATCACATTGTAGGATTTTTTATTTATTTATTTGCAAATGATGGTGGAAAATAAGTATTTGGTCAATAACAAAAGTTTATCTCAATACTTTGTTATATACCCTTTGTTGGCAATGACAGAGGTCAAACGTTTTCTGTAAGTCTTCACAAGGTTTTCACACACTGTTGCTGGTATTTTGGCCCATTCCTCCATGCAGATCTCCTCTAGAGCAGTGATGTTTTGGGGCTGTCGCTGGGCAACACGGACTTTCAACTCCCTCCAAAGATTTTCTATGGGGTTGAGATCTGGAGACTGGCTAGGCCACTCCAGGACCTTGAAATGCTTCTTCTGAAGCCACTCCTTTGTTGCCCGGGCGGTGTGTTTGGGATCATTGTCATGCTGAAAGACCCAGCCACGTTTCATCTTCAATGCCCTTGCTGATGGAAGGAGGTTTTCACTCAAAATCTCACGATACATGGCCCCATTCATTCTTTCCTTTACACGGATCAGTCGTCCTGGTCCCTTTGCAGAAAAACAGCCCCAAAGCATGATGTTTCCACCCCCATGCTTCACAGTAGGTATGGTGTTCTTTGGATGCAACTCAGCATTCTTTGTCCTCCAAACACGACGAGTTGAGTTTTTACCAAAAAGTTATATTTTGGTTTCATCTGACCATATGACATTCTCCCAATCCTCATCTGGATCATCCAAATGCTCTCTAGCAAACTTCAGACGGGCCTGAACATGTACTGGCTTAAGCAGGGGGACACGTCTGGCACTGCAGGATTTGAGTCCCTGGCGGCGTAGTGTGTTACTGATGGTAGGCTTTGTTACTTTGGTCCCAGCTCTCTGCAGGTCATTCACTAGGTCCCCCCGTGTGGTTCTGGGATTTTTGCTCACCGTTCTTGTGATCATTTTGACCACATGGGGTGAGATCTTGCGTGGAGCCCCAGATCGAGGAAGATTATCAGTGGTCTTGTATGTCTTCCATTTCCTAATAATTGCTCCCACAGTTGATTTCTTCAAACCAAGCTGCTTACCTATTGCAGATTCAGTCTTCCCAACCTGGTGCAGGTCTACAATTTTGTTTCTGGTGTCCTTTGACAGCTCTTTGGTCTTGGCCATAATGGAGTTTGGAGTGTGACTGTTTGAGGTTGTGGACAGGTGTCTTTATACTGATAACAAGTTCAAACAGGTGCCATTAATACAGGTAACGAGTGGAGGACAGAGGAGCCTCTTAAAGAAGAAGTTACAGGTCTGTGAGAGCCAGAAATCTTGCTTGTTTGTATGTGACCAAATACTTATTTTCCACCATAATTTGCAAATAAATTCATTAAAAATCCTACAATGTGATTTTCTGGATTTTTCTTCCTCATTTTGTCTGTCATAGTTGAAGTGTACCTATGATGAAAATTACAGGCCTCTCTCATCTTTTTAAGTGAGAGAACTTGCACAATTGGTGGCTGACTAAATACTTTTTTGCCCCACTGTATATTGATGAATGTTTAATAATTCAACTTTTGGATTTTGAATTTGGCGCCTTACATTTCACCGGGTAGTGTCGGGATCATTTACCAGATTAAGCATGACTCTGACAATGATGGATTGTACAAACGTTTTGGAATACTCATTGCATTTTTTACGGACTTAAAAAACACTTTCACCTCCACTGGCAGTGCATATCTGAGACAAACTTCAGTGATTGGGGATAAGAAGCCGGGCGAGAGGAAATACAGCAGATAAGGGCAGACAGACGATCGATACTGACAATTGAAGGTCACAGATCTAAAATACATCCAAAGCACAATCGTTCACGTGAATGCAGAGTTCTAACTGAAATATGTGATTTCGCAAATACATCCAAAAATGACTCAAAAACGTTGAATGTGCGTGTTTGTTATTCAAGATCAATGACAAGCAACGTGGATGAATTTGAACTGCTTCTTCAGTCAGTCAATGCAGAAATTGGATGTCTCACTGAAAAATGGACCCACAAAAATATCCCAGATGAATTTATTTTCATACAAGACTATCAGCTGTTAAGACGGTCCAGAGAGGGGATGAGAGGAGGGGGCGTTGCTATGTATGTGAATCACATTATGCAGGCAAAGAGATGAACCGACCTAGAGAAAGAGGAGTTTGAGTGTATGTGGCTTCAGCTCCGTCATAAATCACTCCCCAGGTCAGTTTCAACTCTGGTAGTGGGAGTACTCTAACATCCCCAAAAAATAAAGGAGAGCCACACACTCTAGGAGCTTAGATGCAAAAATATTGATGTCCAACGTTTCGACAGACAAGCTGTCTTCATCAGGGTAGAAGACAGCTTGTCTGTCAAAACGTTGGACATAAATACTTTTGCATCTAAGCTCCTAGTGTGTGCGGCTCTCCTTTATTTTTTTAAGTGTTCCACTCCACTAGCCAGCACCTCGCCTAAATAGGTGTGCGTTTCTTTCGCCTCTAGAGTACTCTAACATCCACCATGGACACATGACAAAACACTTCAGCAGAACACTATGGATTATCTCATCAACACCGTTGATGTGATCAGGATGTCCTCTCCCCAAATGGGTCTCCTCCTGTGTGGAGACTTTAATCACCCACCCATCAAGATGCTGACAAACTCCCATCCAGACATGAAACAAGACTATAGGGGAGTCCACCCTAGATCTGATCATTATAAAAAAAATAAAAAAATAACTACAACACCCCCAGTGTACTTGCTCCTCTCAGCTCTAGTGATCATAATGTCTGCTGTTCTTCCCAAACTCAACATCAGTGGAAAGAAGTGAGGGAAAAATACCATATGGTAACCCAGAACAGAAAGGAGGCTTTGCCTTGGTGTATGGCCAGTACTGAATGGTCTGCCATATGGTAACCCAGAACAGAAAGGAGGCTTTGCCTTGGTGTATGGCCAGTACTGAATGGTCTGCCATATGGTAACCCAGAACAGAAAGGAGGCTTTGCCTTGGTGTATGACCAGTACTGAATGGTCTGCCATATGGTAACCCAGAACAGAAAGGAGGCTTTGCCTTGGTGTATGGCCAGTACTGAATGGTCTGCCATATATGAGGTGGAGAGCATTGATGCAAAGGTAGAGCCGTTCAACTTCTGCATTCAAACTACACTTGATGTATGCGTGCCAATCAGAAATAAGAAAACAACAACTCTGGACAAGCCCCAGATGACTGAAAAAATAAAGGCTACCATCAGGAAAAGACAAAAGACTCAACAGATGGGGAAACAGTGAAATAGAGAAAATTCAGAAACACAGAGCAAATTCTTATCAAGAAAGTAAAGAAAAACTACTACAAAAATGAAATCCAGGACCTAAAGAAGAAAACCCCCAATGAATGGTGGGACTTCATTAACAAAGGACTGGGATGAAAGAAAACATCAGGAGGGAGAATACAGGTTGAAGGAGTTGAAGAAGATGATGTGGCTGATGTTTTAAATGGCTTATTTTCTGAGGCATGGACAAGCACCAAACCTCTTGTCACCTTGCCCCTGCCCATGCCTACTAAGTAGGTTGAGCTGTGTGCAGCATTGGCCAAATAAAGCAAGGACTGACCAGACCCAGCCTATGGAAAGCGTATGGGCCTGATGGCATTCCAGCCTGGCTACTAAAAGAGCAGAAGATCTAGCCCCTGTCATCACACACATAGTTAACACCCCCTACTGGCAGGGAACTGTTCCTGCTGCCTGGAAGACTGACAGTGTGTGTGCCATACCTAAAGTGTCAAACCCATGTACAACGAGTGACTGGAGGCCGATCTCTCTAGGTCTCTAATCTCTCATGAAAAAATGAATTCCAGTCCTATCTGGGGGGTGTTGCTTGTCCCAAAGCCTTTGATTGAGTAGACCAGTTTAATAGCCTGGCTCCACAGCTCCACCACTGGAAGAAGTGAGGGGTTGATGACGAATGGCACATTCAGGCCTTGGTCAGAGATGACCTCTGGTATGCCACATGGTGGCGTTGTCTCACCATATCAGTTTCTACTTCACATGTCCATCCGAAAAGTTGTCTTCAGTGACACTTTGTACCCCTGGGTACGCTGATGATGTAGGGCTGTCCTAGGCCATTCCGCTACCAGCAACCAGGAGGACACTTCCATGGGATTGGAGGAAAAGCAGCTGGAAGAGTCCAACAACATGCTCCTGAATGGGAAAACGTCTGTGGAAATTCGGATTAGTTTTTCAAGAGACCCTCCACAACCTGCACCACTAATCCTAGGAGGACAGGAAGTACCAGTACTATCAACGACCAAGTATCTTGGTTTTCATCTAGATTCCAACCTCAGTGGTGACACACATGTGGAGCAGTCAGTGAGGAAGGCCTCAAAACGCCAGAAATGGCCTACCTACTGAAGATCTGGTCACAATATACAGTACACTGGTGGAATTCTGTTAGTTAGATGCAACAAAAGCAGAAGGCCCAACTGGACAGGTTGCAGAGGAGGGCCCTGAGGATCATCTCCAGAGGTGGAGCAGTCCAACCACAGTGCACCTGGTGAAGGACATGCACACTCTTGAACACTGCATGACCTGCTCCCTCCAAAATAGGTGACTGCACCACCAGGCTCCTGAGAAACAGCCACCAACTGTCCTGTATCAATACCCAAATGATCCCCCGAGAAACGCCACTCTACCCACTGCTGTCAGACTGTACAACAACTCTAGCTCTTAAATGTTTTCCCTAAAATGTGGAGCAGCAAGAGGAACTGCCCCTCCCTACCTTCAGGCTCAAACCCTACATCCCAACCCGAGTACTCCGTTCCGCCACTTCTGGTCTCTTGGCCCTCCCACCCCTACGGGAGAGCAGCTCCCTTTCAGCCCAGTCAAAGCTCTTCTCTGTCCTGGCACCCCAATGGTGGAACAAGATTCACCCTAAAGTCAGAACAGCGGAGTCCCTGCCCATCTCTCCAAACTGTCTGAAACCCTACCTCTTTGAAGAGGATCTTAAATAACTCTCACAGAGTCCCCAACGCCCCTCTTTCATTACCCTCTTCTCTCCTTCCCTTTTCTCTATTCCTCCTTCCATCTCTATCCCTCCTCTCTCTCTCTCTCTCTCTACAGATTGATGGATGCTGCTGAGAGCTAGCCCAGTCACAGGCTTATTCTCTCCTTAATGAAGGTATCTGAACATGAACACTGTCGGAAATATATATATATATATATATATATATATATATATATACTGGGAGTGGAGCAGGTTAATTGAAAGACAAGTGCAGGGTAATAATGAAACACACCAGGAAGGCTGGGCTGCAACACAGCAGAGTGGTAAGGAGAGGTGGAGAGAGTGAGATTGAAAAGCTATGTCTCTCTGCTGGTACAGTAATGTCTACTTCAGTCTCTCTCTGTCTTCGTGTGTGTAAGCAGTTTATGTGTGTGTGTTTGTGTGTGTCAGTGGAGGCTGCTGAGCGGAGGATGGCTCATAATACTGGCTGGAACAGAGCGAATGGAATGGCATCAAACCATGTGGTTTATGTATTTGATACCATTCCACCTATTCCGCTCCAGCCATTACCATGAGCCCGTCCTCCCCAATTAAGGTGCCACCAACCTCCTGTAGTATAAAGTCTCCTGCTGTGTTTTCAAATCAATACCCCCCAAGGATAGGTCAAGTGTAAACACTAGTACTGTCTGTCACACATGACTGTCAGTTCCCTCCAGAGTGAACCTCTCTGCTCTCCTACTAGTCTCTACAGCCCCACCACACAGCTCTGTATGTTGCTGATTGCTTGACAGTGATCGATTGACAGTAATCGATTAACATGGGAATTAATATGTGGCCAGTGACTGCCACAGGATAGACCTATGGGGATTTCAGGTCAGACACTATGATTGAAATGGTGATTGATGTTGTGTGAAGGTGTGTGGGGGATGGTGTGGGAGTGTGTGTAGGAGTATGTGTGTGTGCGTGTGTGTGCATGTGTGTGTGCATGTGTGTGTGCATGCCTGATCCTACCTTGGGTCTTTCTGTATGGAGTCTATAGATGGTGATCTAGCCAGTGTGCCCTCAGGTGGCATGGCTGGTCCAGATTTGCTGTAAGGAGACTCTACAGATGGGCAGTACTGTAGTGTACGGTAGGGATCTGCAGTGTAGGGGTCCGTAGCATAGGCCTCTGCTGTATAGCCTGGGCCCACTGTAGCGTAGTTATTGGCACCCCCACGACCATAACTTCCTCCGGTGCTGTGGCTGCTTCCACCGGCGCTGTGGCTGCCTGCTCGCTGTAAAGAGGCGGAGTCGACACCGGGGGAGGATGGGGCTACATGTGGGAAATAGGGATACAAGACATAGTTCATCACCTGGTCACTGACCAGCTGCATCTGGTCTATAGGGAGAGGAGAGGAGAGGAGAGGGGAGGTTAGGGAGGTTAGGGAGGTGAGGAGAGGAGAGGAGGTTAGGGAGGAGAGGAGAGAGGGAGAGGGGGAGGGGAGGGAGGGGAGGGGGAGGGAGGGGAGGGAAGGAAGGGAAGGGAAGGGAAGGGAA
>CM059782.1:18039952-18104952 GCA_030435695.1 Brachymystax lenok tsinlingensis
TGACTGTATTACCGCCACACCGGCAGTCAAGTGTCAGGAAGAAAGTCAAATTCCACGTGACCGTTTAGTAACGGTAATAAGGACTCTCCAAGCTTTGATGCTGCTGATGGTCATTAGCAGCCTATCATACGTGCAACTGCCTGGTACTCAGCACTCTATTGTCCCTCTAATCACTCTGACAATGCAAAAGTAATCGAAAATCTAATCAAACACTTCATGAAGCCCATGAGCTCATGTTGCTCAACATTTCTATAGGTTATGCAATTGCGGGAGAAAACAGAGTGATGGCCACTAATAAAAAGAGGAGGATCCCATCAGCTTTCTATAGGCTAGGCCTACTATATTTATTTCTCAACTTTCATAATATTAAGTACATTGTTTTTACTTACAACAGGAGTATAGCCTACCTGGCTGGCATGAAAATAAACCAGGGGAAAGTGTCCTGCTTTCGCTATTTAAGAGTATAGATGACATGTATTTTTTCCGCTGCCCCTGTTTCGAGACAGGTGCATGATAATGGTCAATTCTAAATCAAAACAAATTTCCCACATATATTATTTAGTAGATGTAAAGACAAGATTAAGTCAAGAATAGTCTGATGGGTGACAATATTACCCTATCATATTATCACTTGTGAATGATGCCTAGCTGAAGGCAAGAAACAGGGAATGCTTTTTTTTGCGACTTTTTCAAATCATAGTCACACACCTCATATAGCCTAGCACATAGGCGTATATGTTTTCATAAGGTTTGTACCAAATAAAGTGGCCAAAAAACTTCTTAAAATGAAACACATTAATACACTTTAAAACGAGTGTAGAGCCTAACTGGCATACATACACAGAGTGTGAGTTTCAAATTTGGGGAAGATCATTTTCACCATAAAAAAGCACCTATATAATAAAAGCATTACATGCATAATTGCATTTGTGGTCACTTTTAAGAATGGTGTTTTCCTGCTATGGGAACATTTGCGCTTATAGCCTACTGCCATGTAAACCATCTACTGAATCTTGCCTATGCCGTTCGGCCATCGACCCAAATCTCTAGCCACTTTAATAATTATTGGATGAAATAATGTATCACTAGCCACTTTAAACAATGCCATTTATATAATGTTTACATATCCTACATTACTCATCTCATATATCTATGTGTATATACTTTACTCCATACCATCTACTGCATCTTGCCTATGCCGGTCAGCCATCGCTCATCCATATATTTATATGTACATACTCGTATTCACTCCTTTACTCGTGTGTATAAGGTAGTTCTTGTGAATTTGTTAGATTACTTGTTAGATACTACTGCATGGTCGGAACTAGAAGCACAAGCATTTCGCTACACTCGCATTAACATCTGCTAACCATGTGTATGTGACAAATACAATTTGATTTGATTTGATGTGAAGAAATAGCCTAATAGTTTATCAACATTTTAAGCTGAACGTTCTCGTCAGTTGCGTCAGGCTCATTGCTTAAACATATTTTGTTGATGCTAGTGGTTGTATTAATTTGGGATCTATCGCATGCCACAACTGTCCCAGACTGTATGGAATATTTATTTCTAACACAGACTAGAATAGGTAAGCGTTTGTGCCATGGGGGATAGTAGATTGACAAAGGCTAGTGCTTTTGATGTTCGTTAGGTCTACTCATCTTGTTGGTTGACGAAAAGTAAATGTGTACAGTTCTTCCAATATCTTCAATATGTGCCTCGGAATTGCATAAGTACACGCACAGTTGCGTCCCCGATGTGTCTGTCTTCACTTGTAGCCTGTTTGAATGTCCCGATCAGGTGACTGAGAGCCATGTGTGTGAGAAGCACGCAGCTGGGAGAATGGGGTTATAGGGAGAAGGGAATTTAATTATTATATTCAGCACAAGGGCACAACGGCGACTGGCCGCAAAAGGCATATCTTTTTTTAAGGGGCATTACGGCAACACAAAGGGGATGCCGCCGGGAATTTCGAGGCATTATCAAGTGTTTGTCAAATTGTGAATAAGAGACTGATGAAGTGTGTACAGGCCGCGCAAAAAACTAAGCAAAGCTCATGCCTTTCATGCAACTTTTTTAAAATCATCATTAGAGTCGCATCATGCAGCCTTAGAAGGTATTAAAAATCAAAACATATAGCCCATCATTTTTTATTTTTTTATTTAACCTTTATTTAACTAGGCAAGTCATATCATAACTAAAGTTACATAACTAAAGTTACATAACTAAAGTTACATAAATAACTATATTTTATTCAGCTTATGTTCAATTGTATTCTTCATACAATAAAATAATATAAAATAATGCCACGAAATTCTAAGAAAATCTTGTCTGCTAAATGAACTAGTATAGCCCACAACAATATGGCATAGCCTGATCAGGACTTAAAATAAGGACAACTCAGAGTGTGCTATTCTGTTATTCTGAAATAGACTACATTTTCTTCATATCATGCTTTTTAGACCTGTCTAAAATAAATAATGGATTTATTGCGATGGTGTATTCGATATTAAATTGATTTATTCGACTTTTAAAAATGTAGATGTTCCAAATGTCTGCATCAGTGGCTTGTAGGCTATGTGTGGAAGCCAGGAGATGCTAAATGTGTTTATGTTAATTACGGTCAATTACCATGAGAACGGCAGTTATTTGCTTGACAATCACCGGGTGACAGAATTTCATGACTGCCACAGTCCTACATATGGCTAATACTTTACAAAAAATTATTCATACAAAAGTCAAGAGCTGGCTATGACATGAGTACAAACAAAGTGAGTGTGTGTATACGTGTGTAAGTGTTTGTGTGCCTGTGTGTGTTATGCTGTGTATTATAATTTCCCATCATAACAATGTATCCCCATTCCCCAATTAAATACCTGGATCAATACCATATTTTATATCTTTTTTATTTGATTTATATTTTTTTCCAAACTGGCAACCCTCATAAAATTCCACATAGCCTTTTATAAAATGCATTATGAAAAAAATTGTGTAACGTAGGCTCAACAAAAAACAACGTAAGGCTACTACTGTAATGTCACGTCCAGGCCTGGGAAGACAGGCTGGTGTGGTTAGTTTTGTTTTTGGTGTAGGGGTTTTTATGTTCTAGGTGTTATATTTCTATGTTGGGGTAATGGTTCCCAATTAGAGGCAGCTGTGTGTCGTTGTCTGTAATTGGGAACCATATATATGTTTGGGGTTTTCGTATAGGTTTTGTGGGTTATTGTTTGAGCATAGCTTGTTGTATGTGTAGTTGTGTTCAGCGTCTCGATCTTCGTGTTCATTTTGTTATTTTTACCCAGTTACGTTCGAAATAAATATGTATACTGGAATATGTATACCGTTTCGCAACTCGAACCTTCAGCTCCCTCCACAGATTTTCTATGGGATTAAGGTCTGGAGACTGGCTAGGCCACTCCAGGACCTTAACCTCTTTGCGCACGGATCCCGCTAGCTGGATCCTTTTCAGAGCAAACATAACGCGGCAAATTCAAAATAAAAATTTGTAATATTTAACATTCTTCAATATACAAGTGTTGCATAGCCATCAAAAGCTCTGCTTCTTGGCAATATCACTGCGTTGTCAGATTTCAAAAAGTTTTTACGGCGAAAGCACTACATTTGATTGTTTGAGGCTAGCACCTCACATATTTTCCACATTAGCATAAATTCATATCCAGCTCGGTTCTCAAAATGTCCATATCACAGCTAATATAAATCGCTTAACTTTCAAAGAACTTCTGCTGAGGGCTGCCCAAGTGTCCAAACAAGAGAATCCATGGTTCCTTTGTTAGAAAAAGTAATTTATTATATCCATAAATCTCCGTTTGGTTGGCACGTTATGTTCAGCTACTCCACCAAGCATTGTCAGTCTACTCACCCGTTGTACAGTGAAGAAAACGCGTTCAAGTTATACCTCTCATCTTTTCACAAACAAATCAAATATCATTAATAATGCATCCTTATGTATGCTTTTATGAATAATAGCGATCATATTTTACACGGATGGTAACTGAAACGTTATAAGAGGAAAAGAAAGCTGGGCGTGTTCACGTTCTCGTAAACGGGCACGGTTGTTTACCTTTTTCCCTTCCTGTAGTCTGTCTTCTTCTATAAGGATCTCCTCAGGGCTATAGCCACCAGACACTTTCCAGAGACTGTTGACATCCAGTGGAAGCCATAGGTACTGCAACCTGTGTCCTATTCCCCATTGACTTATATTACCAGGCATTCAAAGTAAGTGGAGGGCAAAAGAAAAAGAAATTTCTCAGGGTTTTGCCTTCTATATCTGTTCTGTTATACCCACAGACTATATCTTAATGGTTTTAGAAACTGCAGAATGTTTCCTATCCAATAGTACTAATGATGTGCATATCCTAGTTTCTGGCCCTGAGTGGCAGGCATTTAACTTTGGGCACGTCAGACAGGCGAAAATTCGTAAAATGGGACCCTACCCCTAAGAGGTTAATGTGCTTCTTCTTGAGCCACTCCTTTGTTGCCTTGGCCGTGTGTTTGGGTCATTGTCATGCTGGAATACCCATCCACGACCCATTTTCAATGCCCTGGCTGAGGGAAGGAGGTTCTCACCCAAGATTTGACGGTACATGGCCCTGTCCATCGTTCCTTTGATGCGGTGAAGTTGTCCTGTCCCCTTAGCAGAAAAACACCCCCAAAGCATAATGTTTCCACCTCCATGTTTGACGATGGGGATGGTATTCTTGGGGTCATAGGCAGCATTCCTCCTCCTCCAAACACGGCGAGTTGATGCCAAAGAGCTCAATTTTGATCTCATCTGACCACAACACTTTCACCCAGTTGTCCTCTGAATCATTCAGTTGTTCATTGGCAAACTTCAGACGGGCATGTATATCTGCTTTCTTGAGCAGGGGGACCTTGTGGGCGCTGCAGGATTTCAGTCCTTCACGGCGTAGTGTTACCAATTGTTTTCTTGGTGACTATGGTCCCAGCTGCCTTGAGATCATTGACAAGATCCTCCCGTGTAGTTCTGGGCTGATTCCTCAACCCTCTCATGATCATTGCAACTCCACGAGGTGAGATCTTGCATGGAGCCCCAGGCCGAGGGAGATTGACAGTTCTTTTGTGTTTCTTCCGTTTGCGAATAATCGCACCAACTGTTGTCACCTTCTCACCAAGCTGCTTGGCGATGGTCTTGTAGCCCATTCCAGCCTTGTATAGGTCTAAAATCTTGTCCCTGACATCCTTGGAGAGCTCTTTGGTCTTTGCCATGGTGGAGAGTTTGTAATCTGATTGATTGATTGCTTCTGTGGACAGGTGTCTTTTACACAGGTAACAAGAGTGTGCTCCTAATCTCAGCTTGTTACCTGTATAAAAGACACCTGGGAGCCAGAATTCTTTCTGATTGAGAGGGGGTCAAATACTTATTTCCCTCATTAAAATGCAAATCAATTTATTACATTTTTCACATGGGTTTTTCTGGATTTTTTTGTTGTTATTGTTGTTATATGTCTCTCACTGTTCAAATAAACCTACCATTAAAATTATAGACTGATCATTTCTTTTTTTCGGTGGGCAAACGTACAAAATCAGCAGGGGATCAAATACTTTTTTTCCCTCACTGTACATGTTCATGTTTTTACTCTCAATTTATTTACTAATTCTTACTCCAAATAAAAGGTGCATTATTTTTTCATAAATATAATTTTCTTCTCCAGAGGTGAATTGTGTGTGTGTAAGCCCATTCATACGTGTACAGCATTAGTAGCTGATTAATATTATTTTATCTTCAGCTGTAAATTGTGTCCGTATAAGCACATTATGTAGGTGCTACATATTAAGACATTCAACTTGGTTGGTTATTTGCTCCAGCATCTTTTTGATCCTGCAGGTTCAAAGTCATGTAATAATTCTCCATTGATATCCAGCTAGGAATTCATTAGAACATCAGTCTCTGAAGCTATTCTGAAAACCGTCTGTTTGGCTGTGTGTTTATTTGAAGGCGCAGGTGGGAGTTGTGTGCGTTAGGGGTTGTGTACATGTATGTATGTAAGCATGTATGTATGTATGTATGTACAGTCGTGGCCAAAAGTTTTGAGAATGACACAAATATTAATTTTCACAACGTTTGCTGCTTCAGTGTCTAAAGATATTTTTGTCAGATGTTACTATGGAATACTGAAGTATAATTACAAGCATTTCATAAGTGTCAAAGGCTTTTATTGACAATTACATGAAGTTGATGCAAAGAGTCAATATTTGCAGTATTGACCCTCTGAAATCCGCCCTGGCATGCTGTCAATTAACTTCTGGGCCACATCCTGACTGATGGCAGCCCATTCTTGCATAATCAATGCTTGGAGCTTGTCAGAATTTGTGGGTTTTTGTTTGTCCATCCACCTCTTGAGGATTGGCCACAAGTTCTCAATGGGATTAAGGTCTGGGGAGTTTCCTGGCCATGGACCCAAAATATCGATGTTTTGTTCCCCGAGCCACTTAGTTATCACTTTTGCCTTATGGCAAGGTGCTCCATCATGCTGGAAAAGGCATTGTTCGTCACCAAACTGTTCCTGGATGGTTGGGAGAAGTTGCTCTCGGTGGATATGTTGGTACCATTCTTTATTCATGGCTGTGTTCTTAGGCAAAATTGTGAGTGAGCCCACTCCCTTGGCTGAGAAGCAACCCCACACATGAATGGTCTCAGGATGCTTTACTGTTGGCATGACATAGGACTGATGGTAGCGCTCACCTTGTTATCTCCGGACAAGCTTTTTTCCAGATGCCCCAAACAATCGGAAAGGGGATTCATCAGAGAAAATGACTTTACCCCAGGTAGCAGCAGTCCAATCCCTGTACCTTTTGCAGAATATCAGTCTGTCCCTGATGTTTTTCCTGGAGAGAAGTGTCTTCTTTGCTGCCCTTCTTGACACCAGGCCATCCTCCAAAAGTCTTCGCCTCACTGTGCGTGCAGATGCACTCACAGCTGACTGCTGCCATTCCTGAGCAAGCTCTGTACTGGTGGTGCCCCGATCCCGCAGCTGAATCAACTTTAGGAGACGGTCCTGGCGCTTGCTGGACTTTCTTGGGTGCCCTGAAGCCTTCTTCACAACAATTGAACCGCTCTCCTTGAAGTTCTTGATGATCCGATAAATGGTTGATTTAGGTGCAATCTTACTGGCAGCAATATCCTTGCCTGTGAAGCCCTTTTTGTGCAAAGCAATGATGACGGCACGTGTTTCTTTGCAGGTAACCAGGGTTGACAGAGGAAGAACAATGATTCCAAGCACCACCCTCCTTTTGAAGCTTCCAGTCTGTTATTCAAACTCAATCAGCATGACAGAGTGATCTCCAGCCTTGTCCTCCTCAACACTCACACCTGTGTTAACAAGAGAATCACTGACATGTTGCCAGCTGGTCCTTTTGTGGCAGGACTGAAATGCAGTGGAAATGTTTTTCTGGGATTCAGTTAATTTGCATGGCAAAGGGGTGACTTTAATTGCAAAGGGGTGACAATTAATTGCAATTCATCTGATCACTCTTCATGACATTCTGGAGTATATGCAAATTGCCATCATACAAACTGAGGCAGCAGACTTTGTGAAAATGATTATTTGTGTCATTCTCAAAACCTTTGGCCACGACTGTATTAGGGGTGCACATTTCACATTTTTATCCAACAGAAAAAAGGATGGCCCCCCCACTTCTGAAACAAAAGTTGCGCACCTGAATTGTATTACGGTATATATTGCATGCTATTTCTATGGAAACAGAGGAATGTTTTTATTTAATTGAATATGTCCAGGTATATTAAACACTGTATTTTAACCTTGAACAGTATGAGGTAAAGTCACCCTACTGAGACAGGTTAAATATTTCCACCTTTCTCGCCGCTGTTGATCGTTAACTTTCTAAAATGATCACTTATATGTTATGAACCTCCCTTCGCTGCCGGGGTAAAATCGAGGTCTTCTCTCACTCTCTCTCTCTAGAATGTCAGCTCTCATTACTAAAGGCATACAACATATTCAGAAGGGAGTGAATTGGCTTCATGGTTTTATGCAAAACAGGCTTTCACTGTGTGTGTGTGTGTGTGTGTGTGTGTGTGTGTGTGTGTGTGTGTGTGTGTGTGTGTGTGTGTGTGTGTGTGTGTGTGTGTGTGTGTGCATGTGTGTGTGTGGACGGTGCGTGAGTGTAGCCTTCTTCTGAAAAGGCCTGGTGTCATATTAGAAAGCTTTGATGAGAGCATTAAACAGAACCGCCAAACGGGCACTTGCCCAGTGTCTGTGTCGGCAGCTCTCCAAAGAGGCAATGTTTGAATAGGGGACAACTGTGTGTGTGTGTGCGCCCGTGTGGCTGTGTGTGTGCATGTGTGTGTGACAGGCCCCATGCTGTGCAGTGTGTCTCTGACAGCTCTCCCTCCAGGCTGAAGCTAATCCTTCTTTGTTTTCTAGAAAAAAAACAGATTTTTACAGAGAATCCCCTCTGGTGTCCTTGGTAGAGACACACACGCACACACACACACACACACACACACAGATTCTGGTAACATTGAAAGTGTATAACGGAGGAGAATGCAGGGAGAGGAATTAAGAGTTAATACTACTTAATACTAGGCTGGGTGTCTTAGAGATAATTCACCCTGAGAAGCAGAGAGATAGAGTCTAATGAGAGTTACACCTCCAGATTACATCCTGTAGAGGAGTTGAACACGTTAATCATGGTGACTCTGTAGTATCACACCAAGCCTTCAGGTCTACTGTCATGGTACTGGTACTGAAACGTCATGGCAAGGGAAGGAGCGAGTGATGGAAATGAACTGTTTTTCGTTCCATCAACTCACCACTCATATGAATGCGTTAACTGTTTTCACACAAGGTTTCTAGAATCCCAACTAAACTCTAGCCTCTCACTCCCCTGTCGCAGTAGAGTTTAGCTGCAGTGCAGAGTGTAGGATGTGTGGATGTGTGTGTGTGTGTTATTATAAAAAAAGCAATAGCTTGAAATAGACCACATTAACCTGCTGTACTACGGGCGCTGGACTGGTTTATTCTGAGAAAACACACACACACACACACACACACACAAAGCTACGACGGCTTACCTGCCTACCTCAAACTGCGTTTATGGGTTACACCAATACAACAAATAAACAATACATTGCAGGCTTTAGAGTTACCTCAATGCAGTGTTATAGAGAGAGAGAGAGATCCATCTCTCTAAAGAAATGACTTATAGCATTAATTACTGTGATTCACAGCTGGATGATGAAACTATAATGTGGAGCCAGGGTCTAAATAGTACAACTATTAAATAATGAACAACTATACTGTTATACTGACTATACTGTTATAATGACAATACTGTTATATACTGACTATATTGTTATATACTGACTATACTGTTATATACTGACTATACTGTTATATACTGACTATACTGTTATATACTCTTATACTATTATATACTGACTATACTGTTATATACTCATTTACTGTTATACTTACTATACTGTTATAATAATTATACTGTTATACTGACTATACTGTTACAATACTGTTATAATGATTATACTGTTATACTGACTAACCTATTACAATACTGTTATAATGATTATACTGTTATACTGACTATACTGTTATAATGAATATACTGTTATACTGACTATACTATTACAATACTGTTATAATGATTATACTGTTATACTGACTAACCTATTACAATACTGTTATAATGATTATACTGTTATACTGACTATACTGTTATAATGATTATACTGTTATACTGACTATACTGTTACAATACTGTTGTAATGATTATACTGTTATATTGACTATACTGTTACAATACTGTTATAATAATTATACTGTTATACTGACTATACTATTACAATACTGTTATAATGATTATACTGTTATAATGACTATACTGTTATAATGACAATACTGTTATATACTGACTATATTGTTATATACTGACAATACTACGGACTATACTGTTTTATACTGACTATACTGTTATATACTGACTATACTGTTATGTACTCTTATACTGTTATATACTGACTATACTGTTATATACTGTTATATACTGACTATACTGTTATATACTCTTTTACTGTTATACTGACTATACTGGTATAATGATTATACTGTTATACTGACTATACTGTTACAATACTGTTATAATGATTATAATGTTATACTGACTAACCTATTACAATACTGTTATAATGATTATACTGTTATACTGACTATACTGTTACAATACTGTTATAATGATTACACTGTTATACTGACTATACTGTTATAATGATTATACTGTTATACTGACTGTACTGTTATAATGATTATACTGTTATACTGACTATACTGTTATACTGACTGTACTGTTATAATGACTGTACTGTTATACTGACTATACTGTTATACTGACTATACTGTTATACTGACTATACTGCTATAATGACTATACTGTTATACTCACTATACTGTTATAATGATTAAACTGTTATACTGACTAACCTATTACAATACTGTTATAAGGATTATACTGTTATACTGACTATACTGTTACAATACTGTTATAATGATTATACTGTTATACTGAATATACTGTTATGCTGACTATACTGTTATACTGACTATACTGTTATGCTGACTATACTGTTATACTGACTATACTGTTATACTGACTGTACTGGTATAATGACTAAAGTGTTATACTGACTATACTGTTATACTGACTATACTCTTATACATACTATACTGTTATACTAACTGTACTGTTATAATGAATATACTGTTATACTGACTATACTATTACAATACTGTTATAATGATTATACTGTTATACTGACTAACCTATTACAATACTGTTATAATGATTATACTGTTATACTGACTATACTGTTATAATGATTATACTGTTATACTGACTATACTGTTACAATACTGTTGTAATGATTATACTGTTATATTGACTATACTGTTACAATACTGTTATAATAATTATACTGTTATACTGACTATACTATTACAATACTGTTATAATGATTATACTGTTATAATGACTATACTGTTATAATGACAATACTGTTATATACTGACTATATTGTTATATACTGACAATACTACGGACTATACTGTTTTATACTGACTATACTGTTATATACTGACTATACTGTTATATACTCTTATACTGTTATATACTGACTATACTGTTATATACTGTTATATACTGACTATACTGTTATATACTCTTTTACTGTTATACTGACTATACTGGTATAATGATTATACTGTTATACTGACTATACTGTTACAATACTGTTATAATGATTATACTGTTATACTGACTAACCTATTACAATACTGTTATAATGATTATACTGTTATACTGACTATACTGTTACAATACTGTTATAATGATTACACTGTTATACTGACTATACTGTTATGATGATTATACTGTTATACTGACTATACTGTTATAATGATTATACTGTTATACTGACTGTACTGTTATAATGATTATACTGTTATACTGACTATACTGTTATACTGACTGTACTGTTATACTGACTATACTGTTATACTGACTATACTGTTATACTGACTATACTGCTATAATGACTATACTGTTATACTCACTATACTGTTATAATAATTATACTGTTATACTGACTAACCTATTACAATACTGTTATAATGATTATACTGTTATACTGACTATACTGTTACAATACTGTTATAATAATTATACTGTTATACTGACTATACTGTTATGCTGACTATACTGTTATACTGACTATACTGTTATACTGACTGTACTGTTATAATGACTAAAGTGTTATACTGACTATACTGTTATACTGACTATACTCTTATACATACTATACTGTTATACTGACTGTACTGTTATAATGACTGTACTGTTATACTGACTATACTGTTATACTTACTATACTGTTATATTGACTATACTGTTATAATGACTATACTGTTATACTGACTATACTGTTATACTGACTATACTCTTATACATACTATACTGTTATACTGACTGTACTGTTATACTGACTATACTGTTATACTTACTATACTGGTATACTGACTATACTGCTAAAATGACTATACTGTTATACTGTTATACTGACTACAGTGAGGGAAAAAAGTATTTGATCCCCTGCTGATTTTGTACATTTGCCCACTGACAAAGAAATGATCAGTCTATAATTTGAATGGTAGGTTTTAACAGTGAGAGACAGAAGAACAACCATACAATCCAGAAAAACGTATGTGAAGAATGTTATAAAATGATTTGCATTTTAATGACGGAAATAAGTATTTGACCCCCTCTCAATCAGAAAGATTTCTGGCTCCCAGGTGTCTTTTGTACAGGTAACGAGCTGAGATTAGGAGCACACTCGTAAAGGGAGTGCTCCTAATCTCAGCTTGTTACCTGTATAAAAGACACCTGTCCACAGAAGCAATCAATCAATCAGATTCCAAACTCTCCACCATGGCAAAGACCAAAGAGATTGTAGACCTACACAAGGCTGGAATGGGCTACAAGACCATCGCCAAGCAGCTTGGTGAGAAGGTGACAACAGTTGGTGCAATTATTCGCAAACGGAAGAAACACAAAAGAACTGTCAATCTCCCTCGGCCTGGGGCTCCATGCAAGATCTCACCTTGTGGAGTTGCAATGATCATGAGAACGTTGAGGAATCAGCCCAGAACTACACGGGAGGATCTTGTCAATGATCTCAAGGCAGCTGGAACCATAGTCACCAAGAAAACAATTGGTAACACATTACGCCGTAAAGGACTGAAATCCTGCAGTGCCCGCAAGGTCCCCCTGCTCAAGAAAGCAGATATGCATGCCCGTCTGAAGTTTGCCAATGAACAACTGAATGATTCAGAGGACAACTGGGTGAAAGTGTTGTGGTCAGATGAGACCAAAATAGAGCTCTTTGGCATCAACTCAACTCGCCGTGTTTGGAGGAGGAGGAATGCTGCCTATGACCCCAAGAACACCATCCCCACCGTCAAACATGGAGGTGGAAACATTTTGCTTTGGGGGTGTTTTTCTGCTAAGGGGAAAGGACAACTTCACCGCATCAAAGGGACGATGGACGGGGCCATGTACTGTCAAATCTTGGGTGAGAACCTCCTTCCCTCAGCCAGGGCATTGAAAATGGGTCGTGGATGGGTATTCCAGCATGACAATGACCCAAAACACACGGCCAAGGCAACACAGGAGTGGCTCAAGAAGAAGCACATTAAGGTCCTGGAGTGGCCTAGCCAGTCTCCAGACCATAATCCCATAGAAAATCTGTGGAGGGAGCTGAAGGTTCAAGTTGCCAAACGTCAGCCTCGAAAGATCTGCGAAGAGGAGTGGGACAAAATCCCTCCTGAGATGTGTGCAAACCTGGCGGCCAACTACAAGAAACGTCGGACCTCTGTGATTGCCAACAAGGGTTTTGCCACCAAGTACTAAGTCATGTTTTGCAGAGGGGTCAAATACTTATTTCCCTCATTAAAATGCAAATCAATTTATAACATTTTTCACATGCGTTTTTCTGTTTTTTTTTGTTGTTATTCTGTTTCTCACTGTTCAAATAAACCTACCATTAAAATTATAGACTGATCATTTCTTTGTCAGTGGGCAAACATACAAAATCAGCAGGGATCAAATACTTTTTTCCCTCACTGTATATTGTTGTAATGACTATACTGTTATACTGACTATATTGTTATATTGACTATACTGTTATACTACTGTTATACTGACTATATTGTTATATTGACCATACTGTTACACTACTGTTATACTGACTATTTGTTATATTGACTGTATTGTTATAATACTGTTATACTGGCTATACCTTTCTCAACGTCAGAACTATTTTTATCTAGTCATTACTACAAGGCATCACTTACACATTATGAATCTTATGTAGTGTGTGTGTTTTGGTTTTACTATCCTTGTGGGGAACAGAAGTCCTCACAAGAACGTTAAATAGGGAAAAGTGGGGACATTTTGCCGGCCCCCAGAGGGAAAAATACTATTTTCGGCTTAGGGGTTAGGTTTAGGGTTACAATTAGTGTTAAAACTGGGGTTAGGGGTTAGGTTTAGTGTTAGGTTTAGGGGTTTGGGGTTATGGTTGGGGTTATGGTCAAGGTTAGGTTAAGGGTTAAGGGAAAATATAATTTTGAAAGGGAATCAATTGTTTGGTCCCCACAAGGATAGCAAAACAAAGATGTGTGTGTGTGTGTGTTGAGGGTGTGTGTTTGTGCGTGCGTGTACATATGTGTGTGAGGCATCACTTATTCATTTTGAATCCCTATTAGCCCCATACAGGCCGTGCAGTGGTCAATCTAACCATCTTTAAACACACTGTTCTGTTCTGCTGCATTAAACAAGCCAATAATTCAGGAATCGATCAATAACGCTCACTAAGAGATTTCCTACTCTTTGGTCTTGCTGTGGGAAAGATAAGGCAAATGAGTCCCAGTGTGTGTTTTTACGATATAAGACGACTGCACTAGAATTGATCTACTGCAATAACAGTAAATTGTATATGCTATAATTGTGTTTGCAAGGTAGCAAACCCTCCAACATGTAATAATGTACTTCTTAGAGAGTAAACAAATCGTTATATCATATTGCCCAATAAACAAGCTTGGATACACCCTGGCGTAGCGTATAGGCTTAAAGACATGCACTTTGACTGCAGGCAATTTATTTCTCTTTCATGTACCATACCCATTGATCCAAACAATAAGTAATCTATAGTAGCTTATTTAGCGTAATCACTATTTGACCCACATGGTAATGATAGTTATTAATGCCTGGCTGGTTAATGACTGTGAGAAAATATAGCCTAGCGTGACAGAGAGGGCTATTCTCATGTAGTATGATGCTGTAATAGGATTTCGACAGCGTACCTAAACTCACATCTAGATAACACAAATTAGTCTCTATTGAAGAATACTGGAGGTTTGTATGTGTTGGAGAGAGAACTTTGTGTCTATCTCTATTTTTCTCTTTTTGTTAGTATGTGTATGGAATAAAGGTGTGTGTGTGTGTTTGTGTTTATATACTGTAGGATGGATTATATAGTCTTACCAGTGTTGTTTCCCAGTCCCCTCATAGGTCCTTTGTGGTAGTGGTTGACTCTGTCCTCATAGATGGGCTCTTTGTGGTGGTCTGGGGATCCCAGGGGACGCATGTCTGGGCCACAGTGACTGTGCTGATTACTGTAGGAACCCCTGGAACCTGGAGAGTGGGAAGGAAGGAGTAAGGGAGGGAGGAAGAGAGAGAAAGACAGAGAAAGTAAGAGAGAGAGAGAGAGAGAGAGAGAGAGAGAGAGAGAGAGAGAGAGAGAGAGAGAGAGAGAGAGAGAGTAAGAGGGGAGAGAGAAATCAGCCCTGAGTGTTGACTTTTCACCAGCAAAATGTAATTCTCCCTACACATTGTCCCTAAGAGCTCCAGCCTCTCCTCTCTTTCTCTGTAATCATCTTATCTTCTGTCCCAATAGTCTCTCTCTTGCCTCCTCTACTCCCATAGCCTTCAGCCTCTACTCCCATAACCTCTATAGCAGGGATCATCAACGTGATTAATCCGTTTTTTTCAAGCAGATAGTCAGGGGGCTGGAAAATTATTACAAATAATTTATAGATTGCAAGAAGCCCAAACAGATATAATATTTGACAAAAATAATTTCAAACCTTCCTTACAATCTCTCTATTATGTGTGGGAATACTTTGGAACAGATTTCCTAAATTAAAATCTCTTGGAGCTGATTTCCTGGTGTTTTTACAGTCTTATGTCCAACAATAAAGAAAAAAAATATATATATATTTGTTTTGTATTTATTTGCTCAGAAAACTTGGGCGGGGGATCACCAGTTTGGGAACCCTGCTCTACTCCCCTAGCACCTCTCTATCCCTGCCTTCTTCAGTCCACTATACACTGGGATAGTTGTGGACAACTCTACACACACAACCCCGGCTCATTCCCGGACAGTGAGAAGCCGGAATCTATCCCCCAGCATAAGAGAGGAAAGAGTATGTGCATGTACGTGCGTAAATGTCTGTGTTTGTGCAGCAGGTATTCTACACTGGGGGACCGTGAGGAAATTTCATCCACGGATGAAGAGGGAACTAATGAGAGAAGGAGGGAGAGGGGAATGAGGAGAGAGGTAGGAGGATAGGAGGATGATGAGAGAGGGATGAGGATAGGAGGAGGATGAGAGAGGGATGAGGATAGGAGAATGATGAGAGAGGGATGATAAGAGATGGATGAGGATAGGAGGATGATGAGAGAGAGATGAGGAGAGAGAGATGAGGAGAGAGGGATGAGGATAGGAGGATGAGGAGAGAGGGATGAGGATAGGAGGATGATGAGAGGGATGATGAGAGAGGGATTAGGATAGGAGGATGATGAGAGAGGGATTAGGATAGGAGGATGATGAGAGAGAGATGAGGAGAGAGAGATGAGGAGAGAGGGATGAGGATAGGAGGATGAGGAGAGAGGGATGAGGATAGGAGGATGATGAGAGAGGGATGATGAGAGAGGGATTAGGATAGGAGGATGATGAGAGAGGGATTAGGATAGGAGGATGATGAGAGAGAGATGAGGAGAGAGAGATGAGGAGAGAGGGATGAGGATAGGAGGATGATGAGAGAGGGATGAGGATAGGAGGATGAGGAGAGAGGGATGAGGATAGGAGGATGATGAGAGAGGGATGATGAGAGAGGGATTAGGATAGGAGGATGATGAGAGAGGGATGAGGAGAGAGCGATGATGAGGAAAGAGGGATGATGAGAGAGGGATGAGGAGAGAGGGATGAGGGATGAGGAGAGAGGGATGAAGAGAGAGGGATTATCAAATCAAATCAAATCAAAGTGTATTTGTCACGTGCGCCGAATACAACAGGTGTAGACCTTACAGTGAAATGCTTGCTTACAGGCTCTAACCAACAGTACAAAAAATAACAAAAAAGGTATTAGAAGAAGGATGATGATAAAGGGATGAGGAGAGAGGGGAACACAGTCAGTTGCACTAACAACAGCAGATATTCTCTCTGAACGCTGTATTTCTATAGTGTACAGTACCAGTCAAAAGTTTGGACACACCTACTCATTCCAGGGTTTTTCTTTATTTTTACTATTTTCTGCATTGGAGAATAACATTGAAGACATCAATAACACATATGGAATCATGTAGTAACTAAAAAGTGTTACTAAAATATAATTTATATTAGACATTCTTCAAAGTAGCTACCCTTCGCCTTGATGACAGCTTAGCACACTCTTGGCATTCTCTCAAGCAGCTTTCTGTTATTTTTTTATTTTATTATTTCACCTTTATTTAAACAGGTAGGCCAGTTCTCATTTACAACTGCGACCTAGCCAAGATAAAGCTAAGCAGTGCGACAAAAACAACAACACAGAGTTACACATGGAATAAACAAACTTACAGTCAATAACACAATATAAAAATCTATATACAGTTTGTGCAAATGTAGTAAGATTAGGGAGGTAAGGCAATAAATATGCAATAGTGGCGAAATAATTACAATTTAGCATTAACACTGGAGTGAGATGTGCAGATGATGAGATACTGGGGTGCAAAAGAGCAAAAATAAAAAAAAATATGGGGATGAGGTAGTTGGGTGGGCTATTTACAGATGGGCTGTGTACAGGTGTAGTGATCGGTAAGCTGCTCTGACAGCTGATGCTAAAAGTTAGTGAGGGAGATATAAGTCTACAGCTTCAGTGATTTTTGCAATTCGTTCCAGTCATTGGCAGCAGAGAACTGGAAGGAAAGGCGGCCAAATGAGGAGTTGGCTTTGGGAATGACCAGTGAAATATACCTGCTGGAGCGCATGCTACGGGTGGGTGTTGCTATGGTGACCAGTGAGCTGAGATAAGGCGGGGCTTTACCTAGCAAAGACTTTTAGATGACCTGGAGTCATTGGGTTTGGCTACGAATATGAAGCGAGGGCCAGCCAACGAGATCATACAGGTCGTAGTATATGGGGCTTTGGTGACAAAATGGATGGCTCTGTGATAGATTACATCTAATTTGCTGAGTAGAGTGTTGGAGTCTATTTTGTAAATGACATCGCTGAAGTCAAGGATCGGTAGGATAGTCAGTTTTACGAGGGTATGTTTAGCAGCATGAGTGAAGGAGGCTTTGTTGCAAAGTAGGAAGCCAATTCTAGATTTCATTTTGGATTGGAGATGCCTAATGTGAGTTTGGAAGGAGAGTTTACAATCTAACTAGACACCTAGGTATTTGTAGTTGTCCACATATTCTAAGTCAGAACCGTCCAGAGTAGTGATGCTAGTCGGGCGGGCAGGCGGGTGTGGGCAGTGATCGGTTGAAGAGCATGCATTTAGTTTTGCTAGCAAGTTGCTGCGGAGGGTGGAGATCTGTTGGCCGGGGTAGGGGTAGGGGTAACCAGGTGGAAAGCATGGCCAGCCTTAGAAAAATGCTTATTGAAATTCTCGATTGTCATGGATTTATTGGTGGTGACAGTGTTTCCTAGCCTCAGTGCAGTGGGCAGCTGGGAAGAGGTGCTCTTATTCTCCATAGACTACAGTGTCCCAAAACTTTTTTAAATTTGTGCTACAGGATGGTGAGGAAAGCACTTAAAGAACAACCAGGCATCCTCTACTGACGGGGTGAGGTCAATATCCTTCCAGGATACCCGGGCTTGGTCGATAAGAAAGGCCTGCTGGCTGAAGTGTTTTAGGGAGCATTTGACAGTGATGAGGGGTGGTCGTTGCGGACGATTGTAATGAGGCAGTGATCGCTGAGATCCTGGTTGAAGACAGCAGAGGTGTATTTAGAGGGCAGGTTGGTCAGGATGATGTCTATGAGGGTGAGGGTTTACGGATTTGGGGTTGTACCTGATAGGTTCCTTGATAATTTGTGTGAGATTGAGGGCATCTAGCTTAGATTGTAGGACGGCCGGGGTGTTAAGCATATCCCAGTTTAGGTCACCTAACAGTACGAACTCTGAAGATACATGTGGGGCAATCAATTCACATAAGGAGTCCAGGGCACAGCTGGGGGCTGAGGGGGGTCTATAACAAGCGGCAACAGTGAGAGACTTATTTCTGGAAATTTGGATTTTTAAAAGTAGATCCTCGAACTGTTTGGCCACAGACCTGTATAGCATGGCAGAACTCTGCAGGCTATCTCTGCAGTAGATTGCGACTCCGCTACCTTTGGCAGTTCTATCTTGGCGGAAAATGTTGTCGTTGGGGATGGACATTTCTGAATTTTTGGTGGCCTTCCTAAGCCAGGATTCAGACACGGCTAGGACATCAGGGTTGGTGGAGTGTGCTAAAGCAGTGAGTAAAACAAACTTAGGGAGGAGGCTTCTGATGTTAACATGCATGAAACCAAGGCGTTTACAGTTACAGAAGTCAACAACTGATAGCGCCTGGGGAATAGGTGTGGTACTGGGGTCTACAGGGCCTGGATTAACCTTTACATCACCAGAGGAACAGAGGAGGAGTAGGATAAGGGTACAGATAAAGACTATAAGAACTGGTTGTCTAGTGCGTTGGGAAGAGAGAATAAAAGGAGAAGATTTCTGGGCGTGGTAGAATAGATTCAGGGTATAATGTACAGACAAGGGTATGGTAGGATCAAATCAAATCAAATCAAATCAAATCAAATCAAATCAAACCCTGGTCGTAATGTTGGTAAGTTGACGTTGCTCTTATATCCAATAGTTCCTCCCGGTTGTATGTAATAAAACTTAATATTTTCCGGGGTAACAATGTAAGAAGTAATACATAAAAAAAAAAAAAAAAAAAAAAAAAAAAAAATGTGAGTACAGCGGAGAAAAACCTAGGCGTTGAGTGACGATGAGAGAGGTTTTGTCTCTGGTGGCACCAGTTGAGGTGAGGTGAGGCCAGGTGAGGTCCCGCATGTGTGGGGGGTGGCACAAAAGAGCTATCTAAGGCAAGGTGAGCGGTACTGAGGGCTCTACAGTGAAATAAAACAACAAGAACTAGCCGAGACAGCAGTAGACAAGGCATATTGACATTAGAGAGAGGCATATTGACATTAGAGAGAGGCATAAATCAATCACAGGTGTTGATCGGGAGAGCTAAGGCAACAACGGGTAAATGGAGATGAATGGGCAGAGCGGGTCAGTTAGGTACATACAGGACCTGAGTTCGAGGCTGGGGCCGACACAAAATTAGGTACCGTGTAATTGAAACAGTCCAGGGGGCATCAGCTGTGTAGCTGAGTGATCATAGGGTCCAAAGAACAGCAATAGGTGAGTCAGGGAGCCGTTCAGTAGTCAGTACTATGCTAGTTGAGCTGGAGAAACAGCGTTTAGAAAGCTAGCGGGCCGGGGCAAAAAGATGGGTCTTCGCCGACATTGCAACGGAAAAGCCTGTTGAGACCACATCGGGCAATTACGTCGGCAGACCAGTTGTGATGGATCGGCGGGGATCCGTGTCGACAATAAAGGGTCCAGGGCAATTGGCAAAAGAGGTATTGTAGCCCTAGAATTAGCTGGTATATGGGCCTAGCCCAAGGCTAGCTCAAGGCTAACTGGTGCTTGCTTCGGGACAGAGGCGTTAGCTAACAGTAGCCACTCGGTAGCAGCTAGCTAGCTGCAATGATCCGGTGTAATGGTCCAGAGCGGCAGGAATCCGGTGATGTGGTAGAGAGAAGCAGTCCGATATGCTCTGGGTTGATATCGCGCTGTGCAGACCGGCATGTTATATCCGAGCTAAAGCTGGCGGTGTCCGAGCTAAATGTGAAGACTGCTAGCCGTGGCTAACAAAAACTAGTAGCTAGTTAGCTGGCTAGCTCCTGACGGAGGTTCCAGTTATAAGGAATAAAAATAGCAGATCCGTACCACATTGGGTGAGGCCGGTCGCAGGAAAGTACATTTCGTTTGTCGATAGAAAGTGAGATTAAAATGTATACGGTATACGAGAGAAAAAAAGGAAAGAAAAACGTCTATTTACACAGGATATGACACGGGATAAGACAAAGACAAACACAACACACATCTGACTACTACGCCATCTTGGATCACAGCTTCATGAGGTAGTCACCTGGAATGCATTTCAATTAACAGGTGTGCCTTGTTAAAAGTTAATTTGTGGAATATATTTCCTTCATAATGTGTTTCAGCTAATCAGTTGTGTTGTGACAAAGCAGGGGTCGTATACAGAAGATAGCCCTATTTGGTAAAAGACCAAGTCCATATTATTGCAAGAACAGCTAAAATAAGCAAAGAGAAATGACAGTCCATCATTACTTTAAGACATGAAGGTCAGTCAATACAGAAAATGTCAATTTTGAAAGTTTCTTCAAGTGCAGTCGCAAAAACCATCAAGCGCTATGATGAAACTGGCTTTCATGACGACCGCCACAGGAAAGGAAGACCCAGAGTTACCTCTGCTGCAGAGGATAAGTTCATTAGAGTAAACTGCACCTCAGAAATTGCAGCCCAAATAAATGCTTCCCAATTCAAGTATCAGACACATCTCAACACCAACTGTTCAGAGGAGACTGCGTGAATCAGGACTTCGAGGTCGAATTGCTGCAAAGAAACCACTACTGAAGGACACCAATAATAAGAAGAGACTTGCTTGAGCCAAGAAACACGAGCAATGGACATTAGATCGGTGGAAGTCTGTCCTTTGGTCTGATGAGTCTAAATTTGGGATTTTTGGTTCCAAACGCCGTTTCTTTGTGAGACGCAGAGTAGGTGAACGAATGATCATTCCATGTGTAATCCCCAAAGTGAAGCATGGAGGAGGAGGTGTGTTGGGGTGGGGGTGCTTAGGTATTGACACCGTCAGTGAATTATTCAGAATTCAAGGCACACTTAACCAGCATGGCTACAACAGCATTCTGCAGCAATAAGCAGTCCCATCTGGTTTGCGCTTAGTGGGACTATCATTTGTTTTTCAACAGGACAATGACCCAACACACCTCCAGGCTGTGTAAGGGCTATTTGACCAAGAAGGAGAGTGATGGAGTGCTGAATCAGATGACCTGGCCTCCACAATCACCCGACCTCAACCCAATTGAGATGGTTTGGGATGAGTTGGACCACAGAGTGAAGGGAAAGCAGCCAACAAGTGCTCAGCATATGTGGTAACTCCTTCAAGACTGTTGGAAAAGCAATCCAGGTGAAGCTGGTTGAGAGAATGCCAACAGTGCTCAAAGCTGTCATCAAGGCAAAGGCTACTTTGAAGAATCTAAAATATCCTCACAAGCTCCAGCAGCAGAACTGACTGTTTTGGAGAGCCTGGCGTGCCCAAAGTAAAATGCCTCCCATTTAGGCCCAGAAAATGGGATATGCATATATTTAGTACCATTGGATAGGAAACACTCTGAATTTTCCAAAACTGTTAACCATTTGTCTGTGGGTCAATCAGAACGCATTTGGCAGGCAAAACCCTGAGGAATCTCTGTCCTGGAAAAAGTCATTTTGACACATTGCTCATTTTGGAACCCCTCCCTATTGAAAATGACCATATATAGGCATATGTTTGGAATGCAGGAAGCTTCCTTGTGATGTCACCAGCCTCTGGATGGTGTTTTCCTCCATTTTGGGTGAGTAATCCCAGAGAAAACGAGGAAACCATGCGGTCCCCTCTTTATGAGAACTCTTCACAGTCTTGTGGCCTTACGAGAAGTCACGGAGCGTCTGTTTTATCGTCGTTATTGATCAGTTTATATTCCGGCTGATTTATAATAGTAAATATATGTAAAAGTGTTCCTAAGGAAACATTTAAAACTATGTTTGATTGTTTTTGGACAAGTTTATAGGTATAATTTGAACGAGTTGGCGCCCCGCGTTTCATGGACTAGTGGAGGCTGTCGTTTCTGATTATAACGCGCGAACCAAATGGAGGATTTATGGATAAAAGACGTTACTTTTTCTAACAAAAGAACCATGGATTGTCTTCGTTGGACACTTAGGATGACCTCAGCAGAAGTTCTTCAACAGGTAATTGATTTGTTTTTGCTGTGAAATGTGTTATGTGTGTGCCATGATGGCTAATCGATACATGGCTATTGGAAAATATGTGAGGTGCTAGCCTCAAACAAATGAATGGGCTGCTTTCGCCGTAAAGCCTTTTTGAAATCTGACAACGCTGTGATATTGCCAAGAAACAGAGCTTTTGATGAGTATGGAACACTTGTATATTGCTGGATGTTTAATAATTCAACTTTCGGAATTTAAATTTGGCGCTGTAGATTTTCGCTGTGGAGGCTGTCGTTTCTGATTATAACGCGCGAACCAAATGGAGGATTTATGGATAAAAGACGTTACTTTTTCTAACAAAAGAACCATGGATTGTCTTTGTTGGACACTTAGGATGACCTCAGCAGAAGTTCTTCAACAGGTAATTGATTTGTTTTCGCTGTGAAATGTGTTATGTGTGTGCCATGATGGCTAATCGATACATGGCTATTGGAAAATATGTGAGGTGATAGCCTCAAACAAATGAATGTGCTGCTTTCGCCGTGAAGCCTTTTTGAAATCTGACAACGCTGTGATATTGCCAAGAAACAGAGCTTTTGATGAGTATGGAACACTTGTATATTGGTGGATGTTTAATAATTCAACTTTCGGAATTTAAATTTGGCGCTGTATATTTTCGCTGGTAGTGTCGGGATGAGCCCGCTAGCGACCCACTGGATACTGAGAAGATATACAATATATTTTACAATATATTTTGATTTGTTTAACAACTTTTTTGGTTACTACATGATTTCATGTGTGTTTTTTCATAGTTTTGATATCTTCACTATTATTCTACAATGTAGAAAACAGTAAAAATAAAGAAAAACCCTTGAATGAGTAGGTGTGTCCAAACTTTTGACTGGTATTGTATATTGTGCTGATCTCCAGTGGTAGAGGGTCTTTTACCATGCTACTGTGTAGGGAGGACAGAGTTGTTATGTAATCTCTATAGAGCATATTGTCTAGCGTCAGCCATAAAATAATAAGATGCTAAATGTATTTTCCTTAGTCCTTTGTGTGTGTGTGTGCACGCACACACGCGCTTCCCCCTTTTTTGGCAGGATTCCCGAACACAGACACCTCTGACTTTTCCTCACTGAGTGCTTGTTCATTACACTGCATAACAAATGTATGGCAGGGCCTCCCTGGGAGGAAAAAGGAAGGGGGAGAGGGGAGTGAAAGAGCGAGAGACAGAAACAGAGACCGAGACAGAGAGAGACAGAGACAGAAAGAGACAGTGAGAGAGAGACAGCGACAGAAAGAGACAGAGACCTAGAGCGAGACAGAGACAGAGAGCGACAGAGAGAGACAGAGAGAGACAGAAAGAGACAGAGACCTATAGCGAGACAGAGACAGAGACAGAGACAGAGACAGAGACAGAGAGAGACAAAGGCTAATAATAAAATAAAATATTTGGCATGGGTCATCAGATCCTCAAAATGTTCTATAGCTGCGCCATCGAGAGCATCCTGACCGGTTGCATCACCGCCTGGTATGGCAACTGCTCAGCATCTGACCGTAAGACGCTACAAAGGGTAGTGCGTATGGCCCAGTACATCACTGGGGCCAAGATTCCTGCCATCCAGGACCTATATACTAGGCGGTGTCAGAGGCCCCAAAAAATTAAAGACTCCAGTCACCCAGGCCATAGACTGTTCTCTCTGCTACCGCATGGTAAGCGGTACCAGAGCACCAAGTCTAGGTCCAAAGGGCTCATTAACAGCTTCTACCCCCAAGCAATAAGACTGCTGAACAATTAATCAAATGGCCACCCGGATTATTTGCATTTACACCCCTCCACCCCCTTTGTTTTTACACTGCTGCTACTTGCATAGTCACTTTACCCCTACTTGCATGTACAAATTACCTCGACTAACCTGTACCCCTGCACATTGACTCGATACTGGTACCACTGTATATAGCCTCGTTATTGTTATTTTATTGTGTTCCATTTTTTACTTTAGTTTATTTACTAAATATTTTCTAAACTTTATTTTCTTAAAACTGTATTGTTAGTTAAGGACTTGTAAGTAAGCGTTTCACAGTAAGGTCTAAACCTTTTGTATTCGGAGCATGTGACAAATAACATGTGATTTGATCTAGAGTAGTAATAACGAAGAGAGGGAAGCTGCCTCCCTTTAACACTACTGATGGTTATTTACCAAAATGAGGGTTTGAATATGGACAGAAAGGAAAGAAGGATGGAGGGAACACAGAAGAGAGGAACACTAATTAGAATGATGGAGACACTCCGTCGCCTGTCTCATCCTTGTCATCCTCCTCTCCTCTCCCTCTCTCTTCCTTCCCTTCTTTGATGTCTCGTGGAGACTTACTGAGTCCCTGCTCAGGCTCCCAAAATCAAAGTGCTCAACTGTTAGGATGGAGGGATGGAGAGAGAGAGGGAGGGAGCTGGCCTCCCATGACACTATGAAACTTGAAATTTTATACAGTCAGAAAAATGTTATAATGATTATAGAAAATAAAAGGAATATGCAAAACCAGCCCAAGTCCCCTGCTGCCTGTGTTCAGCTCTTAACCTGTTTGTGTGCTAAAAAGGAAACATGGACTATATTATTATAAAGTATTATATAAATATAATCATAAAACCACAATGCAACACCACTACTAAGCATTGCTTTAGCCTGTTACTATTGAGGATTTAACTCATTCTTTAAACAAAGTCATTAACGTTTTCACTTTGATGTGTGTGCTCAATGTCAAAGATAAATAAAGACTTTATTATTATTAAACAAGTAGCTAGCATAACACAACCCAAACATTCAGTATTGCATTCATGTTATAGCTAGCAACGTTTCAAATATACACTGTCAACGATCTTCAACCTCCTGTCTTTTTTCTAAGGAAGAAGTAGCACTTCTCAATTCTTAGAAAATATTTTTATTGAATCTCTAGAATTGATGTAATCTTGAAGGACCTGACACTAGCTAATGACATCTTTCACTATTTGTACACAGTAATGTCTCCAAAACTCTCTCTAAGTGTAATATAGAGCACAACCCTGGCCTGTGTCTATTCTCTCTCCACACAAAAAGCCCTTGAAGCATCACGACTCAGCTGTATAAGAGGCTGATTGCAGTCTTCAGAAGCACTGAACCTTCAGATGACATTCAACAAACACACAGCTTATTCAACACACACACACACACACGCACACGCACACGCACACACACACATTGCAGAGCACAACCACTCATTACTGCAGAGCCATGGGTCTGTTATTGGGATCAATAAGAGAAAAGATGTTAGTAACCTGACAGACAGTTATTACCACTGAGTAACTCTAACTCAAAGACAACAGTCAACAACTCACTCACACCGAGGACAACAGTCAGACCACATAACAAGGTAAAGACCAACTCTAGGCCAAGGACTCACTTAACTCTTACAGAAGAGTAAATAACAGCAGAGGAAAAATATTCAGTGTTCGCATTGCATACATGGAGGGATTCACTTTGAGAGACGCGTCGTGTGCGCATGTGTGTGTACGTCTTACCTGCCAGACTGCCGGGCCTCTGTAGCGTAGCGGTAGCATAGAGCTCATGGGATATCTTGTACTGGTCGGAGGCGTGGTGAGCAGCCAGTCTTTTAGGAGACAGAGTAGCGTAGCTCCCTATGCCCGAACTCATCTAGGGATTCACATAGAAACAAATTGTGTAGAACAGACATGATTATCTTTATTCTAGAGAGTGTTGCTTAAGAATAATGTGCAGTACTATGCATTGAATATCTGTGGTTCAATACACACCAGGTGTAGTGGGGATGACGAAGCGCTAGCCCCTCCCCCGGCAACTGTTGCTATGGAGTTGGGTGGAGAGCCCACCCTCAGCGGAGACCCTGTTGTTGTCACGGCACCAGTGGTGCTGTAAGCAGAACAACTTGTTTGGTTATGGTGATCATTTTAAATGTTTTCAAATGTAGGTTTAAACTTGTTCTTCTTCCAAACCAAACAATGAAATGGCTCTACCTGTAGGACTTGGCGAGTCGGTTGGCTGGGGACTGTTTGTTGGGTGAGGATGAGGAGGAGGAAGGTAGGCGCTGGGTGGTAGCGTAGCCCGGTGTGTCTGAGGCTGAGCCCAAGCGCTGTAGCTTGCTGGGAGAACCAGACCCTCCACCTCCACCTCCACCTCCGGTCAGAGGGGAACTCACACGCTGGGCAGGCAGGGTGGAACTGGAGTAGTAGTGACCTGGGATAAGATGGAACAGGGGTTACAACAAGGTTGAAGAACGTTAGTCCTCTAGATGCTGATCTAAAACCAATTTAGCACTTTCCCTAAGCTGTTGCTAGATCTGTGCCTAAAGGCAATTTCTAACAGAAGCTGAAAGGATTGGATGCCATGTGTAGTACCTTTAATGGTATTAACTCTGTCTCATTTCTCTTTATGTATAATGCTATGTACTGTATAATAATACAATAATTTCTAACAAAAGCTAAAAGGATTGGATGGCATGTGTGGTTCCTGGTCTCTTTAATGACATTATCTCTCTCTCTAAATTCTGTCTATACAATGTTATGTATACAGTACCTTGTATTTATATAATGTACTGGTATTGTAGGTATATTGTATGTATATAATGCAGATATACAGTATACCGATTGTGGGAAGCTGTGCATCAGGCAGATGAAAGGCACTGCCATGGCTCTGAGAGAAGGAGTCTCCTCCACTACCTCCCCCTCCCCCTGCCTGCTGCTGCTGGGCCGCACGACTAGATGTCACCTGGAGGGAGAAAGAGAGAGCGTAAAGAGAGAGAGATTAGAGAGAGTGATAGAGGAGAGAGGAGAAAGAAGAGACAGAGAGGGGAGAGTAAAGAGACAGAGGGAGACAGACAGAGAGAGAGAGAGAGAGAGAGAGAGAGAGAGAGAGAGAGAGAGAGAGAGAGAGAGAGAGAGAGAGAGAGCGCGTGCGGTGGACAGAGAGGGAGAGAGAGAAGGGGGGGTTGTAAAAGACAGGAAATTACTATTATACCTTATCACCACATCACTTCTCTCTACGTCTTCTTAAGGTAACAGATTAAGGTAACAGACTTTTAGAACCTATAACTCTGCCACAGACGATATCCGGTCCAGTTGGATCCCACTATCAGATCATGCATTTTGCACCAAGTCACAGTGAGGCAGCTGATCCTATCCCAACACAACAGACAGAGTTATCTAATGTATTCGTTGAGATCCTCAGAGACAGGAGCACAGCATATGTTTCTACTCCTCTGAGCTCCTTCCCCTTATGCTAATGACAGTCACCATGCATATATCTCTAAAGGTGAACCCCACACACACACACGCTGAGGCTCGCTTGCAGTAGGCCCCCGTTTAACTGTGCACACACACACATACACACACACACACACACACACCTTCCTCAGGCAGCTCCTGGCTCCAGGCTATATTTTCCCTCCCTAATAGGCCAAAGCGTGTCTACTGATTGCAGTGACTCTGTGGTTCCAGGTCTCTCATTGAGCCCAGGCACCACAGGGTAGAATGACATTTTTGCATCTACTTATCCATTTTGAGATTTTGGGGTATTTTGGTCCATTAATATTAGTATTTTCAAAAAGTTAAAATAAAAATGTCAAAAAGCTGATGAAAATGTATATTTCCATTAGTTTATCATACCGTCAACAAAATGTCATGAATTGTAACCACTTTTAAATGGACATACATCCATTTCAAATCTCACTATATTGAATCACACATATGTAAAAGCCAATTTCATAGAACATTTTTACAAATTGGACTATATGTAGTAACTTACTTTGAAGAGATGGTGATTGGGTCCAAATAGGCATTTGATAGTCTTAATTCAGTGTACTTGTCTTTAACTGACATTTCCTGAAAGTCAGACTCATCCCACATGCTAACTAATTTCTCTAAGCTTCAGAAGCATCTGCATCCACCAAATGTTGTGTGGTTATCCTTAAAGGTATTCTCCAGACTCGATATGGTGTCACATCGCTATTCTTTATGACATTTTCTTTTGAAATTAAATGCTCGTACCTTTCTTTAGTATTTTACAGATAGAAAGATGAAAACAAGTATTTATCCACAATCTGCTATGTATAAGTCTGGTTCTAACTTTTGACTTCATCCAGTGTCCAGAAAAATGTATGCACATATTTAATGATATAACACCAAATTATCATATTATTCAGAAACATTTGTATTTTTTTGTATCATTATTTTTGTGTCCACATTCAACTGGTAAAAGTTGATTGTGATATGATTAAGGGGAAACATTTACCTTATTAGGGTGTGGTGCCTGGCCTTAACAGAAGGCCATGATAACTGATTCATCGGACACGGAATGGATTATGCTGTTTAAAACCTGCAGTCATTAGTTCACTAGACTAAAGTCTTAAACCAAACAGTCCCAAATGGCATCCTATTCCCTATTTAGTGAACTACTTTTGACCTAGTGCTCTGATCAAAAGTAATGCACTATATAGGAAATATGGTGCCATTTGGGACACAGAACAATCCTGTGCTTGTCTTGGGGTTTCAGCATTGAGGGAGACACTGCTGTAATGTCAGTGTTCAGATATAGCCTGATCCCTGTGTACCAGGTGACACATTTCCATACGTTAAATATTCATCCGGAGGCCCATAGTGGTATAAATACACTGCAGGAAAACGGCCATCTGAGACAGTGGCTTACATAAACAAATGCACACACACACGCACGCGCACACGCACACACACACACACAAAATGAAAAATAAATAGATAGGCACTACGCTCCACTATTCGTAAGAGATTCACAGTGTGTGTTATAGGTGCTAGATCTCTATGCATTGTTGAAGCAGAAGTACCATTGTAGTATAAATACCTAGCTAGTAGTAGTGTATAAGAGGCTCTACTGTATGTGATGCAGTAGTCTTATATAATCAGTCTATCCTGGTCTGGAGTAGACTATACAGCCAATGCTACTCAGAACATCTCCCCAATCAACCTGACAGACAGGGGAAAACATCACTGGAACACAACGAGACAGAGAGAGAGACAGAGGGAGGACAGGGCAGGGATGGGGGGGATTGGGCGATGGGGAGGACGGTAAAAGAGGACCGCTCATATTGGCACAATTGAAACAGGAAGAAAGAAGACAAGAGAGACAGGCAATGCTGTGTGTGTGTGTGTGTGTGTGTGACAAGATCTCACGGTTTTAACAATTTGACTTAAAAATCAGACGTTTGTCCACATTTCTCCAAACGTCAAATTTCAAAGTTTCTCCAAACGTCAAATTGTGTGTGTGTGTGTACTGATACTGATACACAGAAAAAAATACATTTGCATTTCCTTTCCTCTAGTAATTAGCTACTTTTTCAAAATGTATCCCTATGTATTATTCATAACCATACAGACAGCAAAATAAAACATTTGCCCTCTCAATGCAGGCAGTATCTTTTAATAAAGCTTTGCAGTTGGTAACAAATAGCAGGTGTGTTGTGTGTATGTCTGAGTAGATGAGCACCTGTGTGTGTTTGTGTGTAAATGTTTTGTGTGTGTGTGTGTGTGTGTGTGCGTTTTGTACTGTCAGCTAGCTTGTGAAAAAATGAACATAGGGAATACATGTCTCCTGCAGGCTATAGGATAATTGGAATCCTCTTGGTCAGCAAGAGGAGATGAACACCCATTCACCTCCTTTAACAAATGATTAGAGAAATAACAAACCAAACTGGTATCTCCCCATGCAATTAAACAGTCCACCTTCACTGCTCCCCTCTCCCTTCCACCTAGATCAAATGAACCGTGCTAAATGTATCTGTCTCTTTCCTCTAACTTCTACTAGCCACACACACCTCCCCAGGCCACTATGACCTGTGTAGAGCAGCAGGATAGCCCACACACGATGGTGTGCATGATAAATAGAGAGAGAGAGAGAGAGAGAGAGAGACAGAGAGAGAGAGAGAGAGAGAGAGAGACAGAGAGAGAGAGAGATGAAGGGGAATGGGAAAGAGGAGAGAAAGTTAGAGCCGACTCTTTTAGCTTGTTCCGAGCCAGCAGCTAGCTGAAGACTTTTGACTTGTAGAACGTAACTTTACCCTTCATAAGGTTAAGCTAAGGAGCATTAGAAAAGGTGAAAGCAGTAGATGGTGTGCAGAACAACCAAATCGCACAGTCAAGAGGAGAGCTGGGCAGAGAACCCCCTGCCTGGCTCCCTTCCTCCATCCCTGGGTACAGAGTAAAAACTGCTCAGGACAGTAGTGTTTGTCAAAAAAATATATAAACAAATACCGCAGTAGCATATGAGAGTAACGTTGTCTTGAATGCGACAACTGCTTTACAAGAACAGATTGTGAGTCGATAAACATTAGCATTATCCTCATCATCATGATCATATCTTCTGATCATACCTCCTCATCATCATCGTCATGGTGACCTACCTGGTTGTAGCTGTGCACGGCCCCTCCGACCTGTCCACTGCGCTGTGGGGTTGCCGCTGCAGCGCTGTCGCTAAGGGCAAGGGTCTGGTTGCTATGGTAGCTGGCGGAGTACTGGAGCGAAGCCTCTGGGGTGGAGTTGAGCTGCAAAGAACTCTGGGAAAGAAGAGCTGGGGAGAGAGAGGGAAGGAGAGAGATGCAGCTATTTAGAACAGGCAGTGCCGCGTTTCAGCACTCAGTGATTTAGAAAAAGCATGCATCATTTATCAGGAGAGAGAGAGGAGGAGAGGGAGGATGGGGTGGATAAGGGGTTACATGGGAGGAGGAGAGGGAGGAGGAGGTGGATAAGGGTTACAGGGGAAGAGGAGAGGGAGGAGGAGGTGGATAAGGGTTACAGGGGAAGAGGAGAGGAGATTAGGAGGGGTGGATAAGGGGTTACAGGGGAGGAGAAGAGGGAGGAGGGGTTGGATAATGGAATACAGGGGAGGAGGAGAGGGAGGAGGTGGTGGATAAGGGGTTACAGGGGAGGAGGAGATTAGGAGGGGTGGGTAAGGGGTTACAGGGGAGGAGGAGAGGGAGGAGGTGGTGGATAAGGGGTTAAAGGGGAGGAGGAGAGGGAGGAGGGGGTGGATAAGGGGTTACAGAGGAAGAGGAGAGGGAGGAGAGAAGAAGAGGGAAATAAGGGTAAAGGTGGAAAAAGTGGAAGGCAGAGTATCGAGGGGGTAGAAAGGAGGAAAAGAGAAGGTGACCTCAGAGGAGAGATGAGAGATGAGAGGAGCAAAAAAGGAGAGAGGAGAGGAAGGGGATAGATGAGAGGAGAGGAGCAGAGAAGGAGAGAGGAGAGGAGCAAAGAAGGAGAGAGGAGAGGAGCAGAGGAGCAGAGAAGAAGAGAGGAGAGGAGCAAAGAAGGAGAGAGGAGAGGAGCCGAGAAGGAGAGAGGAGAAGAGCAGAGAAGTAGAGAGGAGAGGAGCGGAGAAAGAGAGAGGAGAGGAGCAGAGAAGGAGAGGAGAGGAGCAGAGAAGGAGAGAGGAGCAAAGAAGGAGAGAGGAGAGGAGAGGAGCAGAGAAGGAGAGAGGAGAGGAGCAGAGCAGAAGAGAGGAGCGGAGAAGGAGAGAGGAGAGGAGCGGAGGAGGGGAGAGGAGTGAAGGAGGTGAAAGGAGAAGAGGGGGATGGGTGAGATATGATAAGAGGGGGATGGGTGAGAGGAGAGGAGAAGAGGAGGAGAGAGGAACGGAGCGGAGGGGAGAGGAGAAGAGGAGGAGAGAGGAGAAGAGGGGGATGGGTGAGAAATTGGTGTGAGGAGAGTAAGCGAGCATGCATTACTCTCTTTAATCAGCTCTCTCTCTCTCACGTTCTCTCTTTCCTTCTGTCATTTATGCTTTGGCGTCTCTCAGCCTAGAATTGTTTAATTTGTGATCTGGGCTGTGTGGAGTGATGTCACTCTCAACTGTGGCATGTTTAAACACACACACACACACACTAGACCTAAGCATGTTTACACTATCAGTCTCCATCAGCATCAGAACGCTAAGCATTCTGGGTCAACACAACACATTCTCTTTGAGAGCAACACTACTGGGACTAGAGGGAACACACACACCCACGCTCCATTTGAGAAGAGCACTGCTGGGTGAAGATGCATACATTCTCCAGAGAGAGGAGAACAATACTGTTGTCCTCTGTCACACACACACACATAGGTGCACACGCACACACACAGGGATACGGGACGGGGTTGGTCTGGGCTTATTTAATGGTAGTTAGGTCCATGACCTGTGCTATATCTCACTGTGCTTAAATATATCATTCACAGGCTTTTCCTACTCCCTAACTCCCTATTGGATAGAAAATACTCTCTCTCCCTCACTCCCCCTCTCTCTCTCATATTGTCCCTCTCGCTCCCTTTGATGTTTACGTCAGCAGAGTACACACACACCATACCACAAACACAGTTTTCAACTGAGCCACTCTGACGTTGTCTGACATTTAGTTGAAAGTTGTGTGTAATCCACCAGAAATGCTCTTAGGACAATAGGCTTTTTACATTTCTCTACATAACCTTCTAGAAGAAAAAGAAACGCACACCTATATAGGCGAGGTGCTGGCTAGCGGAATGGAAAACTTGAAAATAAAGAAGAGTCGCACACTAGGAGCTCAGATACAAAAAAGATTTTATGTCCAAAGTTTCGACAGGCAAACTGTCTTCATCAGGGTATAATCACAGACACTGTGGGGTGACTCGTTTATATAGTGTCAAAGGACACACAGGTGTCTGTAATCATGGCCAAGTGTGGCCTAATATCATTGGTTAATTCTGAAATATTAAAATGGCATACAAAGAACATACAAAAAACAAATGGATAGCATACAATCATAGATTCGATTTAGGCTACATAAGCCTACAAACAATCACAATGGCAAAGTCACAATCACAAGAATGGTTTCAGATCAAAGTCTATGTTGAGACCGAAGGGAGCAAGGGTCTTTAAATTAAAGATCCAGGCAGCCTCTCGTTTTAACAATAAATTATCGAGGTCACCCCCTCTCCTCTCATCGACCACTACCGATGCAGCCTGCGTGAGGACGTCCGACGAGTTGGCCTGCAGGGATGCCACCATCACGTTTGACCAACTGGTGGATTTGTCCATCCGGTTGGATAACCGGCTGGTCACCCGCGGACGTCCAGAGAGGGCTCTGTCCATTCCATCTTCCAGCTCCCCCGCTCCGGTGCCCACGGAGCTGGGAGGGGCTGCTCTTAGGGAGGCTGGAGGAGGGACTAACATGTGCACTATCTGTGGCCGCAGAGGTCACACTGCCGGTCGGTGTCGGGTTGGTTCCTCTGGGAGTCGAGGCAACAGGCAGGGCACTCTGGCGTCACCCCAGGTGAGTCTGCACCGCACTCATCCAGAGTCTTCTGTTGTTCACCTGTTTGTACCTGTTTGTTTTCCTGAGTTCTCCCCGCTTTCCCAGCATAAGGCGCTCGTCAATTCAGGCGCGGCTGGGAATTTTATCGACAGAGCGTTCGCCATTAGTTTGAGAATCCCCATTATTCCTGTGGTTAGACCTTACCCGGTACACGCTCTGGATAGTCGACCATTAGGGTCCGGGCTAATCAGGGAGGCCACCATCTCCTTGGCCATGGTGACGCAGGGAGGTCACCAGGAGAAAATACGTCTCTTTCTTATTGACTCTCCTGCATTTCCCGTGGTACTAGGTCTTCCCTGGTTGGTTCATCATGACCCCATCATTTCATGGCAACAGAAGGCTCTTAAGGGGTGGTCGCGAGAGTGCTCGGGGAGGTGTTTAGGAGTTTCCATTGGTGCTACCACGGTGGAAAGTCCAGACCAGATCTCCACCGTGCACATCCCTCCCTCCTTCTGTAAGAAGAAGGCGACTCAATTACCACCTCATCGACGGGGGGATTGTGCGATAAATCTCCAGGTAGACGCTGCACTTCCTAGGAGTCACGTGTATCCCCTGTCGCAAGCGGAGACAGCGGCTATGGAGACATATGTCTCTGAATCCCTGCGCCAGGGGTACATTCGGTCCTCCATTTCACCTGTCTCCTCGAGTTTCTTTTTTGTGAAAAAGAGGGATGGGGGTTTGCGCCCGTGCATTGACTATCGAGGTCTTAATAAAATCACAGTGAGGTACAGTTACCCGCAACCTCTTATTTCTACCGCGACAGAGTCCATGCATGGGGCGCGCTTTTTCACGAAATTGGATCTCAGGAGCGCGTACAATCTGGTGCGTATCCGGGAGGGAGACGAGTGGAAGACGGCGTTTAGTACCACCTCAGGCCACTATGAGAACCTTGTCATGCCGTACGGGTTAATGAATGCTCCATCAGTCTGCCAATCCTTCGTAGACGAGATTTTCAGTGACCTGCACGGGCAGGGTGTAGTGGTGTATATTGATAACATTTTGATATACTCTGCTACACGCTCCGAGCATGTGTCTTTGGTGCGCAAGGTGCTGGGCAGACTGTTGTAGCATGACCTGTACGTTAAGGCGGAGAAATGCATGTTCTTTCAGCAGTCCGTCTCCTTCCTAGGGTATCGCATTTCCACATCAGGGGTGGAGATGGAGAATGACCGCCAATCAGCCGTGCTAAATTGGCCGACTCCTACCACGGTAAAAGAGGTGTAGCAGTTTTTAGGGTTTGCCAATTACTACCGGAGATTTATCCGGGGTTTTGGCCAGGTGGCTGCTCCCATTTACCTCACTGTTGAAGGGGGGGTCCTGTGCGTCTGCAGTGGTCAGCTGAGGCGGACAGGGCTTTTGATCAACTAAAGGCTCTGTTTACTTCGGCTCCCGTGCTGGCCCATCCGGATCCCTCCTTGGCGTTCATAGTAGAGGTGGACGCGTCCGAGGCTGGGATAGGAGCCGTGCTATCTCAGAGCTCGGGCACGCCACCGAAGCTTCGCCCCTGTGCGTTTTTCTCTAAGAAGCTCAGCCCAGCGGAGAGGAACTATGATGTGGGGGACCGGGAGTTGTTGGCTGTGGTTAAAGCTCTGAAGGCGTGGATACATTGGCTTGAGGGGGCTAAACACCCTTTTCTCATCTGGACTGACCACCGCAACCTGGTGTACATCCGAGCAGCGAGGAGACTGAATCCTCGTCAGGCAAGGTGGGCCATGTTCTTTACTCGTTTTGTGTTTACCCTGTCTTACAAACCAGGGTCCCAAAATAGGAAGGCAGACGCACTGTCCCGACTGTACGACACAGAGGAGCGGCCCATGGATCAGACTCCCATTATCCCAGCCTCCTGTCTGGTAGCACCGGTCGTGTGGGAGCTGGACGCGGACATTGAGCAGGCATTGCGCACTGAGCCCGCCCCTCTCCAGTGTCCGGTCGGGCGTCAGTACGTTCCGCTTGCTGTCCGTGACCAGTTGATAAATTGGGTCCACACGTCACCCTCCTCTGGTCATCCGGGGATCGGTCGGACGGTGCGTTGTCTGACTGGGAAGTACTGTGGCCCACCTTGGAAAAGGGGTTTATGTTTCATCCTTTCAGTGTGCGCTCAGTGTAAGGCTCCGAGACACCTACCCAAAGGTAAATTACATCCCTTACCCGTTCCACAATGGCCCTGGTCGCACCTGTCGGTGGATTTTCTAACGGATCTTCCACTTTCACAGGGAAACACTACAATCCTGGTCGTTGTGGACCGTTTCTCTAAGTCCTGTCGTCTCCTCCCTCTGCCCGGTCTCCCTACGGCCCTACAAACTGTGGAGGCCTTATTTACACACTACGGGGTACCAGAAGATATAGTGTCTGATCGGGGTCCCCAGTTCACTTCGAGAGTCTGGAGGGCGTTTATGGAGCGTCTGGGGGTCTCGATCAGCATTACCTCGGGTTCGGGTTTCCACCCCGAGAGTAACGGGCAGGTGGAGAGACCAAGAAGTGGGCAAGTTCCTGCGGTCCTACTGCCAGGACCGGCCGGGAGAGTGGGCAGCGTTCGTGCCCTGGGCAGAGATGGCACTGAACTCACTCCGACACACATCCACTAACCTCTCCCCCATTCAGTGTGTATTGTGGTATCAGCCGGTTCTGGCACCATGGCAGCAGAGTCAAACCGAGGCTCCTGCGGTGGATGATTGGTTCAGGCGCGCTGAGGAGACATGGAAAGCTGCCCATGATCACCTCCAGCAGCCAAGCTGCGCCAAAAAGACCAGCGTGGACCGTCACCGCAGTGAGACCCCGGTGTTCGCACCAGAGGACAGGGTCTGGCTCTCGACCCGAAACCTGCCCCTCCGCCTGCCCTGCCGGAAGCTGGGTCCGCGGTTTGTGGGGCCATTTAAAGTCCTGAGGAGAGTGAATGAGGTGTGTTACAGGTTACAGCTTCCTCCCGATTACCATATTAACCCCTCATTCCATGTGTCTCTCCTCAGGCCAGTGGTGGTTGGTCCGCTCCAGGAATCTGAGGTGCGGGAGGTTCCCCCAACCCCTCTGGACATCGAGGGGGCCCCGGCGTACTCCGTTCGTTCCATCCTGGATTCGAGGCGTCGGGCGAGGGCCTTCAGTACCTCGTGGAGTGGGAGGGGTACGGTCTGGAGGAGAGGTGCTGGGTCCCGGTGGCTGATGTGTTGGACCCTGAACTGCTGCGGGATTTCCACCGTCGCCGACTGGATCGCCCTGCTCCTCGCCCTTCCGGGTCGGCCCCGAGGCCGCTGTTGGCGCACCGCTGGAGCAGCGCTTTCAGGGGGTACTGTCACGACTTCCACCGAAGTCGCCTCCTCTCCTTTTTCGAGCGGCGTTCGGCGGTCGACGTCACCGGCTTTCTAGCCATCGCCGCTCAGTTATATTATTGTTCCTTTGCTTTTGTCTTGTTCACCTCGCACCTGGTTTGTATTCCAGTGATTGCGGCATGTATTTATTCCTGTGAATTATGTCATGTCGTTGTGTGGAATTATTCATTGTTACATGTGTGTGTAGAACCAGGCTCGTTTTTCCGGGTAACGTTTGTTCACCCGTATTTGTATTTTGTTTCTTTTGTTGGTTTGTGTTTAGTCGTAGCACTAGACACTTTATTGTAGTGGCCTAGGATAGTTGACGCATTGTTGCGTTCCTTCCTTTTGTTTTCTTATGCCATTAAAGTGTGCGCCTTTACGACACCTTCCGCTCTCCTGCACCTGATTTCACCCCAGTAGCGCACACCGTGACAGTTGGACATAAAATCTTTTTTTGCATCTGAGCTCCTAGAGTGTGCGGCTCTTCTTTATTTTCAAGTTCTACATAACCTTCAACAGGAAATTCCAGCCTTTAGCCACCATCTCTACCACCTCTGGAACAAAAAATGTAGGACCAGATAAACAAAAGGGGGGGCCATCTAGAACCTAAAAGGGTTCTTCGGCTGTCCCCATAGCAAAACCCTTTGAAAAACCTTATTTGGTCCAAGGTAGAAACCTTTTGGGTTCCATGTGGAACCTTTCACATAAAGGGTTCTACATTAAATCCAAAAGGGTTTTACCTGGAGCCAAAAAGGGTTCTCCTATGGCAAGGATGGGCATCTTTGATGGGGGTGGGGGCCACAAAATATCTGACCTCATCATGAGGGATCGCCGTTTCACGCAGGTCTGCACCCACATGTGTAGACCCCCAACACATTGCAAGATTTGTTTTTTTGCATCCCCCTCTTGACAGCGGAGAGACATTTTATTTTTGTTTTAGAGGTAATTTGGTGCATTTCTACACCTTTTGCAATGGGGCGGAGTGTTATAACTAATTTCATGCAATTCTACAAATTCTTCCATAGGGTGGAGAGAAATGTTTGCCATTTTAATATGATATCTGTGTCAGACTGACTAACAAAATTACGCGGCCGGTAATTCAACCATGATAACAAGTTTAGATAGCTGGCCGCCAGACTAATTTACCAATCTAAAAAATGTTTAGCTGACATGGGCCAATTGGCTGACTATCAGTGACTGGCATAACAAGAGAAAAACTGATGTTGCACTGTCAAGGATCTCATCGAGCAGGTAGGCAGAGTCAGGCGCAAGACAACAGAGATGAGTATTCACGTAATATTTTACTCAAAAATCTAAACTACTAAAATTGGTAGTACAAACACAAGCTCACATAACAAAGAACCTCTAACATAGAATATGAAAAGTAGATTGGCGGTAGCTAGAAGACCGGTGACGTCGATCGCCGAACGAACAAGGAGAGGGACCGACCTCGGCGGAAGTCGTGACATGCACAAACAAATGTCAAACTTGCACCTTGTGTATTCTACTATTGCAACAGTTAGACCTCAACTGAGCACAAAAAAATAAGTTGATCCGAGGGCCTTCAAAAGGGTGCAGTTGTCCTTCCCTGTCCTATGGGGACAGCCGAAGAACCCTTTTTTCTAAAGCTGTGTTTGAATGTTCATACTAACCGCACTGACGGTACTATTTATGACGTAAATTGAGTATGTAGTATGCTTATTGGTCATAGTATGGATATAGTTAGTATGCCAAATGTTCCCGGATTTCGTACTATATTCGGCAAAATTCGAAGTATTTTCGTGCTTTTGGGGCCCATAATGCAAATCTTCAGAAAATGGGTGTGGCTTCACAACAATTTCAGATTTGAAGAAAAAGTCAGACAAGAGCGGATAACAAATGTAAGTACAAAAAATACATATTCATTAATTTAACAAATTATGACAAATGTTGAAAAAATGTTGAGTAATGTAATAAAACATTTATGACTTTTCAAATAAGTTACGTTACACGTTGTGTTGCCTGACAATTTGTTAGGTATGCTAGCCTTAGGAACCGCAAAGCATATCATTACAGCAGTTGCTTGTATGTACCGGCTAATGTTATGTTAGTATGGGTATTCGAATACAGCTTAAGTGTGTACACTTGGTTCTCTGTGTTTTGGTTTAAGTGTCATCTTTTTAGAAGCACTACCTCTCTACAGTTAAACCCTCCATGTTCTCTCGTTTTGCTGTAAGCCTGGGAATCCAAACAGCCCTTCACCCCCTGAACTCCCTTATGATGCCAACAAACACATCAATATGTTTTTGGCTAAAATGAGAGAGAGGACTGTTCTATCGTTAATCTGTCTCTGTGTAGTCTGGGATTAAAACTATCTGCAGTAGAGTTTCACAGCAACCTCCTCTCGTCTCCTCCACCCATCTCCTCTCCTACTCTACGTTCCTATGAATTATTAAACAAACGCCACTTTGTGCTTCACAGCGAGAGGGGGAATGTCACGCACACACACGCACGCACGCACGCACACACACACACACACACACACACACACACACACACACACACACACACACACACACACACACACACACACACACACACACACACACACACACACACACACACACACACACACACACACACACACACACCAAGCCTGTATATGCTGTTTTGTATATGGGCTTTTTGTATAATACAATGTTGTCTGCTTCTGAACTGACAGAGGAAAATCCAAACCAAGGGTGTTCTGTTCTTTCCAACTAAATAGTCCCCTCGGTTCTCAGTGGAATGACTGTCATTTTGAGGACTATTAGGAGAGGTACACTACATTTAGATACCACTCTCCTTCTATCAGAAGGAAAAGCCTGTGTGTGCATCAGTTTGGTTTGGGTTTCTTTCATAAAATATCCTTTCTGAAATGGGTTTTTAGTAAATACAAACTGATGGCTAAACCTCTTTGGGGTAGCATTGATGACAGAGAGATGGAAATGTCTTACAGATTTGATTGTGTTATTTCTTCCGTGTCCCTAAATGAGCTCTTAGAGGGAAGTTGCACTAGAGGAAACATATCAAGACTTAGGAAGAGACTAAAGAAAGAGTAGGACCGTTACACACACACACACAAACACACCCATATTAAAATAAGAGCTGTCCTTACGTTCTCCTGTGTTGTATTGATGAGGGTCCAGTATTCCAGACTCCTGCAGGGATCTGATGCAGGAGTCGACCAGCTCCAGTCCTGTGGTCAGCTCATCCTCTATGTCCTTCTGGCCATCAGCTGGACAGGAAACAGGAAACAGGGGGAACAGGTTAGTCTGGGTCACAGTGATGACACAACCTCCATAAAGTGTGTGTATTTTCAATGTCACACAAATTTGATGACATCCATGTTTGTGATATCTGGTTGTATTCTTAGGAAATATGCAAAATAAAATATTATACAGTGATTATCAATAGAAACGGCTAATAAAAAGTAAAGTATTTGACGTTCAGCCTACCTTGGGTGTTCCAGCGAAACTGTTCATCTGCCGAACTGCAAGAAAACAGTTGAGGTTAAGAAAGATAACTCATAATATAGAGTGTATTATACAGTAATATACTGTAACCTCATGGTTCATTGTTGTTATCAAATATTCAAACTATTTACTGTAGACAGCTGAGGTAAAAAAAAACTAACAAGCTGTAATAGCGGTGGTCAGAGATTCAGCACCATTGAAGTTGACATCGACTGAATAGGAATTCTGAAGTTCAGCACCAACAGAACAGAGGACAGCGGCCGTCCGGACTACAGCCACTCGCCACCGGGAGACCACAGCAAGGCCTTACCAGGAAGGAAGTCAGAAGTTTACACAAACCTATAAGTGGAAGGCTCCCCAAGACCTCTGCTTGCGATCCTGAATCAGCCATATTGACTTTTTCAAACCTTATAATTGTCAATAATAGGGAATAAACTGCAAGTAAACAAAAATATAACTTTCCATTGTTTCTGTGAAATCTCTGCCACGTCCTCTTTACTTTTCTGGATCTGGGATAGACCGCGCTAAGAGGCTAAGGTTGCTCTGTTAGCTAGCTCCCTAGGACAATCAATGAGAGCCAGTAACAGACATTTCCTCTTGAGAGAACAAAGCTGAGTACATTATAGCCAGTCAGACCGGAAAGAAGCAACAAGATGCTCATTGTGTGATCAATGTTAGAGCAACATGACACACAAAGAAACACACAAACATAGTCGCAGCATTTGTAGATATTTGTAGAAATAGTATCTCTCTCATACAGAACCTTTACAATACTGTTTTTGTATATTCTTTCCAATGAGTCTAGTAATTCTCTTTTTGATTTCTTATGATTTGGTTGGGTCTAATGGTGTTGCTGTCCTGGGGCTCTGTGGGGTCAGTTTGTGTTTGTGAACAGAGCTCCAGGACCAGTTTGCTTAGGGGACTCTTCTCCAGGTTCATATTGTCACGACTTCCGCCGAAGTTGGTCCCTCTCCTTGTTCGGGCAGCGTTCGGCGGTCGACGTCACCGGTCTTCTAGCCGCCACCGATCCATCTTTCATTTTTCATTGGTTTTGTCTTAATTTTTTACATGTTCCTTATTTAATCCTCTGTTTCCCCCATGTTTTTGTGCGTGATTATTCGTTGTAATCTTGGTCTGTTGTTTCGTGTGATTGTATATCACTACGTGTACTGCATTCTTGTTGAGTAAAGTTTATGAATACTCATCTTTGTTGTCCTGAGCCTGACTCCACTGTGCCTGCATCATCGAGACCCATTACACACATCTCTGCTTTGTTATGGAATGTTTGGGAATTACTTCCTTTTAGGTGGTTGTAGAATTTAACGGCTCTTTTCTGGATTTTGATCATTATCGGGTATCGGCCTAATTCTGCTCTGCATGCATTATTTGGTGTTTTTTGTTGTACACTGAGGATATTTTTGCAGAATTCTGCATGCAGTGTCAGTTTGGTGTTTGTCCCATTTTGTGAATTCTTGGTTGGTGAGTGGACCCCAGACCTCAAAACCATAAAGGGCAATGGGTTCTATAACTGATTCAAGTATTTTAACCAGATCCTAATTGGTATGTCAAATGCTATGTTATTTTTGATGGCGTAGAAGGCCCTTCTTGCCTTGTCTCTCAGATTGTTCACAGCTTTGTGGAAGTTACCTGTGGCGCTGATGTTTAGGACGAGGTATGTATAATTTTTTGTGATATCTCTCTCTCTCTCAGAAACACTATAGCAGGCTATGCAGAAACACACAATGAGTATGTGTGTGCATCTTTCTGTGCTTGTGTCTGTGCATTTGTGTGCGTGTTTTTAATGAGCCCCAGGAGAACAGGGATCACTGGGTCAAGAGGAGCTCCCCTCTTGATCCTGGTGATAACATAGACCACAGCAGTGTGTGTGTGTGTGTGTATGTGTGCACCCAGGCCTTGCCCCTAATTGCACTGCAGTAGAGCTTCCAGTGTAAAATAGATGGAGGACATTACAGAGGGAGAGGGAGATAGAGAGAGGGGGGAAGGGGAGAAAGAGGGCTGGAGAAGTTAAGTATTGTTTTTGAGTGCAGGACTGGGGCTGTTGCGGTGACCGTATTACCGTCACACTTGCGGTCACGAGTCATGAAGGCACGGTAATAAGGACTCTCCAAGCTCTGATGCTGCTGATGGTCATTAGTAGCCTACCAAACATGCTAACTGCCTGGTACTCAGCACTCTATTGTCCCTCTAATCACTCTGACATCAATGAAATGTGTTAAAAAATCGAATAAAACATTTCTATAGGTTATGCAATTGCGGGAGAAAACAGAGTGATGGCCACTAATAAAAGAGGAGGATCCCATCAGCTTTCTATAGGCTAGGCCTACTATATTTACTTCTCAACTTTCCTAATATTAAGCACATTGGTTTTACTTACAACAGGAGTATAGCCTACCTGGCTGGCATGAAAATAAACCAGGGGAAAAGCTTTCTCCGTTCGCTATTAAGTGCATAGATTACATGTATTTTTTCCCCTGTGTAATACGGTGGGTGTAGCTGGTGTAGGTAGTCAGGCGCAGGAGAGCAGAGATGAGTGTACTAAGTAACTTTACTTTAGGCAAAAGTACAAAATACACATACGAAATACCGACTGAACAAGGCACGGGTGAAAACATAACAAATCCAAAACAAACAATTCCCCACAAAGACAGGGTTAAATAGAGTTAAATAGACAACAGTAATGGGGAAAATGAAAACCAGGTGTTTGGAAAAACAAGACAAAACAAATGGAAAATGAAAAATGGATCGGGCGATGGCTAGAAGACCGGTGACGTCGACCGCCGAACGCCGCACTGAACAAGGAGAGGAACCGACTTCGGCGGAAGTCGTGATACCTTGCCCCTGTTTTGAGACAGGTGCATAATAATCGTCCATTCTAAATCCAAACAAATGTCACACATATATTATTTAGTATATGTAAAGACAAGATTAAATCAAGAACATTCTGATGGGTGACGATATTAGCCTATCACTTGTGAATGATGCCCAGCATAAGAAACAATGCCTTTTTCCCCCAACTTTTTCGAATCATAGTCACAAGTTTCAAGTTTGGAGAAGATCATTTTCACCATAAAAATGCACCTTTATAATAAAAGCATTACATGCATAATTGCATTTGCAGTCACTTTTGATAATGGTGTTTTCCACTAATGGAACATTAGCGCTTATAGCCAACTACCATGTTCGCACTGCTGCGATTATAACGTGAAGAAATAGCCGAATAGTTTATGCTAGTGGTTGTATTAATTTGGGATCTATCGCATCCCATAACTGTCCCAGACTATGTTTGGAATATTTATTTCTTGCACATAATAGAATAGGTTGACAGAGTAGATTGACATAGACTAGTTATTCCAATATCTTCAATATGCACCTCGGAATTGGATAAGGATGTGTGCAGTTGCATCCCCGATGTGTCTGTCTTCACTTGTAGCCTGTGAGAAAGACCAGATCACATGATGGAGAGCCATGTGAGTGAGAAGCGCTTTGGATTGTGGAGCACACTCAGGGAGAAGGGCACAACGCAGCACTTCGAGCCGCAAAAGGAATAGATTTTTTTAAGGGGCATTACGGCCACAAAGGGGATGCCTCCGTGAAATTTAAGGCATTATCAAGTGCTTGTCAAATTGTAAATGAGAGACTATTGGAGTGTGTACAGCCTGCACAAAACACAAAGCAAATAACTCATGCCTTTCAAATAAAATCATCATTAGTCTCATCATGCATCCTTTGTAGAACAACTGAAGTTACATTAATAACTCTGAATTAAGCATTTAGGAGGACCTATTTCTTTGTTAAAGCCCGAAATAAACAGGGTTAGGTTACAACTCTTTCTAGTCTTCCTGAGTGCTTGTGATGAAGAACAGATACGTGAAAATTATACAAAGGTGCATTGTGCTCTCATACAACAGACATCAAGATTTACATGCCGCCAAATATCTGCTTCTAGTTCATTTACTGCTTGCTTATACAAAAATACTAATACAACCTAGAATACTAAATCCTTTTCTTAAATAAACTGGAGATTGGGTCTCCCTGGCACCAACAGACAGGCACACAGACACTAATCATGGAATGGAATGTTGTCTTATCACCAAGCCATCGTAAATCTACTGTCAACGTTAAATCTCAGAGGCTTCTCTCTTTTCACACAGACACATGAGAGTTCTAAGAACCCTATTACATTGCCTCTAAGAAAAACAGACAGTGTGAGTACTTGTAATTCTACGACACTATGCTGTGTTGTATGCCTCTTGAGTAAATCTGAGCTGAAAAAACATTTCAGGCTATTCTGTTAAGACAACTGGAGTTTATGCACACCTTGTAATCAAAATTTGAATCTTAATTGGTGCGTTTCAAATTGTCCTTTTTGTGAGGCGCAACCGGGGAAATAGTTCTGTACGATGGTGAGTGGTGGGTTGATAAACCAGGTGGATCCTCCATCATCGTTTAAATCTCCAGTTTGGCCACATTTTGGCTTTCCACTACAAGCCGATTGACAGAGTTGTGGATAAAACGTTAAAAGGATGTCACCACTGCTCAACGAGAAGAGCCTATGCAGCTGCCAACATCGACACATTTACACCGAAATCACCCAAGTATTCTGACCACCGGAGCAAGATGGAAACACAAAGAAACAAGAATACAACCTTGTCTCCCATCTGCATTCAAGCAGCCCTTCGCAGCTGATTCTAACCGGGCCAAAGAAATGACAACAGCGATAGGTTTTTGTAGCTGCGGATATGCGCCCACTCTTGGTGGTTGAGAATAGGAGTTTCAGCACGTCGTAAAAGTGCTTGAGCCACATTAAGAACTTCCCTCTAACACCCATTTCAGCAAACAGATAGTACCTGCTGTATATAAGTAAGCCAAAGCTGAAGTTGTCAATTAATTGGTCATTGCACCCTGTGTTGCGCTTACTACAGATGAATGGAGCTCCGGGGCTACAGAGAGCTACTTAACAGTGATAGCCCATCACGAGAAGTACCGTGCTAAAGACATGCCCCTTTTATGAGAGTCGCACAAGTGTGCATCATTTTCTTTGTGTAACCAAACATTATAACATAGGCCTATTCAATGACTGAGTCATGTTAACATATTGATTTTGCACTCATATTGCACTATGTGTTTTCACAATCAGGAATACCAGCACTTTGTATTTTCTTAAATGAACAATAATGAACTACAGTAACTGTTGGCATTTCATTTTCCCACTGTACCGAAACTGAACTGAACCGTGACCCCAAAACTACAGTACAAACCGTGGGTTTGGTGAACTGTTACAGCCCTAAAGCTTTGGTTTAGTTTCCCTGGGACTGTGGCACAAATCCCATTCATGTCATGGAACCTATATTAGCATTTTCATGTTCAACTCATCTAAAAGTGACTCTGCTGAGCTTCACAATACATTTTAGATACATTCAGATGATTTGGAAATGATGTGCAAAAAATGCTAACATTGGTTCCATGCCTTAAATCTGATTTGTGCCACAAATGCTAAACTTTAGCATGTGGAAACACTGTAATTTGAGTGAAATATCCATCTAAGGTAAGGGTTAAGGTTTGGGATAGGGTTACAACAGAAACAAATGAATCAACGGTTAAGTTTAGGCGTTAACTCCCGAATGGTTAAGGTAAGGGTTAGGGTTTAGAATAGGGTTAAAAGAAACAAACAAAAAATGTGTGCCTACCACTGGGATTAAACACACAACCCTCGGAACCAGAGCTCGCGGTTTATGCCCATCCGCCATCCCCGTCCAAAATGCCTTAGCAAGCCGCAAGTCTACTTGATGGTTATAGCGCTCACCGTTACCCCTAGAGGCAAGATTTGAATAAATCTCCCGACATCCTGGGGACCTGGACAAACGTCACATTGTATCAAATATCACATTGTATCTTGAGTGACCTGGCTGGAATATCGACCTTGGTGTCCATAGGTTATGGCACACTGCACACTGTAGCTGTGAGTGAATGAGTGTTCTTACACAGTTAGATAACAAATGTGTGTGTGACAACATTGTTCGAGAAGGGGTTAACTGCGGGTCAACACATTCATAAACTTTGAGTAATCCCGGGTTCGACAGCATTACTGGACCTACCACACACTGGTTGGACCATCCTAGCTGGAAACCCAGTGGGAATAACCAGCTGTGTTAGTCCCTATAATCTGTGTTAATCCTAGTCTGTGTACAGCAGAGCAGCTTAATTCCCCCAATCCCACTAAAGTACCAAATTACCATCTCTGTTAATCTCAATGAAACCCTGACATAGAATTCTAGATTGGAGAGTGTCCACTCCTAATTCCACTGCCACAGTACGAGGCTAGTGTGTGTTTAATATTATTATTTGTAGTTATACTTACTCATGAAGCAGTATTTTACATTTTACCACCGTAACATTTCATATTCTCATCATGGCCAAAATGTTATGGGGTGGACATTATGCCACATAATCTCTCCATGGTGTATTATGCATTGTGGTGTTCTTTCATTATCTGTATCTGCGCAGAGGGAAGCATCATATCAGAGTAAAGATAATAGCAGGGTCATTTTAGCTGGAGGTAACAGATGTTTTAGCACCAATGCGGGGAAACTAACAGGTGTGTTTTAAAATGTAATTATCAGCAGTAACACCCAAGCACACACATTCATATGCACTCACACACACACACAAACAGTCTTATATAACTAACCTTGTGGGGACACACAATTCAGTCCCATTCAAAATCCTATTTTCCCTAACCCTTATACACACACACACACACACACACAAAATCAACTACCATAATTAAAAGCTCTCTCTCTCTCTCCACCCAGGAGTTTTCACATTGTTTTGATTTTGACATTTTCATTCACATTGTCTCGCCCCTTCACTGCGCTCAAGCCCAAACACTCTGCTTATTGACAGGCTGTCATTACCGTGACGAACTGGAACAGTGTTGCTGTGACAACAATCAGTGTGCAGATAGATGTGTATTAATGGGAGTCCAGCTTTCACACAGTTTGATTCATACCATCAATAGCAGGCCAAGTTTAGCAGGCCAGATGGGCATTACTTCTATGTAAAGCCTAAATTACATCTAATAACTTGATATAACACGCCTTATGCATAGCCACGGGAAGTATGGGTGCTGAAGGCGCTGCAGCACCCCCTGAAAATATATATATTTTTTAAATCACTAAAGTAGTTCACTGGGCCTTTACTAGTCCTGACAGTCGAGTGTTGAATTGCATTTATAGCCTATCATCCAAAACCGCAATGCATGTTTTGGGTTGCTTGTGGCGTTCCGGTTGGTATGGTGGCATCGGCTCTGGGTCACCACCGATGGAACCGTGGGTACCTAGCCAGCTCGTCGGGCTTCCACGCCCTAGCTGGTTGGAGATGTTTCCTTGCACCGGCTGGCTCGGATGGCGCCCATCCCACGTCGGGCCTCAGCCGGATCGTCAGTTCTTGTTCGCCCAGCCAGGTCCAGGAGTTTTTTTGTTTTTGTTTTATGTTTTGTCTGTGATATCGGGGTCGATTCCGCCGCCGATGGAACCAGGGTTGCCTAAGCCAGCCCGTCGGGCTTCCACTCCCTGGCTGTCTCGAGAGGTTTCCTTGCCTCGGTTGGCTTGGCGGCTTCCCATCCCACCCCACGTCACTCTCCACCAGATCATTGGGCTCCCTCTCTGCAGTGGGATCGACAGGCGTCTTGCCTCAGCCGGCTCGCCAGGCTCTCACGCTCCTGCCGGTTCGTCGGGCTTCCACGCCCCAACCGGCTTGCCCAGCGCCCATGTCTCGGCCGGTTCGCCCAGGTGGGGCGAGAGGGGGGGGGGTAATGTCACGTCAGCTCCCGCTCCGGGGTTCGAGGGCGTCAGGTTCCCCTGCATCACGTCTCCCTCGCTGCAGCGGGATCGACAGGGGTCTTGCCTCAGCCGGATTGTCTGGCTTACATGCCTCAGCCGACTCGCCAGGCTCCCACGCCCCAACCGGCTTGCCCAGCTCCCATGTCTCGGCCGATCCGCCCAGGTGGGACGCTGGGTAGCGCCCCAAGAGGGGGAGGGGTACTGTCACGTTTGCTTCCGCTCGGCGCTTGAGGGTGCCAGGTTGCCCTACATCACGCACTCCTTCCATTCATTACACACACCTGCTTTCCCTCGTCACGCGCATCAGCGTTATTGGACTCACCTGGACTCACTTATCACCTGTTTATTTCCTGCCCTATATTTGTCAGTTCCCTAGCTCTGTTCCCCGCTGCTGCATTAATTGTTTTTGTCTGTGTTATTAGTTTGCTGACGCTGTTCCTGTCTTGTGCCATGTCCGTTCTTTATTAAATTAAATGTTTTACTCCCCGTACCTGCTTCGTCTCTCCAGCGTCATCCCATGTGACCGCTTGGGGGTTGTGCAATTGGCACATAATGCAAAAGCACGTTTTTACAAAAGCCTCAAACAAAACCAAATTATTGCAATATAGCCTATTATTTTTTCATAAGAATATCAACAAATAATTTCTCAAAATTGGTTATTGTAGCAATGATGGCATCTACCTGGCTATAAACTAGATGATGCCAATTGAGGCAAAACTTGCGCGTTCTCGATGGACATTACTGCATCCAAACGCATGTGTCATGTCTGCTTCCAACTCACACTCTCAAACACGTAGATCCCCCTGAACGCAGCTCACTTTCCAGCCCACTTTCTAGCTCACAAACACATAGATCCCCTGAACGCAGCTCACTCTCCAGATCCCAATCACCTGAATTCTGATCACTTGTTCACACACCTGTAGGTCATTTACACACACTATTTAGTTCAGTTTATTGCACCCCATCATTGTGAGGTATTGTTTGTTTTTGTCCACATTCTATTCAGAGCGCTGTTTATTTCCATATTTGTCCTCCTGTGTATCGTAGTTTTTGGACATCCTCACTAACAACGTTTTTTGCCTATTCCCTTCCTGTATTTTTGCCTATCAGATTTCCTGTCATCAGCCTCATGCCTGATCTCCAGGACTACGTCATTAGCCTTCCCCCCTGCCTGTACTGTTCCCTGTTTGGACTTCCTGTGAATGCACTCCCTTCTGCCTGTCCCTGACCCAGCTACCTGCCTCCTCCTGTGGTCCTTTCCTAATAAACATCTGCTGCGCCCTGCGCTTGAAACCAGCGTCTGTCTCCCATCGTATTTATTACAGCATGCATGTGTTGGACCGTTGCTTTGTCGATGGCACAGTAATGGCCAGCTCTAGATCTTTAAGTTTCTTAAGTTTCTCTTAATAAAAAAAATAAATAAGTTTCTTAATAAAAAAAATTGACTGTAAAAGTAGCCTTTATGGCCTGTGACTTTTTATGGTGGCCATGGGCATGGCTTCTCTTTGTATGACGGCCATGGGCATAACTTATTCACTTTTATGATGGCCATGGGATTGGCTTCTCTTTTTATGATGGGCATGGGCAGGGCTTCTCTTTTTAAGAAGGCCATGGGTATGGCTTCTCTTTTTATGATGGCCATGGGAATGGCTTCTCTTTTCATGATGGCCATGGGCATGGCTTCTCTTTTCATGATGGCCATGGGCATGGCTTCTCTTTTTGTGTGGCATCGCTGCAATGCAAATAACTTCTTTTTTTTTATTCCCAAAGGTTAACGGTGGCCGAACACAGAATTCTGGGAACCAAATGAGTCAAATATGCCCCTCTGATGGGAAAGTGCTTGCCCCGGCCGCCCGCCCGCCAACAACTATTTCTTCACACATTTTCTTAAAAAAGAAAAAATATTCACAAATGTGGTGCACTAGTCCTGTATTAGCGGATCTATATACCCGTCTGTAGCGCAGGCAAAACATGTTTTACTTGATGGCCCTGTTGATTGTAATAAGTGTATATGTGTGTGTGTGTGTGTGTGTGTGTGTGTGCGCGCGCACGTGCGTGATTACTCGTGACAGCCCTAGCTGGTGTGAACAGCCTATTTAATGAGCGCTATCTTTAAAGGAGAACCAGCTAGGAGAATATAAAGGCATTTTGAGAGTAATATTTCCATGTGGATGACCAATAACTTATTCACTGTGACCAGCGAGCTGCTTTTTTTGCGACTGGGGAGATATCTGTGTATCTCTAGGACTACATCGCCAGAAGTTCCTTTCCGTTCTGTGGACCAGAAGTTGTTGAAGGACTAGAATACAGAAGGTCCTGTCTGTTCTGTGGACCAGAGGTTGTTGAAGGACTAGAATACAGAAGATCCTGCATAGGGCTGTGGCGGTCACAAAATCTTGTCAGCCGGTGATTGTCAAGCAAATAATTGTTGGTCTCACGGTAATTGACCGTTAATTAACATAAACACATTTATCATCTCCTGGCTTCCACACATAACCTACAAGCCATTTTAAAAAGTCAAATAAATCCATGTAATATAGCCTACACCTTCACAATAAATCCATTATATTTTAGACAGGTTAAAAGAAGCATGATATGAAGAAAATGTAGTCTACTTCAGAAGAAAAGAATAGCATCCTTATGTTAGCTCCTGATGTGGCTAAATGGCTGTGGGCTACACTATTTCATTTAACAGACAAGATTTGCTCATATTTCCGTGGTATTATTTTATATTATTTTATAGTATGAAGAACACACTTGAACAAAGCTGAATAAAATAGACATATCTTCTCCAAGCGATTTGAGGGAGGTGGCACATGCGGCTATTCTGTGTTCAATGGTTAACTCTACACCATTGGGTGATTGTTAACGTTCCATTACTGCAGTAATTCAACTGTAAAGTTCAATTGTTTTGAGGAAATATAAAAGTCTCTCCTTTGATTAGAATATTTCCACCACAATAGGCATAGCCAATGTTTTTTACAGTATGTATTCATTCGGGTTCACAGTGTGTACCGAAGCGAGGTCCCTGTACCGAACGGTTCGGTACAAGTACGTGTACAGTTACATCCTTACAAAGCATGGATGGCTGTCTTACCTTGTCCATACAAGGGTAAGGAAACTAATATGTCAGTTTGTGATTTGGGTGAGCTATTCCTTTAACCATTCGGCATGAATGCCTAAAATCACACACGCACTCACATTCACACACACATTTATGCAGAAACACACACATATACACATCAACCATTATCTCTTAGATCGATTCAAATCCCTTTACAAATCAATTAGCCATGTTACACGTTACATAGTGATTAAATTATATGTATGAATGACGATTAGAGACAGGAATTATGATTCTGTTCATGAAATACAATCAATGTGTTTGAAAAATCGGATTACTGAGGAAAATATATTATGAAGATTTCTGTAAAAATCCACAAACACACTAAGGCATGCAGACACACATACACAGCCTGTGTGTAATGTGGTTGATTGATATGTGCAGTGTGATTTAGATAGACAGGCTGTGGAGGGCAGGGCTCAGGTTTAATTAACAGGTATGAGCTGCTCCCATCACTATATATATCACCCTGATTCACACACACACACTTGTATGATGCTACCTGTTTGCAATAGCAAGCTAGCTGCTGCTGAGTTAGGGAGATACCCAGTCAGTTGTACAACTGAATGCATCTAACACTCCAAATGTGTCTTCCTCATTTAACCCCTCTGAATCAGAGAGGTTCGGGGGGCTGCCTTAATTGACATCCATGTCTTCAGCGCCCGGAGAACAGTTGTTGTTGGGGGTTAACTGCCTTGCTCAAGGGCAGAAAGGCAGATTTTTACACCTTGCCGGCTTGGTGATTCAAACCAGTTACCGGCCCAACGCTCTTAACCATTAGGCTACCTGGCACCCCACAGAGTTAGTTAGTCTATGTACTGTACATCATTCACTGTTAGCCACCTGGCTAAGGGTACAGCATGTAACCTAATTACCAAGTAGCCTTGTAGCCTATAGCAGTGTTTTCCAAATTTGGTCCTTGATTCTTGCCCTAGTATTACACAGCTGAGTCAAATAATCAAAGCTTGATGAGGGATTTCAATCAGCTGTGTAGTGTTATGGGAAAAACCAAAACATGCACCTCTTGTGGTCCACAGGACCGAGTTTGGCAAAGGCTGGCCTATTCATTCCATGAATGTTCTCCCCTCCCTTCTGCACTCGTTTACTCTACTATGCCTCTAGCTTACTAGGGTACTGGGGGGAGGTACACCGTCCAACATTCATTATCATAGAACAGTATCAACGCTAATTACACTTTAGACAACATTCACAAGCTGAAGAAGATTCTTGCAGTCAATTAAAGCAATTTAAGCAATTAAAGCAACCTCTCAAGGATGCATCTAGCCGAGCTCACTCCACACACACACACACACACACACACACACACACACACACACACACACACACACACACACACACACACACACACACACACACACACACACACACACACACACACACACACACACACACACACACACACACACACACACAACCAATTAAAAAGTTATCTCATGTTTCTTTAACTTAAGGTCCTCTGCCTCATTAGCCGTAGATCATTTGGACTAGGACTCTCTGCCTCTGACAGCAGGAATAATCTAGCCAGCCCATCTGTCCTTCAGTCCAGGACTATACGCCTGTCTGTCAGGCTAGCTAACTGGCTGGCTCCACAGCTGTTTGACTGTTCTGCCCAGCCTGTGGCCAAACTGTGACTATAATCACAAAGCCGTGATGATACAGTATCATAAACAGATCTATACAGCAGAGTTACTCAGAGATACTCCTCTTTCTCATAAACAGATCTATACAGCAGAGTTACTCAGAGATACTCCTCTTTCTCATAAACAGATCTATATAGCAGAGTTACTCAGAGATACCCTTCTCACACTCTCTCTCCTTTACCTCTCTCTTTCTTCAACTCTCTCTCTCTCTCTCTCTCTTTCTCTCTCTCTCTAATCGTGTGGCCAGGCCTCATCTAATCTCTGCCACTATCTGGGGTTTGGGAAAGACAAGCTGCATTTGCATATTTAATGAGATCTGTAGTGTCCCCCCATCATCTTCCCACCACTACCATCTCCCTACAGCCTGAGAGAGGGAAATGGAGAGAGACAGAGAGAGAGAGAAAGAGAGAGAATCAGCGAAAGAATGTGACACAGTGTGTAAATAATTTTTGTAACTGAAGTCATCTGTTTTTCCTCCTGGTGATGCACATCCCTCTCACACACAAAGACACGCCATGCAGGGGTCTAAGGCACGTTAACCACACAGCTACATTAAAGGCTGAACTAACGACCCAGTTAGATTATTTTAGGGCGTAATGCAGTTACTCAGCAATGTGATCTGTCTGTGTCAGAGGTGGGAACCAAAACCTCTGTTTGCTGAACCTGAAAATACCCAGAAGGCTAATGGTGTAATGGATCCCTCTATTATACAGAGGAAGGGAGGAGGGGAGATATGGAGGGAGGAGAAGGAGAGAGGGAAGGTGGGTGGAGGGAGAAGACAAAGAGGAAAGAGAGAGAAGGAATAAAGAAGAGGTGTGTTATTGTATTGATGATGCTAGTATGTGCTCCTACTATTACTCTCTGCCATGAGTTTATTTTTGTCTATCAGTGGAGGCTCCTCAGAGGAAGAAGGGGAGGACCCTCCTTCTCAGTGAATGTCATTTTAAAAAAAATTGTGAAACATCTAAAAAGTAATCATTTTCAGATAAAACTATACTAAATATATTCACGTAACTAAATAATTGATTAAAACACACTGTTTTACAATGAAGGTCTGCAGTAGCCTCAACAGCACTCTGTAGGGTAGCCGGTGGACAGCTAGCTTCCGTCCTCTTCTGGGTACATTGACTTCAATACAAAACCTAGGAGGCTCATGGATCTCACCCCCTTCCATAGACTTACACATAGACTTACACAGTAATTATGACAACTTCTGGAGGACGTTCTCCAACCTATCAAAGCTCTTGCAGGATGAACTGACAAGTTGTCCATCCAATCAAAGGATCAGAGAATGAATCTAGTATTGAAAACATAAGGTACAGCTAGCTAGCACTGCAGTGCATAAAATGTGGTGACAAGTTGAAAAAGACAATAGTTGAACAGTTTTGAACAAATTAATTTCTGCAGAAATGCAGGAGAAGCAAGAGAGAGACAGAGAGAGACAGAGAGCTAGCTATATTTCATATTTTTTCACTTTCACTTACTTAGCTAGCATATGCAGCGAGCTAGTTTAGCCTACTCAAACACCCGGCTCAAACAGAGAGGGATGCTATGTTACCTACCTGGCTATGGCTATCCAACACTGGAACTCTTCACAGACAGCTGATGTTTTGTGCACAAGCGAAGGGAAAAAGTGAGAGGAGGAGAGTGCATAGATGCGAGAAGGAATTATCCAACGATCAAAGAGATCCCGATCACGCTATGAAAGTGAACTGTGTTTGCGTGTGATCAGGGGTGTATTCATTCATTTCTCTCAATCTGTGCACCTATGTTGTAAACTTTCCTTCAACACCACAGTGCCCACAAAGCTCATCACTAAACTAAGGACCCTGGGACTAAACACCTCCCTCTGTAACCGGATCCTGGAATTCCTGAAGGGCCGCCCCGAGGTGGTAAGTGTAGGCAACAACACATCTGCCACGCTGATCCTCAACACGGGGGCCCCTCAAGGGTGCATGCTTAGTCCTCTCCTGTACTCCCTGTTCACCCACGACAGCGTGGCCAAGCACAACTCCAACACCATCATTAGGTTTGCTGACGACACAACGCTGGTAGGCTTGTTCACCGACAATGATGAGACAGCCTATAGGGAGGAGGTCAGAGAACTGGCAGTGTGGTGCCAGGACAACAACCTCTCCCTCAACGTGAGCAAGACAAAGGAGATGATCGTGGACGACAGGAAAAGGAGGGCCGAACACGCCCCCATTCACATTGACGGGGCTGTAGTGGAGTGGGTCGAGAGTTTCAAGTTCCTTGGTGTCCACATCACCAACAAACTATCATGGTCCAAGCACACCAAGAAAGTTGTGAAGAGGGCACGACAACATCTTTTCCCTTTCAGGAGACTGAAAAGATTTGGAATGGGTCCCCAGATCCTCAATGTTCTACAGCTGCAACATCGAGAGCATCCTAACCGGTTGCATCACCGCCTGGTATGGCAACTGCTCAGCATTCGACCGTAAGGCGTACAGAGGGTAGTGCGTATGGCCCAGCACATCCCCGGGGCCAAGCTTCCTGCCATCCAGAACTTACAGTGCCTTCGGAAACTATTCAAACCTCTTGACTTTTTCCACATTTTGTTACATTACAGCCTTATTCTTAGTCTAAAATGTATTAAATAAAAGACAATCCTCAGAAATCTACACACAATACCCCTAAATGTGACTTGTTTCAGGAAACTAGGCGTATGTTGAGGGTCACTACCTAACAGCAGAGCCATTTGAACGTAAACGTTTATTTTTTATCAATGTGCGTTTTTCGTCAGGAATGCCTTATGGAACATGTGAACTTTCATGTGCCTTAATAACAGACTTGTATGCCATCTGTAAATCCGAATACAATTGTTAAATTATGAGCCTAGTTGGTTTAGCCACAGAAAAAGTCAGTAACCTTCCCGCTAGCCATGATTGGCTGAGGTAAGGAGTGGGCTGGACATGCCGAGAGATGAGTTCAAATTGGTCTACCACATAGCACACTTCTGTCTATTTGAGCTGGTCAGTATGTGTAGGTAATCTTGTCTAACATGGCTATTTTAAATGTATCGCGTAGTAGAATTGCATAAGTGTTGCTCTCCACTTTCTGGAGGACCGAGTTCTGAAATCAGTGGAATTAGATTATGATAGCTAAGGAGAAAACATCTGTCTCCGGATTACATATTCAAACTAAGGGCAACCATGGCATCCGTGACAGGGAGAAGTATATATGGGTAAGATAGTCTAGCTTGCTACATTTTCAGATATTACACGTTTCTCATTTTGACAGAAAATTGTTTTTATTTCAAGTTAAGGTGTACTGTTAGCTAGCTAGCTAACGTTAGCTGGCTGGCTTGCTAGCTAATGTTACATGTATTATCTTATTATTCATATTTCAGAGCCATTTACTTTGATAGTTATAGCCTAATGTTAGCTAGCTAACATTCAACTTGGTTGGTTAGCTACCTGCAGATTCATCCAGGGTATTAATGTCATGAGTTGGAATTATGGTTCATTGTTTACCTAGCTAGCTACATGTCTTAAAAAAAGACTCCACTATGCAAGTAAACATTTCAATAGAATACGACAACTGTTGATATACGTAGCTGGTAAATTTGCTCTCGCTATCTACTCCGATTTTGGAGCACGGGTAAGTTCAACTTGATGGTTAGTTGGTTAGCTACCTGCAGATTCATCCAGGGTAGTAACGTCATGAGTTGGGATTATGCTAGCTAGCTAGCTATATGTCATAACAAAATACTCCACTATGCAAGTAACCATTTCAATAGAATGTCACTGCGACAACTGTTGATAGACGTAGCTGGTAAATATGCACTAGCTATCTACTCCGATTTCAGAGCACTCTCGTTTGAGTGTGCCAGTGTGCAGAATAACTGACGAATTTATGAACGCTCAACACCCGTTGAATATGGCCGGAGTCAGTAAACGTTGGCAAAAAAGCATAAATTGTTGCCAGCAGCAAAGTTGCTGAGGTAAAGTCATTTTCTCTGATGAATCCCTTTTCCGATTGTGTGGGGCATCCGGAAAAAAGCTTGTCCGGAGATAACAAGGTGAGCGCTACCATCAGTCCTGTGTCATGCCAACAGTAAAGCATCCTGAGACCATTCATGTGTGGGGTTGCTTCTCAGCCAAGGGAGTGGGCTCACTCACAATTTTGCCTAAGAACACAGCCATGAATAAAGAATGGTACCAACATATCCTCCGAGAGCAACTTTACCCAACCATCCAGGAACAGTTTGGTGACGAACAATGCCTTTTCCAGCATGATGGAGCACCTTGCCACAAGACAAAAGTGATAACTAAGTGGCTCGGGGAACAAAACATCGATATTTTGTGTCCATAGCCAGGAAACTACCCAGACCTTAATCCCATTGAGAACATGTGGTCAATCCTCAAGAGGCGGGTGGACAAACAAAAACCCACAAATTCTGACAAACTCCAAGCATTGATTATGCAAGAATGGGCTGCCATCAGTTAGGATGTGGCCCAGAAGTTAATTGACAGAATGCCAGGGTGGATTGCAGAGGTCTTGAAAAAGAAGGGTCAACACCGCAAATATTGACTCTTTGCATCAACTTCATGTTATTGTTAATAAAAGCCTTTGACACTTGTAATTATACTTCAGTATTCCATAGTAACATCTGACACAAATATCTAAAGACACTGAAGCAGCAAACTTAGTGAAAATTAATATTTGTGTCATTCTCAAAACTTTTGGCCACGACTGTATACTACATACTTAATGAGTATATACTACGTACTATATACTATTAGTTAATTTTAGTATACTGTAACTGAACGGTATCCTTTCAGTTGAGCGTACTAGCGCTTCGCCTGTCTACCGGAAGTTGATGCTGTTGCTATGCAACTACTTGCTAGCTTGTTAGCATAACACATTACTAGCTAGACATCTTACGGCTTCATTAACAATGTCTATTAAGAACACACAATGACCATACCACTTAGCTTAGCTAAGAATGACATGAATAATCAAGTCAATAGATTGTGTTCGTAAAATCACTCTGACTATCTACTCCAATTTCAGAGCACTCTCATATGTGTTTTTATTTTATTTTATTTCGCCTTTATTTAACCAGGTTAGCCAGTTGAGAACAAGTTCTAATTTACAACTGCGACCTGGCCAAGATAAAGCAAAGCAGTGCGACAAAACAACAACACAGAGTTACACATAAACAAACGTACAAATGTAGAAGAGTAGGGAGGTAAGGCAATAAATAGGCCATGGAGGCGAAATAATTACAATTTAGCATTAACACTGAAATGAAAGATGTGCAGATGATGATGTGCAAGTAGAGAATAGAGATACTGGGGTGCTAAATTAGTTAAAGCAATACATTTGTATCTGGTCTCGTCGGACTTCGGCTGCATACTTTTCGCCATTTCTTCAAATTTGAAAATTGTGAAGCCACGCCTAGAAAGAATTGCATGCCAGGCCCAAAAAAACACAGAAATATTGTCCACTGTTTGTATACTCCGTATTTTGGTGAATGTAGTACGACGTCTGTTGGCATATTAACTATATCCATACTTTGACCAAGAAGCATACTACATACTCAATTTACGTCACAAATAGCATGGTTAGTGCGGTTAGTATAAGTATTCGAACACAGATAGTCATTTTTGTTTTTTAGCAAATGTATTAAAATTAATAAACAGAAATACCTTATTTACATAAGTATTCTTAACCATTGCTATGAGACTCGAAATTGAGCTCAGGTGCATCCTGTTTCCATTGATCATCCTTGAGATGTTTCCTCAACTTGATTGAAGTTCACCTGTGGTAAATTCAATTGATTGGATTTATTCGGAAAGGCGGACACCTGTCTATATAAGGTCCCACAGTTGACAGTGCATGTAAGAGCGAAAACCAAGCCACGAGGTTGAAGGAATTGTCTGTAGAGTGCCGAGACAGGATTGTGTAGAGGCACAGATCTGGGGAAGGGTACCAAAACATTTCAGCAACATTAAAGGTCCCCAAGAACCCAGTGGCCTCCATCATTCTTAAATGGAAGAAGTTTGAAACCACCAAGGCTCTTCCTAGAGCTGGCCGCCCGGCCAAACTGAGAAATCGGAGGAGAAGGGCCTTGGTCAGGGAGGTGACCAAGTACCCGATGGTCACTCTGACAGAGCTCTAGAGTTCCTCTGTGGAGATGGGAGAAACTTTCAGAAGGACAACCATCTCTGCAGCACTCTGCACACACTAGAGTGGCCAGATGGAAGCCACTCCTCAGTAAAAGGCAAATTGACAGCCCACGTGGAGTTTGACAAAAGGCACCTAAGGACTCTCAGACCATGAGAAACAAGATTCTCTGTTCTGATGAAACCAAGATTGAACTCTTTGGCTTGAATGCCAAGGGTCACGTCTGAAGGAAACCTGGCACCATCCCTACGGTGAAGCATGGTGGTGGCACATCATGCTGTGTGGATGTTTTTCAGCGGGAGGGACTGGGAGACTATTCAGGATCGAGGCAAAGATGAACGGAGCAAAGTACAGAGAGATCTTTGATGAAAACCTGGTCCAGAGCGCTCATGACTGGGGGCGAAGATTTACCTTCCAACAGGACAACGACCCTAAGCACACAGCCAAGACAACGCAGGAGTGGCTTCGGGTCAAGTCTTTGAATGTCCTTGAGCGGCCCAGCCAGAGCCCGGACTTGAACCCAATCGAACATCTCTGGAGAGACTTGAAAATAGATGTGCAGCAACGCTCCATATCCAACCTGACAGAGATTGAGAGGATCTGCAGAGAAGAATGTGTGACGACCCTCCCACTCTGTCTGCCGTATTCTTTCTCTTTGCTCTTGTTTCCTTATTAGGATGCGGTGGGCGGAGCTGGGAGGGTCGTCAGCGACATGGGACACACTAATTACTGACTACACACACTATTGTTAATTGTATTTAGTTTACTTAAGTTAATAAATATAATTTGTTATATCGCCACTTTGTCTCCCTTTTTGTTATGAACTTTGAGCCGGTTCGTGACAAATGGGAGAAACTCCCCAAATACAGGTGTGCCAAGCTTGTAGCGTCATGCCCAAGAAGACTCGATGCTGTAATCACTGCCAAAGGTGCTTCAACAAAGTACTGAGTAAAGGGTCTGAATATTATGTCAATGTGATATTTCAGTTTTTATTTGTAATAAATTAGCAAACATTTCTAAAATATATTTTTTTGTAATTATGGAGTATTGTGTGTACATTGATGAGGAATCATTTTTTTTGTTTTTTTGTTTTAAACATTTTAGAATAAGGCTGTAATGCAACAAAATGTTGAAGAAGTCAAGGGGTCTGAATACTTTCTGAATGCACTGTATATACTAGGCGGTGTGAGGAAGGCCCCAAAAAATGTCAAACACTCCAGTCACCCAAGTCATAGACTGTTCTCTCTGCTCCTGCACGGCAAGCGGTACTGGAGCACCAAGTCTAGGTCCAAAAGGCTCCTTAAGAGCTTCTACCCCCAAGCAATAAGATTGCTAACAATTAATCAAATGGCCACCCAGACCTTTGTTTTTACACTGCTGCTACTCTTTGTTTAATTTCTATGCATAGTCAATTTACCCCTACCTACATGTACAAATTACCTCAACAAACATTTTTATGAATTTTTTTACCTTTATTTAACCAGGTAGGCTAGTTGAGAACAAGTTCTCATTTACAACTGCGACCTGGCCAAGATAAAGCACAGCAGTTTGATACATACAACAACAAAGAGTTACACAAGGAATACACAGACATACAACCAATAATACAGTACAAAAATGAAAATTAAAAAAATAAGTCTATATACAGTGAGTGCAAATGAGGTAAGATAAGGGAGGTAGGGCAACAAATGGGCCATGGTGGTGAGGTAATTACAATATAGCAATTAAACACTGGGATGGTAGATGTGCAGAAGAAAAATGTGCAAGTTACTGGGGTGCAAAGTAGAAAGATAAATAAATAAATACAGTATGGGGATGAGGTAGTAGGATGGGCTGTTTACAGATGGGCTATGTGCAGGTGCAGAGATCTGTAAGCTGCTCTGACAGCTGGTGCTTAAAGCTAGTGAGGGAAATATGAGTCTCCAGCTTCAGTGATTTTTGTAGTTCGTTCCAGTCATTGGCAGCAGAGAACTGGAAGGAAAGGCGGCCAAAAGAGGAATTGGCTTTGGGGGTGACCAGTGAGATATACCGGCTGGAGAGCGTGCTACGGGTGGGTGCTGCTATGGTGACCAGTGAGCTCAGATAAGGCGGGGCTTTACCTAGCAAAGACTTGTAGATGACCTGGAGCCAGTGGGATTGGCAACTGGAGTATGAAGCGAGGGCCAGCCAACGAGAGCGTACAGGTCGCAGTGGTGGGTAGCATATGGGGATTTGGTGACAAAACGGATGACACTGTGATAAACTGCATTTAGTTTTACTTGCATTTAAGAGAAGTTGGAGGCCACGGAAGGAGAGTTGTATGGCATTGAAGCTCGTCTGGAGGTTTGTTAACACAGTGTCCAAAGAAGGGCCAGAAGTATACAGAATGGTGTCGTCTGCGTAGAGGTAGATCAGAGAATCACCGGCAGCAAGAGCGTCATCATTGATGTATACAGAGAAGAGCGTTGGCCCGAGAATTGAACCCTGTGGGACCCCCATAGAGACTGCCAGAGGTCCGGACAACAGGCCCTCCGATTTGACACACTGAACTCTATCAGAGAAGTAGTTGGTGAACCAGGCGAGGCAATCATTTGAGAAACCAAGGCTGTCGAGTCTGCCGATAAGAATGTGGTGATTGACAGTCGAAAGCCTTGGCCAGGTCAATGAATACGGCTGCACAGTAATGTCTCTTATCGATGGCGGTTATGATATCGTTTAGGACCTTGAGTGTTGCTGAGGTGCACCCATGACCAGCTCTGAAACCAGATTGCATAGCGGAGAAGGTACGGTGGGATTCGAAATGGTCGGTGATTTGTTTGTTAACTTGGCTTTCGAAGACCTTTGAAAGGCAGGGTAGGATAGATATAGGTCTGTAGCAGTTTGGTTCTAGAGTGTCACCCCCTTTGAAGAGGGGGATGACCGAGGAAGCTTTCCAATCTTTGGGAATCTCAGACGATACGAAAGAGAGTTTGAACAGGCTAGTAATATGGGTTGCAACAATTTCGGCAGATAATTTTAGAAAGAGAGGGTCCAGATTGTCTAGCCCGGCTGATTTGTAGGGGTCCAGATTTAGCAGCTCTTTCAGAACATCAGCTGTCTGGATTTGGGTGAAGGAGAAATGGGGGAGGCTTGGGCGAGTTGCTTTGGGGGGTGGAGGGCTGTTGATCGGGGTAGGGTTAGCCAGGTGGAAAGCATGGCCAGCCGTAGAAAAATGCTTATTGAAATTCTCAATTATCGTGGATTTATTGGTGGTGACAGTGTTTCCTAGCCTCAGTGCAGTGGGCAGCTGGGAGGAGGTGCTCTTATTCTCCATAGACTTTAGAGTGTCCCAAAACCTTTTTGAATTTGTGCTGCAGGATGCACATTTCTGTTTGAAAAAGCTATATTTTGCTTTCCTAACTGACTGTGTATATTGGTTCCTAACTTCCCTGAAAAGTTGCATATCGCGGGGGCTATTCAATGGTAACGCAGTACGCCACAGGATGTTTTTGTGATGGTCAAGGGCATTCAAGTCTGGAGTGAATCAAGGGCTATATCTGTTCCTGGGTCTACATTTTTTGAAAGGGGCATGCTTATTTAAGATGGTGAGGAAGGCACTCTTAAACAATGACCAGGCATCCTCTACTGACGGGATGAGTTCAATATTCTTCCAGGATACCCGGACCAGGTCGATTAGAAAGTCCTGCTCGCTGAAGTGTTTTAGGGAGCGTTTGACAGTGATGAGGGGTGGTCGTTTGACCGCAGACCCATTACGGATGCAGGCAATGAGGCAGTGATCGCTGAGATCTTGGTTGAAAAAAAACTATTTCTGTGCCATGTATCACACCAAGATCTCACGGTTTAATAAATTTAACTTCAGATTGTGCTCCAAACGTTACATTTCGAAGTGTTTTGGACAGCCTGGGTTGCTCCTCCTGCTGCAGCTGCCCCCCTGGTTGCACCGCTGGTGTCGCCCATGCCTCATGACTTTAGGCATTCATTCTGAATGGTTAAGTTAAGAATGAAGGTTTGAGGTAGGATTTAAAACAAAAACATCTCCACGGTTATGTTTAGCCATTAATTCCAAATGGTTAAATTTAGCGTTAAGGTTTGGGATAGGGTAAAATAAATGAAAATAAATTAGTGCCTATCACTGGGATTAAGCACGTGACCCTCGGAGCCCAGCATCCGCCACCCCAATCCAAAATGCCCTAACAAAAGTGCCCTAGCAAAACCCACATTGCCCTAGTTGCCTCTACTGGACGGATTTGAAGGCATCTCCAGACATCCTGGGTACCTGGACGGATGTCGAAATTTGAAGTGGATTTTGAGCAACCTGGCTGGTCACAACCTATTGTGTGTAACAGTTCAATGTCACACCACTTTTTTTCACACTCACAAACACACACACACACCTTACCTTGAGCTAAGTTAGCACTTGGAGAGGGCAGTGTGTTGCCGGTCTATCAGTGTGTAGTTATTGCCTCCGGACCTGAACTAGGTCTGGGAGGAAAGAGATAGAGCTGGTCTGTATACTGTATTTTACTATATACCAGTATTGATGCACGAACCGGTTTGGGTTTTTACTTTACCTTCCATAATGGTAATTCAATATTTGTCTTGTTAAATGTGATACGCCACTTCGCTGTATAAAATCCACAAGCATTCAATAATTACACTATTAGTTTATGATTTTTTTATGATTTTTATGTGGATCCCCAATGGTGACAGCTAGTCGTCCTGGGGTCTTGACACATAATAAAAAATGCATTACATATTTTATTTTTTTTACAATTTACATACATATAGGGCTCTATTCAATCTGCACATCAGCATTTTGTTTGTGCAACAGTATCTTCTAAATCAGACAGGAATAGGCTAAGCATGAATATGTTAGCTACATAAAGTAAGGGAAAGCATTTAATGTAGCCAAAGATTATAGGGTCCCCTGGGATTATAGGGCCCAGCCCTAGCCTGAACTTTACAAATACTGTAGGTTAACCCTTTCTCACACACTGATCCTCTCTTTTTTTTTCACGCTCTTTCCTCACTCACTCACTCTCCCTAGTGTAGAGAGAGCAGGCTGTGTCGGTTCGGTGCTCAACTAAGA